>JAQMYJ010000015.1:9129270-9139789 GCA_030014305.1 Clarias laeviceps
ACAGACGGTCAAAAAAAATCAGATATAGGCAACAAATCAGAATTGGGCATCGAGACCTGCAGTGTAAACGTAGCCTATAAGATTTAGGATTAGGCTTCAGGTTCAAGTACCTGGATAAGGTTTGGATTGGGTCACTTTGCGTAACTGGATTTGAGTGACCTCTTCAGTAATAATCATTTAAACTGAATCTCTCTCAATAAGGAGAGACAAATGCAGCACTAAATAGCTGTATGTTCTTTTTCATTGTAATTTCCCTATCAGTTTTAGCTGATGCTGCATTAAAGTGCTGGCAATTTAATGGTGTGTTCTGTGTGTGTGTGTGTGTGTGTGTGTGTGTCCTACAGGATTGTTGTGATCTGTGCCAAACGGTCTTTGTGTGCTGCTTTCTCTGTACTGCCCTATGGAGAGAGCTTTCACACCAGGTATTGAACTACACCCAGCCAGCCACAGAACGCTTTCTATTACAGGGATGGACAAATCCCTAGTCCTGTAGGCTAGGTTTAATTCTCAAAATAAAATACTCCTATAAGAGAGTTCCTCTTTTTAATGATGTACGCCATATACGCCAAAATATACAGCGCTGAAATGAAAAGATTAACAATATTACCTTGTTGTCATCTGTGAGTTTATTTCTCTTGAAAGAAACTAACATACACACTATTGGTGTGTTGATTTACCATGGTATGTGTAATATAAGTGTTTGAAGTGTGTGCGCTCCGCCTCGCTGTAGACAGTATTCATATCATTCACACAGATTCTCAACGGGATTCGCAGGAACAAAGGTTGCCGCAGACTCCTGTCAAAGGAGATGATTTGCTCGCCTAATGCAAGCGCAGTTCTTGACGGATCTTCACAGTTGAACACACGCTCCTTTAACTTTACCCACAAGTAGGCATCAGGCGGTGTAAGATTGGGGGAAATGGGACGGGTATGGGAAGGAATATGTTCTGACACCTTTTTAAACTCCGTCCCCTTCACAACCATGAGCAGAAATAATGCTGAACTATGAATACTTTTTCCTCCATCAAGAGACTTCTCACTATTGGGAACATGTGTGCCTGGAGCTTGTGTCTGGACAAACGCAAATGCTGTCCGAGATGCGTGAGTTTCAGTACTGTATATTTTGGCGCATACCGTATTAGCAACAAGCTGTTTCTTCAGTTGGGCAAATCCTATAACAAGCCCAGTTCAGGTGTAAACTAATCATTGTAAGCATTTCATGATGAGTTCTTTTGATTTTTTTTTGTGAAGTTCATCCTACATCATTAGTTTCATGTATTTGTCCAACTTTCATACATTCTCCATTTTTATCATTTGGGATATGGGATCATAATCCCAAATATCCACAACAGCTTTTCCAACTGCACCTTCTCTAGGACAACCATGGGTGTCTCCACCCCCCCCCCCTCTCTCTCTTTCTCTCTCTCTCTCTACAAGGAAGCAGGTTGTCCTCATGAGATAAGGCCCAAGAGTAAATCTTATTTCAGACAAAGAGCACAGTGCCTTATTTAGTAACTCTCTTCTTCTTAGCTCTGGACTGAGCACTCTGCAATGTGTTGATGTTGAGTTAGGATGACTAACTGTATATCCATGTAATCCAGTGAGGAGGCCCAGAGACAGAGGAACCCATCAGGTGGAGGAGCTGATTCAGTTCCTGTGTTGGAGGGTGTGGAACTGGGGGCTTTGGGGAAGGTAAGATAAATATTATGTATTATACGTGTCTTTCATATAGTTTACTGCATGCGGTTGTACAGCTATAAGATCTTAACTGCAGTCTTACATAAATTAGATTAGATTCAACTTTGTCACTCCACATGTAGTTACAGACCCAAGGTTTCTCACCAGAACATTGTCCAAAGTATAATACTGTCTCCGGTGGCTTGTCTTTTTCCTCATAATCTATCTTGGTGCCATCTCTTTCCCTGGTGCCACCCACATGTTGCGAAAGAAAATGTAATCGTCAGACCATGCCACCTTCTTTCACTGCGCCATGGTCCAGTTCTGACTCGCATGTGGCCATTGTAGGCATTTTTGGCAGTGGACATGGGTCAGCATGGGTGCCCTTAACGGTCTATAGAAACGAAACCCCTGACACAGCTAATTGCGATGCGATGTGTGATCTGCCACCTTTTTGTCAGATCCAGCATTAATATTTTCAGCAATTTGAGCTATAGTAGCTCATCTATTGGATGAGACCACACAGGCTATCCTTTGCTCCCCAGATGCATTAATAAGCCCTAGCCAGCATGACCCTGACACCAGTTCACTGGTTTTCCTTCCTTGGAGCACTTTTTTAGGTCCTGACCATTGTAGACAAGGAACATCAAAACTTTTATTTCTGCTTCCAATATCTCAACTTCACGGACAAAATGTTCACGTGCTGCCTAATATATCCCAATCAGTCGCACAAGTGGAACAGTGTTGCAAACCTAAAGTGGCAGTATATTTAAGACTACAAACTATTGAAAATGTGAAGTTTTTTTTTTTTTTTATCACTAATTTAAGAAAGATTTCTTCATTAAAAGTAAATGTGTTAGACTGATGTAGCATCTTTCTCAGAGCCAAGGTTTTGTTACAGATGACTACAGGTTATGTTGTCCAAGTGCAACAATTCAGAAGTGTTCACGGATGGTATCATGTATGTCTGTGTATATACTGTGTTGCAGACAGTATCTTATGCCCGGTTCCTACTTCCTACCAATGCTTTGGCCAGGCAGAAAAGCAATGTCCCTTCGGATCCCACCACTGGCCAGACACCGATGTCCCGAAATTGGATAAACAACCAGAAGAACTTCAACCACCAGCGATTGTGTAGCAACGTTGGACAAGAAGGTGGTGAATTACTTGGACACTGGAACATTAATAATATCATCATCCACCTTTACACTCCTTTACAGGAGTTTCATGTGATATATCAACTTGTCTCCCACAGGTGTGGAAGAGCTGTCTGATTACGATCCAAACCTGTTGAGTGATCCTCAGTGGCCATGTGGGAAGCACAAGAGGGTCTTAATCTTTGGCTCTTACGTGGTGAGCACCAGCATATTGCTTATGTTTTATGTTTTAAAAGCATATCTAATTTTAAGCATGTATAATTTGTGAGGTCAGAGGGCATAGTAGTTGTAGTACTGGCTCTCACATGACCTCCTAAGAAGGTCATATGATGAGGAAACTAGATAAAAGGCTTGGTGACTTGCACATACTACATTTTATTACATTGTAATGATCTCGGTGAACTGCTTGTATTTTAGTCACCCAACAATTTTAAAGGCTGTATGATTTTTATCTTAAACAAACGTGTGTTTTTGTCTTTCAGACAACTGTTATTGAGTATGTTAAACCTTCTGACCTGAAGAAAGACATGAATGAGACATTCAGGGAGAAGTTTCCCCATATTAAACTGACATTAAGCAAGATTAGAAGGTAAGCATCAGATGCTACATTTGTATATCAGTGACTTAAATGTCCCCATATTTAAAAATGTAAAGAATGAAATCAATTTTGCTCCAGAATAATTGGTACCTCCAAGCCGCTGTTCAGAAATGATACAACGATCAAATCCATTCAGACAGTAACATGTTGAGGAAGAAACTCAGGGCCTTTTCTATACCAAAAAGCATTTGTATAAATATTTCCTTGCTGTTTCTGTATCTCTCTTAATTTTTTTAATGCAATCAGTCACTAGGAATTTTATTGCTGATCATTTCCTGTTTTTCTGGGTGGAGGGGAAACAAAACAAGCAAAAAAGAGATTGTTCTTACCCAGCCCTATCATTATAAGGTGAATTATGTATGAATATACATAGAAAGATGAGGATGGAGTGGAAATTATTGTGGGGTTGACCAAAATGACCTAAAAACCGAGCAAGTTCGAGAAAGCTTTCACCTAAGGCAAGAGGTTTGTTTTTGAACTACGTTTGTAACGCTTCACACCCCTGTAACCTGTGGTTGAATGTTTCCTGATGCTCAGCTTGAAAAGAGACATGCGCGCGGTGAGCGAGGAGTGTGGTCTACAGCCGGTTACCATAGCGATGGCCTATGTGTACTTTGAGAAGCTGGTTCTACAGGGTCGCCTGAACAAGCCCAACAGGAAACTCGTATCTGCGGTGTGTGTGCTGCTGGCAGCCAAAATCAGCAGTGACCTCAAGAAAGTGGAGGTCAAACAGCTGATAGATGTAAGTGGAATTTGGCCATGTGATCCTCTGTTTATTTACATGACCTTATGTAAAATTTAAAAACAAAGTTTAAGGAAAAACACTAGTATGCATTGATATTAATATAAAAATTTATTGTGTCAGTTTTAAGTGAGTCCGATGAATTGTTTTTTTTATTTTGCATCATCTATTGTACATTGTACAACAGTTAATTCCGATTGTGGAATCTGATTAGGGCATAATGGCACTGGGACATTTCACTGTATGTATCGCTCTGTGCCACTCTGGGTTGTTTTGTTTACTGCTTATGCGAGCTACAAACCTAAGTAGCTTTTAACACAAATAAAGGGCACCAAGTAGTGCCCTTGATCAGTGCCCCTGATCAAGGGCACTACTTGGTGTATGGAATAAGGGAACTTGTAGCCTATATTGTGCACTAGCTTTTCATTTTGTGCTATTGGAATTTAACCGATTTAACCAAGTTAGTTGATATTAATAAGCCGAATAAGTGAAAATATAAAGTAAATATAAAAAGGTTTTTCAGGACTGTCCACCACCTCCAAGGTTTATTCTCCTCACCTTTTGGCTACATAGTACCAGTAAGAACTACTTTCACCCGTGTTACTTGCAAAAACTGTCGAACGCTAGCTCCGCCAGTCGCAGTTAGTTAGTTCCGCCAGTTGTATGAGACTAGACTACGTGTTGGTCGAGCAAAATGATCAAACAAATCAAAATCTATTGATTAATGGTGTTTGTGGAACTGTTGTTTTAAAGCAATATCACACTCAAGGTCATGCTGCACCTTCGTGCTGATAGCCGTGCTGATATTCAGTACTACAGCACCTCATCTTGTGACATTGCTTTGTTTTTCCACACGATCTCTATTTCATCCGGTGAAGCTTTATCTGGAAAGTGTCCAGATTTTGAGTTTAAATTCAATTCTATGTTGCACTTGCATTTGACTCGCCCTCATAAATCATGTATATTTAATTATAATGTTTAAAAATATTATATACAGATTATAGTTATATTAATAAGTTTTGTTTTCTGCTTTTTATTCGTCCCTGTGCTGATGTTGGCAAGCAGAAGCTGGAAGAGCGTTTTCGAATAAGTCGTCGGGAGCTTGTTCCCCTGGAGTTCCCCGTTCTGGTTGCACTGGAAATGGCTCTCTACCTCCCCGACAGTAAGGTCATGCCACACTATCGCAGGTTGGTGCAGCAGGTATAGAATCGAAGAAGCTGCGGAACCTCAAAGACATGCATCCTGCTGACCTTCCTGTGTTCAGTTTTGTGATTAGTCTTCCATTTGGTTCAGCCCTCATGGTCGATGTGATTAGTTTTGGAGCTGGACATTTATCAAAAGTGTCAACCTTATATTTTTTTTCCCCAAAGTGTTTTTACTTATGACTGTAATTTATTTTCAATGATTTATTTATTAAAACAGATGTATATTTGTAGATTATCAGTACATAAGTATGGAGACTAGCCTTTTTTCCTAACAGTAATGTGGAGTGTCTTGTCAGTGTACCGGTCTTAAGGATACGACTCTATGTTAGAGATGACATTTTCCAGGCACGTTATTTGTGCCGTCCTTAACAGATGTTCCATGCGCGCGCACCTAGGGAGCGACCCTAGTTACATTGGTTCGTCTCTTGTACATAAATTGTGTGCAGTGAAATGTTCTGTGAGCAGTGTACATGATTGTAATGTTAATGTCCTCTAGCTTTAGATACAGGAGTGCCAATTTAATCAGACCAGCTTGTAATTAATTTCGTGGAAATGAGGTTGTTATTTTACATTACTGTATTGCACAAGAGAGTCCAATATGGAAACGCTAAGTGTGTAGTTTTGGAAAAGGTAGGAAGTGCACGATGACGAGCATTTCTGTGTGGACGTAGCCATTCTGTGTGTATAGAATCACCACTGACTAATGGAAGTTTGGTGGTTAGTCTAAACATTGTATGACAAATCATACATCACTGTTTATGATCCTGTGGTCTGTTGAGTAATCGGTAAAACCATCAGCAAGTCAGTGAGCTGTTTGTGTTGTACTGTGATATATTGCATTTGGTGCAATGTGTACTCGTCTTATGATGATATTGTATGCTGTACGTAGTCGTACTTGTTTTATCTAGAAAGAGGCCTTACGTTGTGGCCTAACAGTCCACAGTAGATTCATTTGCAACACTGAATGTCTACTATAATTTATCTACGAACCAATAAGAGGTACGACGTTGTCAAGAACTGACTGATGGATGTTCTTAGTTTTTCTCTCAGGGAAGGTTTCTGATCTTAACACTCTTTGTGAACTGTATGTCTTATGCATGTCTAAGCTCTGCATCTTGTGTGAGATTTTTAAACAAGAGCATTTTAAACTCGTTATTTACAAACAAGCTAATTTTATCGCAGCATGAAGTGCCTTGTTTTACACCGATCACTTTGCTGCCGTGCCATTAACCGTGTTCATTTGTGACTCCAATATTTTGTTACCAGCTTTTGAAACAGTAAAAACACCTCACAGTCCAACATTCTAGGCATGTTGGATGTCACCTGGTCTGACACTGTAGAACACACTGTGAGATGTTAACGAAGACAATAACTCTGAGCACATATCTGTATTATGTATTAAATCTTTTTTGCCAAAACACATTTTTGAATATGACATGAAGTTTAGTGTCTGTAAGATGCTGTTTTGTGCTTTATCAATGTGACAAATATATATTTTAAGTGTTCAATCTGTGTGAGTAAATTATTAAATATTTTGAACTACCAGCCATTCCCATCTTGTCTTTTCTTCCACTGGAGTAAATCCTGTTTCATGACTTTGCTACAGATCACTACGAAGTCACTAATCCTGAATCTTAAGTCTATAACCTGACACGGAACTATAGCAAGAAATTTGTGAAAACTGAGCTGCCAACCAAGACACACTGCAATGAATTGTCACATGCCCATAATTATTTATTTTATCCCAGCACTATTCTGTGTAAAGAGTTACTAAGTTTACTTGGATAGTGAGATTTTGGAGCTACATATAAGCAAGGAGATGAAGTTAAAAGTAAGTAAAACAAACTCAAATCAAGACTGAACTAATCAAGGCTCATGTCTTCATCATCATCCTTCTTCTCCTTAGGCTTTCCTTCTTGCTCAGTTTTAGCTTCACCTTCCATTGCCTTGGCAAATGCTTCAACATCTGTAAGACATATACATCAAGTGAATGTCAACTTCAGCCTAAATATTTACAATATGTAAAGATTTGGTTGTTTTTCTATATAAATAATCTATACTTGCCTCCTTTATTAGCTGCATCTACAGCTTCTGGTGGCAACCCAAACTGATTCATCAAGGGTCCTAACTGTCCTGAGGCTAGAGCACTGCTAAACAAACTTATAGCCTGCATAGAAAAGAAAATTGAGGGAAAACATTTCTTCAGCTTGTATACGAGTCAGTGGGCATGTGCTTGGGTGTAGAAAAACACAAACATCTAAACTGCATTAACATCTAAAACTTTTATAAGCAGTACAAAGTAGTATTTTTCTAGACTATGAAATATCAACTGGCAGAAAACAGTTTTGATACATTTAGAGCAAATTATTTCAGCTAAAAATGCTAAAATTTTGGCAGAGCGCATTAATATATAAAATAAACTGATGGTGAAAAACACACCACATCAGGTTTTCAAACTACTTTACTAGTGAACCAAAAAAAAAAGTAAAAGGTAATTCATTACCATTAAGTCATAGTTAACTAAAAGTACTTTTTTGTTTTTGGGTAAATTTTCACCACCAAAAACAGATCCCAGCTTCTCTGTTCACTGAATGAATCACCTGGCTAGAAGGAAACCACCGTGTATTAATCAACACAAGAAGGAAACCACCGTGAATTAATCAACACAAGGTTATTGATTAATAGGTGCCCCAATTACAAACAGGAATTCTGCTGCGTATTAAAAATACAGTATCCATTCATGTCAAAATGACAAACTAATTTATAATGACATGCTTTTGTCTCCTAGAGCTTAAGCACACCAACTACACTACTAGTATTAGTACTATTCCTAATAATAATATTATTATTATTATTATTATTATTATTAATACCATTACTAGCATTTTATAACATTCCTAAGACCAAGGATAGCTTCAGGTCACCGTAAAGGACCATAAAAGACTTTTATCTAAAACATAGATGGCCTCTGCATTTCTAGAAAAAACATGTACTGACATGACCCATGTGTCTGACCTGCTGAAATTGTGGTGAGGTGAGCGTGTTCTGGAGTTCATCTGTGCTCTGAGGAAGAGACTCTCCTGATGGAAGGAAAGGAAGCAGCCGCTGCTGAACCTCTGCATTCGCCAGGATTGGCGCCATGATCTCTGGTGTTAAAACACTGGCAAGGTCAACTGTTTAAAGACAAGATGATTACAACAATGAGACTGATTGGTTGATGATGAAAAACATTAGTAACATAGTACAATATATAATGTGATGCCAGGCTTTTTTCTACCCCAGAAATGAAGGATACCCTCCAGATGAACCAGAACAGTATCTCAGCTCAGAAAGTATACATCAGGGTTCTTCAAGTCCAATCATAGGGGGCCAGTGTGCAACAAAACTTGGTGATTCTTCTGCTCACTAATAGCCGATTCAAATAATCTGTTAATTACCAGGTTCAGTGGGTTTGTTTAGGTGTTCGGGAATTAAAAATACAGTATCCATTCATCCATTCAGGTCACCGGCCCTCCAGGACTAGATTAAAAGAGCTGCAGCATGCATAGTTACCTGTTCCTTTAAACTCAATTACTTTTGCAAACCTCACCTGCTTGTGCAGCTGCAGGAACATTCATGGTTGCTAGGATATTCTGCAGGTCACTAAGCTGAATGGGCTGGGTGGGGCTGGTAGCCCCAGCTGAGGGAGCAGGGGCTGCAGGAGTAGTAGGTGTGGTCACAGGAGATGCTCCAGTGGCTGCAGAGGGGGTAGTGGGAGTGGTTGGAACCTGAGATGAACTGAGGCGGGGAGCTGCTGATGTGGAGGATGGAGTGACAGCCGTGGACTGACTGCGAGAGCTTGTGAAAAGAGGGAAATTTCATTTTAATTTCTTTAAAGGGTAGTAAAACTAGAGTTATGTACTTCATAGTTCTACCAGGAAACCTGAAACCCTACTTTAAATTTGTTTAAACAAAGTCTTTTATTTGAGGTTAATTTCTACATGCATGTAAATTCAGGAAATGCTGACTTGAGTTCTGCATGGAAATATTCTGTTCCATATTTTTGAGCATGAGAGAATCAGAGCATCAGTGCTTTTATTTTTCCTAATGTCTGATCAATAACAATTAACCTACACTGCATGTATTTGAACTGTAAGAGGAATCCTCAGAACTTTGAGAACCCCAGAAGCACATGAAACACCATGCGAATAGAGACTCAGACCCTCAGCTCTGGTGGTATGAGGTGCCAGAGCTCATAACTTTATGCTTCTATATACCTTTCTCACCAGTGATCCATAGTAGCTAGTGAATATTTTTCTTTGTGATGAATAACTGAAGCTAACATTCCATTCACAAAACAAACTTTGTGGCAGTTTACCATCGCTCTGCTCTTTTTTTTTGGATCTTGCGTTTGTGTTTTACCTGGAAGATGAACTGCTGGTTGCTGGAACACTGCCCCCCAACAAACTAGCAAGTCCTGGTCCAGCTAGGGCACCCAGACCCCCTTAGACAAGAAACACAATCTTTAAAATCACAAAAGCCAGCCTGTCTTCAGTGCATTATGTTGGACTTTTAACATTTATAACCCATCTGTTGAGATGTACCTGCATTAAATGCTAACATCAGTCCATTCCTCTATGAATAAATAAATTGAGTTACCAAGTCCACCAAGTCCAGTTGGTCCAATTAGCTGCATCAACTGATTATGACTCATATTACCCAGAAGACTCTGCAGGCCACCTTCACCTTTTGGAAAGAAGACATTTGCCAGTTTAACCCACAATTTAAACAAGGCCTTTAAGTCAGCATAAGGAGATTACATCTCACAGGACACATGAAAGCACCATATCAACAAACATAAGGCATTTCCCTATTCAAAATCGCTGTATACCTCCACATGTACATTTCATTATTTTTCATGACACCACATTTGCATAAACAAGCTACATTTGTTAAACACTGTTCTCTACCTATTTTACATCATAATTATTACATGAAAAAACATATTATACATTCTTTTCTGCTTCTTCAACTAGCCCCGTGGTTCTCAAAGTGTGGGGCGCGCCCTACAAGTGGGGAATACAGACAGGTGGGGCGCAATGAAGGGGAGGAAATTAGTGGAAAATTTTAGGAAAGTACCTATTCTAATTCATGTTTTTCT
>JAQMYJ010000015.1:9139889-9151716 GCA_030014305.1 Clarias laeviceps
CAGTGGACAGCAAAGCACAAATTCAAAGTTGCATACAGAATTGTGCAGTGCAAAAAAAAACTACAAACGACTGCTGAGCTGCTAATCCCTCCGGGTTCCGTAGACATGGGGTCAATTATGCAAAGATAAGTGACAATGTAAGCCATTTATAACAATTGCATGTGTATTTAATCTGTTTTGAACTTGGTGTTATTTGATCTTATTGGTTTACACATTGATATTTTCAATAAATAGTAAACTTGCCCGATTTCGTTATCATTTTGTTGACAAGTGTGGCTTGAAAATTCGCCCACCCCTTTAAGTGGGGAATGACAGAAAATGTTTGAGAACCACTGAACTGTTAAAAATATATACAAGGACATGAACAAATGCAAATGAATTAAAAAGGAGCCTGCATTTAAACAATCAGAAGAGTTTGTCGTGAGGCACTACAATGGTTATCACTGTGCCTCAAACATCTAGGGTCGAGGGTCCCGTCTTCAGGTCTGTGTGCTCTTGCCATTAAGAAATGGGATTCCTTCCACAGTCCGTGCGCCCTGCGATAGACTGGCACCCCATCCAGGGTGTAACCCACCTAGTGCCCCTAGGATAGCCTCCCGGCATCCCATGACCCTTAAAGGATAAGCGCTACAGAGAGTAAGAGTAAGTGTGTGTTGTGTTTAAATTAATACCTCCTAGAGCAGAAAGCTCGTGACTGCTGCCTCCGCTACCAAGGGCACCAGGTATGGGTGGATTGTTTAAGTACTCATTTACTTTCCGGCAATACTCATCATCTTTATCAGTTTTGGGTTCCTACAAAAAAAATATAATAATTTGTGCTTTTATTTAGCTTCTTGCTCTCGTCACAAAAAAAAAAATAATAAAAATCAATATAAAGAAAAAAACAAATAAGGATCAAGGTCATGTATGACCCACCTGCATCCAAAAGAAGAGACGCTTGGAACCTGCTTTAAACTTCAGCACAAAGACACGACCTGTTGTACACTGACTGACTCTCTTGAACTCGCAGTCATCCGGAAAAATGATCAAGTCCTTAGAAATATAAATGCAATATAACTATAATGCAAATGATTTTATTTTCTGTTCAATTAACAAACTCACTAGCGATTAACTTAATCAGGTATATTAATCACCTGTGGCATTAGCAGGACTGAACACTTCATATATGGATTATATCAGTGAAGTTCACAGGTGAATAAACATGAATAAACAATTTAACTGTAAATATAATTCATAAAAAAATTCTGTTTCCAACATTATCTAATTTAGCATTACATCTAGGTTATCTGAAGACTGCAGACAGCCATAGTACACAGCCATAGTACTTACATCTTCCACATTCCCAGTTGTCCTGTCCTTCCAGCAGAAGTGAATAAGTGAGTCATCAGTCTGTTGAATGTAGACCTGACCTTTGCGTTTGTCAGGGGTCACAATGCTTCCTTTCAGGCTCATTTTCCCGGCACGGAATTCCACCAGATATTTGCTGGATGAGCCACGTGACCCAGAAACCAAACTTGGAAATAAGGCCCCAGAAGACATCTGCATTGAGATGGCAGAAAAATTACTGATTAACTTTTCAGTGAAAAAAGCCCATAATTATAACTAAAACAGGATGTAACTATGAACACCAATCAGATTGTACAAAGATAGTCAGTTCATCAGAACAGGATTTGAGTGTATGGTTCAAACATTAAAGAAAAGTATGCATTACCTTTACTAACAGTGCTGCTTCACGAAAGTAGTGCACATAATTTTAAAGCATCTTAGTAATACACAATATTTGAGCTGCTACTACAGACGTTTTATTTTTTTCAAATGTATGCAGTCACATGATCGCCATCTTCTAAACTGCTGTTCTATGTGAACTATTCTTCACACAGGATATGAACAACTTCTTTATTGTTTAACTGCAGTCGGAATTCAGTAGGTTGGTGGTTACGTTACCGCCAACTGTAGGGCTCATTGTCCCTCATCTACCCTGCACCTTAAAGCCAATTTTCCAGACCAGCCTTAAAAATTTCTAATGCTTCCCTCCCGGATCTTGTCTTGACTTGCTCTACTTCAATAAATCATCTGGTTTACCCGGCACCTCCACAGATATTCTCCGACATGTTTCCTCGCTTGTTTCCACAGCATCTTTAGCTAGAGTAGAGTTCTGTAGGTTGCGTCACTGCCACTTAGATCTCTCTCCTCAACTTCCCTGTCATTTAAAGCCAACGTTTGAGTCCAGTCTTCCTCAAAACCAAAATTTTTCTCCTTCCTTGTTGTTGTTTAACCATTTTTTAGTTGGTTACATGACCACCAACTGTAGGTTTCATTGTCCCTCATCTTCCTGGCCTCTTAAAGTCAATTTCCAGATAAGCTTTTCTTGATCTGTTCAGTGTATTGAACTCTGTTTGCTTTACTCGCGAGTTCGATCTCCGGATGATGCCATCACCTCTCGCAGGCGGAGGTCTAGAGAGAGCTGATTGGCCGAGTTCTCTCGGGGGGGGGGGGGGTAAATGAGAGGTATTTAGTGCTCTCACATGATGCGTGAGCGATCAGTGACGTCATGTGGTTTGGAGGAAACTTGTGATAGTCTTCGGCCCTCCCGACTGAGTTGTAGTAGCTTAATGTGGGATCTCCGAGTGACGGGGAGGAATTGAACATGACAACTTGGGGGAAAAATTGGGGGAAAAATCCAAAAAATATAAAAAATAAAAAAAAACATGAAATGCTTCCTTTCTTGATCAGTGACTCCCCATTCTAAAAGACTCATAACATTGCCTTCCACTCTCCCTAGTTCTTAGAGCTGTGCCACCTCTCCTGCACACTTTCTTCCTCATATATTATAGCTAAAAAAATTTAATGTGTGAACTCTATATTGAGTTTCTTCCTCAATTACTATGTGAGTAGGTCAGCCTTGAGGAAAGTTGGGAAACCTTGGTAAAAAAAACTTGCATGTTAAAAATTATTATTTGGGAGAACTTGCCATGTTATACCGATTGCTTTAATTAAGATATTTTAAATATTCAGCCATTCAATTTGGGATATTTATTGGGATTCTTGAGGTAAATTATAAAACGATTAAGGCCCTGCTTACACACACCGCGGACGTTCTCGCTCTCTCTCTCACACACACACACGGGAAACAACTGTTGTAACAATCAATTGTTGTGTAACAATTCCTCAGTTTGTAAGTTTCTTGGTAAACAACACACATTGAAATCCTGATAGTGAAATAAGACTGGATGTTTTAGTGTTTCTGAGCTGGAGTCTTCTTTCCTGGAGACAGCGAAACGCTAGCTTTAACGCCAATATTAGCTAATATAATTATTTCGTTCAAAAAGCCGTAATAGCTATTTGCTAGGTAACCAACTGCTCCAAGCTAAATACAAAAACTAAGATACTCATGGTTTAGCAAACAAGGTGCATATGAGCTGCTTCCAAGTAACGCTAACCAAAATACTAGCATTAGCTAGCCACCTAGTAGACTGCAAGTAACGCTAGGTTATGTCTCCAAAGTGCTATTTTCCGACAAACCTGTCGAATTCCACTTCAAGGAAACGCGTACGTCACTCGAATGTGTTAGAATATCATATTATAAGGCACAATTAGATATTATAACTTACATTTCTTTCGTCTCAAATGCTACACACAATTATGCAGGAACAAGGAAGACGACAAACCTTAAAGGAACTAAAATCTGCAGTGCGAGCTACATGATTGGTCAAGAACCACTCTATCTTAGTGCTGATTGGTTAATTTGCATGTCATTCAAACTTGGCCAAACGTGCACCGTCATGCTGTCTGCGTGAATGATAAATCCTCAGCGTCAGTGAACCCCACGTGGACAGCGCAAAAGTATTCGCTCCTGGTATTTCGGGGTGAAAAAAAGATGTCATAGTTTACATTACTTTCACATTATATATCAGAATATCATACAGTAATGACATTTGAATCCCATTTCTCTTTAAAATTTGACATTTTATGCTCATTACTTTGTGTGTTACTCTTAATTTTTGAGCTACAGTTCCCTGATTTGCCTTATCAGATTTATTATATTTACTTGTATTTCGAAATTATTATACTTATTTGTCCTATTACATTCACTCACTCAACGTCTATACCACTATATCCTGTATACAGGGTTGTGGGGGTCTGGAGCCTATTCAAGGAGACTTAGGGCACAATGTGGTGCCAATCCATAATAGGGCACACACATACACACTCACATGGTCATTCACACACTACGGGCAATGTGGG
Organism: Clarias laeviceps; assembly: GCA_030014305.1. NCBI lineage: Eukaryota > Metazoa > Chordata > Actinopteri > Siluriformes > Clariidae > Clarias > Clarias laeviceps. The sequence continues at coordinate 9,144,135 of JAQMYJ010000015.1, forward strand.
AACACCAATTAGCCTAATCTGCATGTCTTTGGACGGTGGGAGTTACATTTTCAGTATGCGTTTTCTTTTTCTTTGGCAAGTTCCTTGAGACACTTTCTAATACTGTATTTGAAAGATGGCAAAAAAGATAGTTAATATAATCCTATAAAGTTTTGTGTTTTATTATGATCTTTTCAGTCTACACCTCGATTTAACCCTCATTGAAATTATTAGAAATAAAAAATTCAAAAATGTCTTTTAAAGACCTGTTTACTCATTTGATTATTTCAACATTTTTTGTCATTTGTTGTCACTTTTATGTTGAGAATCAAGGTCAATTTAGTTTAGTATGTGGCTCCTCATCTGTCTAGGGTAATAATCCCCCCCTACATTTTAGAATATTGGAGATGTGCATAAATAATAATAGAAAATAATTGTTTAAAAAATGTGAAATAACACATATGGCATTAGGTAATTAAGTAACAACAAGTCAGTCTGTATTTTAAGACCCGAAGGTCAGCTGTTCTGTAATAGTTCTTGCAAGAACAGTATTATCAGTGCATTTGCAAAACCAATCAAGCACTATGATGAAACTGGCTCTCATGAAGCGATCAAGCATCATGATGAAACTGGCTCACATGAAGACCATCCTAGGAATGATAAACTAAAGCTTACCTATGCTATGGAGAAGTTCATTTAGAGTTACCAGCCTCAAAAATCACCAATTAATAGCACCTCAGATAAGAGCCATTGGGAAGGCTTTACAAAGCTTACATAGTGACATCCCAAGATCAACTGTTCAAAGGTGATTAATGCATATTTTGGATGGATCTATCTGGAGGTACTGATGATACTGGCACTTACCAAAGTTACCAAATGTGGCTCTTCACCCAATTACGGGTTGAAGGGACTTACGACATGTATAACAGGGAATATTTTTATGCATGTAATAGTGAAGAAACCTTTCTTGTGTTTTTTCTTTAGTCTTATTCCAAAAGAAATGTTGTGCACTCATCAGTATAAGAGAATGTTTGAACAATTCACCATGCTATCAATAAAGCAAGAATACCCAATTGTATTCATTGGAATTTATTTGTTTGCTATTTTACATTTAATATTGCTCATTTTGAAGGATCAGATTTTACATCACGTTAGACAATTAGTATGATCTATACAAAATATAAGAAAAGTTATTTTAAGTGCAACTATATAAAGCCTACATAGGTCATTTGGTTTGTTCTGTTTGTGATGCAGTGGAATCCATAAAATAAACAACTGCATTTTTATATACAGCGTTGATCATTGGTAACAACTTCACTTACCATATTGACAAAGTATGCTTTATGTAGCTGCACTCTGTAGGACCTGGCACAGATTCACCCTAATGTCAACCTTCAGAGTTTCACATTGTAACACTTTCTGAATTTCACATTACATCAGTGACCTTTATGACTGTTCCTTTAATGCTGATTTATAAGAACAGTAAAGACTAATATTCATATAATATATTTCAATAGAATCATTAAACTGTCACTTAATTTACATTAAAGTACAATAAGATATGATGAAATACAAATGGTGCATTTTGAAACCTCCCGTAATATACTGAATGAACTAATTTGTCCCATGTACATCTATATGGAACATGTACAAGTTGCTACCTGTGCACTCTTGGTGAGCAACTAACTGTTCTGGTCAAATGCAGCTGAATCCAGCAACACATACATCAATGACAGTTCAGGCCAAAAATACCGCTTTGGCCAAAAAATGTTTACAAATCTAAGCAAACACTCAATGAAGTTCAAGCTTTACAAAGGGCCAGTGTGGGATATTTAAAAAAAATAAAAATAAACAAGCTGCGTGAAACCAAGAATGTGCATAAACAGAATTATTGGATGGGACAAAAACACAAGCCCTTTGTGTGCAAAGTTGAACTCCAGTGGAATATACCAAACATTCTCAATACCGTTGAAAAAGAATGTCACATTACATTTTCTAAAGATAGAATTTACATTCTGATGAATGTTTGCATAGACTGTTTCATCTTTGTTTGTGTGTGTGTGTGTGTGTGTGTGTGTGTGTGTGTGTGTGTGTGTGTGTGTGTGTGTGTGTGTGTGTACACCCAAGAGAGTCGGTGAGAGAGAGAGAGAATTGCACAGGAATAGATGAAGAAAGAATCACAAAGCTCATTTGGAAACATCTTGTGGTAGTGCACTATTCCCATTTACCTACTTTTGAGTCTTTCAGGAACACACAAACATTAGTTATTTAAAAAAAATTGTTCAGGCTCTACCAAGCAGCAGTTGAATACTTTTAAACAATTTGTTAAGGTGAAACATTCTTAAGTAACTAGTGCTGAAAACACATATAGCACCCAAACATATATAGCACATTTCCTTTAAATGAAGCCTGTGCATAGGTGTGTGAGTGTGTCTACACACACATATGCAGTCCTGATGAGTTTATGGCTTTAGTTTCCACAAAAGAAAAGTCGCTTTGGCAACTATAATCGACTTAAAATCTCAACATAAGGATACACTAGACTTCTCTGCTGTTTAAAGTTGTTAATTACTTTCTACACCATTAAAAAAAAAATCTTCATTTATAATTATGGTCAATAAGCAGCTTTTATATTTGGCTAGTTATGAAGCATGCATGTGAGAAATGAGCATGCAACTTTTAGTAAACTCCTGTGTATCAACAGCGAGAAACAGAAGTTCTGCCTGAAAGATCATAATGGGCTTCATTATTTAAGAGACATTAATCACTCATCTACTGAATCTACTAAATTTTAAATGTACTATTGGTTTAGCTGGACATCCCAAAGTGTTGCTCACACTTACAGAGGTCATAATACTGGACAATGTATTAGCTATCGTAGTAATGATACAATAGGTTGCATTAGTCTCACCATAAAGAGCTAAAAGAGTCTCATAAATCTCCATTGCTGTTAATGCAGTAACAAGCCATCAATAATATAGTGTATCCATGAAACACCTGAGTATAACAAGCATGACATATGATAAGGAGACCAATTTGTGCATTAATCACTATACGTGAACTTAGTCTTACCTATGTGTTTTATCATAAAAATAAATGACATGTGGGGGCGGGGAAAGCATACTGCATTTCCTACATTAAAAAAAAAATCAATCATATTAAGTTCTGGGTTTTAGATTTCGAATATAAAGAGAGAGATTTTGTTAATCAGTTCAGTGAACTATTCATGTATGTCTCACATATTGATAGCTGAAAGAAAAAAATAATAATACAATAAGAAAAAAAAAAAAAGGCTTTTTGTGAGTAGATAATGATAAGGACCAGGTGACGAAGAGACCAGAGGTATAAGCAAACTTGCTCTTTTTCCAATCAGTAGATATCAGGGAGGTCAGAGTATTTCCTGTCAAAGTAACCACCTGTGTAGATCCAGTCTGAGGTTCCTGTATAAGGATTTGTGCCTTGCTGGAACCATCTGGAAAAGGCAACACCAATGTATTGAGTACATTAAATTGAAGGAGCTCTGAGTGTGTGTAGGTGCAGTATATAAATGACGAAATTGGTTTTACCTGGTGGACCACTCCTCCTCATTTTTAGCACGTTCTCTACGTGCAGCCCTTTGTTTTTCTTCAAGTCGTTCCTTTTCTTGACTCGCAGTGTCTGAAATATAAGCAATTCATTTTCCACACCAATGGCATGATTATAAGTAACAAAAAAATTTACACAAATAAAAATAAGAAAAAAAGAACTATGTCTAGATGTTTACCTATGTCTCCATTTTCCATTGCTCTTATGTCTGGACGCAAGCGGCAGTCTGTTGGTGCTATGATACCCTCCATGCCAGGAGCCAGTTCATTGAGCATCATGGCAAAGCTGGTGAAATTATACATCTAGATACAAATGCAGGGGACAGAAACATTGCCAAATTATAAAAGTGTATAAATAACTTCAACACGATCAGTAAAAAAGTCAACCTCATACTCCTGATGTCATACTCAAGCTGAATTACTGTACCTTTAGATCTTTACTTTATAATGTATATTAAGACAAAATTAATGAATCCATGAACACTTGCATAAATGTATATACCTTACAGAAATAAAAGCTGAACATCTCCCCAAAGGCAGAAAGAAAGAACAAGATTAAGTTACCTGGCTCGAGTGTGCAGGTCTCGGGGTTATCCTCCACAATAATGTACTGCCAAGAATCATAGTGACTGTTTCCTGGACCTCTGGCATTTCATCAACATCATCAGCACCACTACCAGTACTTTGTTCCTTAAAGATTACACACTGTCTTTAACAAGCTGTCCATTTTATATTAATATACTAAATTATATTAATATTTTTATGTGTTATATAAAAACATTTAAAAAATGCAGTGAACAATTATAAGAAACTGTGTATATTAAATTTTCAGTAAATTCTTTAAAAAATATATTTTAAAGGAGCTGAATTTCTCATTAAACCAATCAGTCTGTGTGAATTTTACGATAGACATTCTTCAGCCTTATACATAGAATTATACACAAAGATCCAGTATCACGACTATTCAGAACTACAAACCCTACCCAAATTTAGCTTAAAAGGTTCCACAAACATTCACCTGTATATTTTGCTAAAAGCTTACAAAGATTTACACAAGGGACCATGTACACTATAGGTAGGTACTGTAAAGTCAGTAATTATTTACACTTTGACTGTAGAGTGTTTGCCAATTGTGAAATAAAGACAAAGACTGCGAAATAAAGGCTTAGGTGCCTAGGGTTTCATAATCCACGTCAACACAATAATCCAAAGAGACATGTTTTAGCATATATTAGAATTGCAAAACAATATTGCGGTTTATAACAAACCTTTCTTATAAAACTTCATTTTGTAAGACAGGTTTCTGTCAAATGTTTAGTGATCAACACAAAAGACATACATCATACATTTTACTAATAATATGCACCATATACAAGTACATCAACAATTATCTTTACCTGCTTGTGTTTCTTTGAATCTCCACTTTTCTTGTCTGCCTTCTTATTTGTTTCATAGACCTTTGGATCTATGGAGTACAGACACTCTGTCCACTTCCCATACAGAATACGCCGCTTCTTCTTACTGTGTCGTAATTAACATAGATGAAATTTGATTAACAAATAAAAATACAAAAACAATGCAAGCGGATAACACTATGAAAAAGAATCACATAATACTTTTAGTTTATAAAGATGAGCCAAAACATTATGACCACCTGCCTAATACGACATTGGTCCTCCTTATACCAGTTTTTACCTGAGACATGGAAAATTCTTATCTATCCTCAGAAGGTGCCCTGAGGTTTCTAGTACCAAGAAGTTACGAGTAGATTCTGTTAGCAGTTCGAATGTTAATCTGCCATTTATAGGCTGTAGTGACCATGCAGTCCCATACACAGCAGTGTGAAATGCAATAACCATCATAAAGATTTTTTGGTTTACGCCACAGTAGGCCTTCTGTGTTACATTTGTACCAGACAGGATAGCCTTTGCTGCGATGAGTCTTGGGTGCCCAACACACTGTCACTGGTTTGTGAACTGTTCCTCCAGTGTCAGGTACTCGCCTCTCCTGACTGGAAGCACCCCACAAGCCATCTTGTTTTGGAGATGCTCCAACCATAACGATTTGGCCCTTGTCAAAATTCCTTTTGTCTTCACACTTGTCCATTTCCACCCCACTTTCAACATAGACAATTATGACAACTGACTGCTTGCTTGCTCGTCTAACATATCATAAACTTTATCTTATAACAAAGGCTCATGTCAATCACTGTTGTTCCCTTAATCTACAAGTAGTCATACACAGTGTGACAGTAATAAAATCCTGTGAACTGCATCGCCTGACATTTCATAGTGGCATCAACTCACCTCTTGTCAAGGATATGACCTTCCACCCGGTGCAGTTCTTTGCCAAACATACCGCAAGGCTTAAAAGCAAGTACACACTTGTCCCCGGTGCTTCAACCAAAAAGAGACAGAAAAAGTGAATACCTATGCACAGTCAGTCACTACTAAGAGACTACTAAGTGTTCATTAATCTAAACCAAAACGTTCTCTGTGAATCTTATAAAAAAACATTTTAGAGTGCAAAAAAAATCTACTGTTTTGTGAATAGGACAGTTTAATCTTTGGCCAAACTCTGAGGGATAGACAGGGTGCACACCTGTGGTTGATGATCTCTACTGTTCCATACTGTTCGATCCACAATTTGCCTATGATGACATTGTGCACACAGCACAAAGGGTTTGCCCATGTGTAAACCTCCTTGTGCCTATGGGAAAAATATATGTGAAAAATATTTTAATTGAATTAAAAAGTGAAACACACATTCATTACACATAAAATAAAATATTTCAAGACGTTCTTGTTTTTATTTTGATGATTTTTGAAATTTCCTTTAGGATCAATAAAGTACCTATTTATTCCATCTATCGATCTGTTACAGCTTACATCTCATGAAGATCAAAAATCCTCAAAATATTAGAATATTTAATCTCATTACTATTCATACAGTATAAATACCGTGCATCTCTCAGTCTGGTTCAATAAATGCATGGGGAAAACTGCTGACTTGACAGTTGTCCAGAAGATGATCAGTGACACCCTCCACAAGAAGGGTAAGCCACAGAAGGAGATCTCTGAAAGACTGGCTGTTCACAGAGAGTTGTATTGAGGCTTATTCATGGAAAGTTGACTGGAAGAGAAAAATGCGGTAGGAAAATATGAATGAGCAACAGCGATGACAGCAGCCATGAGAAGACTGTCAAGCAAAACCCATTCAAGAACTCGGGAAACGCCATAAGGAGTGAAGTGAGGCTGGAGTAAGTGCATAAAGAGCCACCATACACAGATATCTTTGGGAAATGGGATACAACTGTCACAGTTGTATGCATGAGTATCATGCCACTCCTGAACCAGCGACAACGTCAGAAGCATCTTACCTGGGCTAAGGAGAAAAAGAACTGGATCAGTACTCAGTGGTCCAAAGTCCTCTTTTCAAGTGAAAGTAAATTTAAGCAGTTGGAAATCAAGCTCCCAGAATCTGGAGGAAGAGTGGAGAGGCACAGAATCCAAGACCAGTGTAAAGTTTCCACAGTCAGGGATGATTTGTGGTGCACTGTATTTTATTCAAGTCCAACGTCAACGGAGTCGTCTACCAGCATATTTTAACGCACTCAATGCTCCTGTCTGAAAAGCTTTATGGAGACGCTGATATCCTTTTCCAGCATATTAAAAGCATAGACTAGCATCCTTTTTAAAAGTTGGACATTTGTTCATTGTAAGTCCATTTTTTATTGATCTTAGGTAATACTATAATATTGTGAGATAACTTTAATAAAATAAAAAAATGTACTAAGACATAATCATCAAAATTGAAACAAAAGAAGTCTTGAAATATGTCACATTACATGTAATGACTCTAGAATGAGTTTCACTTTTTGAACATTATGTTAAAAAAAATATTAAAAAAATAAAAAAATATATATTTTCCATGATATTCTTTCACATACAGTGAGGTCAATAAGTATTTGATCACCCTGTGATTTTGCAAGTTCTCTTACTTAGAAATCATGGAGGGGT
>JAQMYJ010000015.1:9151816-9175838 GCA_030014305.1 Clarias laeviceps
GGTGTTTTTCTGCACAGGGGACAGGACGACTGCACTGTATTAAGGAGAGGATGAACGGGGCCATGTATTGTGACATACTGGGCAAAAACCTCCTTCCCTCAGTCAGAGCATTAAATATGGGTCGTGTCTGGGTCTTCCAACATGACATTGACCCAAAGCACACTGCCAGGACAACCAAGGAGTGGCTCCGTAAGAAGCATATCAAGGTTCTAGAGTGGCCTAACCAGTCTCCAGACCTAAATCCAATAGAAAATCTTTGGAGGTAGCTGAAACTCCGTGTTGCTCAGCGACAGCCCCCAAACCTGACAGATCTGCAGTGTGTGCAAACCTGGTGAAGAACTACAGGAACCGTTTGATCTCTGTATTGTTAACAAAGGCTTCTGTAACAAATATTAGATTTTTTTGACTCAAGTGATCAAATACTTATTTGACACAGTAATTCACAAATAAATTGTTAAAAGAGAACTTGCAAAATCACAGGGTGATCAAATACTTATTGACCTCACTGTATGTATATACATAAGGGATGAGATTCACCAGGGACAAACAAATATAAATAATTGAAAAAAAGATTTTCTGAAAAATCGATTTTGGAGTCAGTCTCATGATACATGAATTGGCACATTAAAAAAAATAAAAAATAAAAAAATCACATGATAATTCACTGAATCAATTTTTTTTTTAATATTTTTAAATATTACATATCATATACACACACACACACGTTTATCTATATACGTGTGTATGTATACATTCATAAACACACACACAATCACACAAAGACATACACACAGCTGCTCAGTTTATCTGTATGCTACTTACTTAGATAGCTCTAGTGTCATAGTTCCTTTCGGTTCTGCTTCTACACTTTTGCCCCAGAACTTCAGTTTAGGATAGATAGAGCCGTGGAACTGAAAATCTTGGCTGAGTGATTCAGCGTAAAAAGCACTAACTGGGGGATGGTGGCTAACCTGCTCCGAAATCAACCGGTATCCCTCATCTTCCCTAAAACCACAAATCACCACAAGTTTGACATAAGGTTTCAGTTTGATTTTTAAATATCTGTTAGGCTGCTGGCAGATACACATAACTGGTGTTGGCCTACCTTATGAGCTCATAGGTCTCTCCCAGCAAAGGGTTAAAAGGTTTTCCAGTTCTGTCCCACTGTGACGCCACAGCCGACACAGCAAATGCAGCAACATGCTAATGAACAAAAACCAAAGAGCTCAGTACCAACATCATGGGAAATAAATTACAGTATTAAAAATAAGAGGCTAAACATGTACCTGCATACGCTCTATAGAATCAGATAGTGTGCAAGCTTTATGAATGAGGTATGTGTGTTCCATGTATTCTGTAAGTCTCTGAAGAAAGCTCAGTGGCTCATTAAAAACCACTGGCATAGTTATCTTGGACAGCTCCTAAACAGTCAAAAAAAAAGTTAAAAGATTATCATCACCTCTGTGACCTATTCTTGTTATTAGTCTTAGCCATAGTGCTACTAACTAAAACAACATGTTCTACATTATTTACAATATTTATCCCTTACCATCCCTATGCATTTCTTCAGGAAGCCCCAAATACTGAAGTCATGTCTGGAAAACATGGGGGCAGGGAGAGTTGTCCTGTACAGAAAACAGAAAAACAAATATGTAATAAAAATACATTCCCTTTTTACTCATTGATTTCCTGACAACATACCTTCGTTCCCACACTCCATTCTCTGATCGCACACAGCCATTAGATGACTGTTTTTTCTCGAACCCAGGGGCATCTTTAAAGCTGACTTCACAGGAGTCATCCGATTCCAAACCTTTAATAGTGCAAAAGAGGAAAATAAGGATTATAAATAGAAAAAAAAAAACATATATATAAAACTTAAATTCTTAGTATGATTCACTAATCCCACCTGTCTCTGCATCATAAAACTCCTCTTCGCTGTTCATGATGGACAGTTAGGAATATTGTCATCAGTGAGAGAGGATCATTCTTTCAAAGCAGCACTCTGTTCGAGCCCTTTTAACATACAGCAAAGACAAATGATGAGTTGCTATGGCTGCATATTTAAGAAGAGAAATACTGCATGCAAACCTATCACATAGAAATGCTAATAGCTGTGACGCGTGAACATTTCAATTCAAGCCGAAAAAAAAGTACTGTGCGTGATGTTATAAAGCAGTACAGAAAGCTAATGCAGTGACTCAGTGACCTAGTAATTTTTACATTTACTTATTAACATTTATTCATTTATTAAATGCCTCTATCCACAGCAACTTACAAATGAGACTGGATAAATAACATTACATAGGTGATCTGGTAGACATGAATTAGGCTTTTCTTTATGTGTACGCGCACAGCTTGGCTGTTTTGTGCCTCCTGAAAAGGTCTGTTTAGTATCTTGTATGTTCTATATATTTTTTATATTGATAAATTGTTTTGTATGTCAAGTCAGAGATTTCAAACTGAGACGCAAATCACGTCAACAGAGCTCTTCAGTGTGTTTAACATCACTGTGCATTAAAGTGCTGAACCTTGATGAAATGTTTTGCCTCTAATGTGCCACCTATAATGAATAACGCATGGGATTTACGCACAATGCCACTTGTAATGCCACTGCTTCTCCATGTGCATGCAAGGTCATGCAGAAACTTTCAGTATAAAGATTAAAAGGTTTTGCTTAAGAGTCCAACAGTGGCTCTATGACAGTTCTTGGAATTTTCTGATAGTTTCAGCACATTTATTTATTTTTTTGTCTTTGCTTAAAAACAAAAATTATGAACAAGAATTATCAAATAAAAACGAGGGAAAATTAAATAATTTGTACAAAAATACTTTTAACATTAGGTTTGTATATTGATGATAATGATGACACTTAGAAAAGTGCATCAGGTTATTAATAACACAGTCATACTGCACAGCCATACTTGGTTTATAGTCCTTCTTTTTATTATTCTAACAAACAAAACAATAAGACAACAGCAACATTAGAAAACCTAATATCCTGTGATTATAGCCTGTTAAACATGCCTAAATAAACTAGAAGACGGATGTTTATTTTATCACACAGTAACCTTAACTGTTGCATACTGTAATTTTTCCTACAACATAACTCACAACTTATTTTTAATAAGCCTGAATTTCATCTAAAAAAATAATAATCATTCAACCATTCAAATAATCATTCAAAAATCTCAACCATTTTACTGAAAAAAGTACAGTTCTTGAAAAGTATGCCAGCAATCTAAGCTACCTCCACCTGTTTTTCCACAACCATACTCATTAACAATGGGCCAGCTGAAAAAACAGTCATCCCTATGGACATACAGGCTTCAATAAAAAAATACAAATAAAAAAAAAAACTTCTGGATTCAGTCACAACAACAGGACCTTGTGACAAGTGTCAGAGGGAACCGAAACTCAGGTAATGCAATGCTATGCAATAATGAAATATCTTTTCCTTGCATACAGCGCACATGGACACACAGAATGCAATTTTACAGTTGACGCAACTTTATTTTTAAGCAACACGTATTACAGCATAACCTACTATGACCACAAAGAGTTATAAGAGTTCTATTAGACTATTATTATTAAAACCAATCAAGCTCATTGTCAATTAAATCAAGTTGTAAGTGTTGAAGTCTTTAACTTCTACACTGCTTATCCTGTATACAGGGTCGTGGGGAGCCTGGATCGTATCCCAGGAGACTTAGAATACAAGGAGGGTTTACACTCCTCAGGGTGCCAATCCATCGCAGAGCACACACATATACACACTGTGGGCAATTTGGGAACACCAATTAACCTAATTAACCTACCCTGCATGACTTTGCACTGTGTACCCGGAGCAAACCCACCAAGCACAGGGAGAACTAGCACACAAAATGGGTTTGGAAATCAAACCCTTGACCTTGGAGGTGCGAAGCCACAGTGCTAACCGATACGGCATTGTGGCACCAATGTTTATGTTTTTATCACGTAGACAACATTTTCACACACCCAAAAAAAAAAAAAAAAGATATATTCTGCAAACATAACAGTATTTTTACTTTAGTATTTTTATTTTAGTATTTAATGACTTCATCATTGCTGACCTTTTAGTCACACTATGCCTAATAACCTGAGCACTTCATACCTTCGTGTAAAGCATCAGTTGTTCCACACATCATGTTAAATTAAGTGGTGGGGTCAAAACAAAAATTAAAAATAACTCTTTAAATTATGTTAATATAAACATTACCTAGCTGAGGGTTACTCTTCAATTACAGTGTCTTCATGTCCATTCCAGAGATCCCAGGCTGAACAAAGGGGAGAAATCATTGTCTTATGAAGTTGATGCACACGTTTAATAACAACTTTACTTGTTTTATATTAGCCATACATAACCTAGGGTAAGTTATCTATCTATCTATCTATCTATCTCTATTCAATTCAATTAGAAAAACATTATTTATCCCCATGGGCCAATTTAAGTCACTCAGAGTGGTACAGAAAGATCAGTGCAAATAAATAAAAAATAAATAAAATAAAATAAAACTGTTATGATACTAAATGGAAATAGTTCGTTAGTGCAAAACTCTCTCACATCCTAAATTGTTCCCAATAAATGTGTCTCTATGGCATAACTAAGTGTTGACAGGTTATATGACAGGACTCCAGGGCGACCCAAACTCTACATGTTTACACATAACAACCGACAATAACCCTGCAGGCTAACGAGCTAACTGGTGCCATGTTTGCTATACTCAGGAAATATAACTTAATGAACATCCTTAGCTGGAAAAACATTACCTGTGACTACCTGGTTTATATAGTTAGCTCAGTGTCGAGAAACATCTAAAATGATGCTAACCTGGCTAACAGACTAGCCGTGTAATGTTGACGTTGCCTGTCTATGCTAACGCTGGCTAAGCTACCCAGCTACGCGCACACCTAGCGAGTCAGTCTAAAAAGCCGGACTTCTTTACATGATTGACAGAGCGGTTAAACAACGAATTACGATCTAACAAATGCAAAACAAACATGTCTTACATCACCTAATGCCTCCTTATCATTCCAGCAGTAAACAGAGAACAAACGTCCAGTTTGGAAGACTGACATAAGGGGCGGGTGTTCTTGCGCAAGGGCAAGATGATTGACAGGTAAAGGAGCCTATAGGCTTGGGGAAAGAGGCGGTTCTATTACTGATTGACAGACGGGATACAGGTCGGGGATTTTGACGCAAGATAAACGGGAGGTACTTAAAAGGTATGGATGCGTGTTATTTATATGCACTGTAATAACTATCCTTCTTGTCAGCTGCTTTCTTCCACTGGTGGGCCCCTACTGTCTAACTCCTCTTACAATAGCCTATAGTCTAAATATAATTAAAGTTTCAGTTTAATATAGGCAATTAAAACCTAATAATAATTGACAGATGTGCTGTTGTAAAACATGTACTGGCAAATTATTCTTTACATTCTGCATTTTTATAATCAGATTAATTTGTAATCATATCTAGGTATCCAAAATCTGTGTTATATATATATATATTTATTTATTTTTTACTTTTTGTCATCCTGTTAATATTAATGCTTATCACATATGGATGATTTAAATTGGAAACAACCTATGAAAATATATATACTACTACTACTACTAATAATAATAATAATAATAGCGGTACTGTGGACTGGGTCGAGGGGAGTTGATTCCTGCCTTGGGTCTGTGTGAGTTGAGTTTGCATGTTTTCCCCATGCTTGGTGGATTTCCTCCGGGTACACCGGTTTGCTCACTTAGTCCAACAATATGCAAATTAAGTTAATTGATGTTCCCAATTTATAAAAAATAGTATGTGAGTGTGTGTGTGTGTGTGTTCCCTGAGATGAATTTGCATCCTGTCCAGGGTGTACCCCACCTTGTGCCCACAGTCTCTTGGGATAGGCTCCAGGCCCCCGTGACCCTGGACTGTACTGGATAAGCATAAAAGATGAATGACTTAATTGTAATAATAATACTGGCGGCACGGTCACATAGTGGTTAGCACTGTGGCCTCGCACCTCCAGTGTTTGATTCCGGCTTTGGGTATAAGTTTGCATGTTTTACCTGTTCTTGGTGTGTTTCCTCTGGGTACTCAGGTTTCCTCCCATAGTCTAAAGACATGCAGTGTCCTTGTGTCTCCTGGGATAGACTCCATCCCTTTTCCCCCTACAGGATAAGAGGTATAGAAGATGAATGAATTAATAATATTTCTGCCACAATCCTCTCTCTCTCTCACATGTTCAAAACTCCTTCTTCTTGGTGTCCTATCCACCATGTATTCCTGTCTCATGTCCAATGTTCCTATAGGATCAGGTAACCCTGATCAGAGTGTGATGTCTATTTAATGATAACATTGTACTTTTAACAATCTTACAAAGAACAAACAAAAAAATATTAAAAGTGTGTGATGACAGAGAGAGAGAGAGAGGGAATTTACATTCAACACACACGCCCACACACACAAACTTCAAAGGACCTGGTCGGGGTTAAATTCGCATGCCAAAGTGGGAGTGCTCATCTTGGTGTAACAGCGCGCGCAGAAGCGCCATTCAGTTTTACGCGCCTCTAGACTGAACATAAGACATGAACAGGGGGTCATTTGTTTAAACTTTAATTTTTACAAGTTATTGATTTTACTACTTTAATCATTTTCAGAGGTTGCCTCGTATGACAAAAGCAAAAGTCGAGGCTAGTTCTCCGGTCCACGCGCTCCTATCCGGCGCAGTTAAACTAGAAACGCACAAGATGAATCAAGTCAAACATAAAGACCCGAATTCAAAACCAAAGCGGGACCCGAACGGCAGCCGAAAGGACGTCAAACGCTGCGAGAAATCCAGGCGACCGGCTCCTGGTGCACTGAAAAGTCGAAACAAACTCTCCGGCTGCAGGACAGTTCCAGACACCAGCGGCACAGGTGATGGTCTGAGTAAAGACTCCGGTGGAAAGACGGACAGCAGCTCAGAGATGTCCGACTGCACTTCGGAGGAAATCAGAGCAGCTAATAACAAGGTCCAGGGCCACGTTGAAATAGACAACGTAGTGGCAGATGCAGAGAGAGCAGTGGATTGGGAAGGAGAAGGAGCCGAAATGGTCGACTTTCCCAGCTACACTCTGACACAAGCACTTGGAAGAGCAGAGAGAAGTGTTTCTCCTCTCACCTCCATGGACGGCAGATGGAAGTTCAGCGCATCCGGAGCTTTGGAGTTCAGCAGGGATGGAGCACATGATGACCTACTGAGGGACATTAACGACTTACGATCAGAAAATGAATATTTGAAGGTACTATTAGGAAAACTTGAGTAAAAGCCTACCAAGTTTACCAACCTGTCTAAGAGTATTGCTTTTGTATGTCTTATATTGCATATACAGTATTTTAGACGGCTCACTAAACCGTCCTGTATATATTTTTAATTTACTCACCAAAACTATCACTGAAATGTTACATTGTACCTTTAGTATCTATCCGTGCCATGAGAGTGAATGGACTGTAATCTTCAACATTCTCTTAGGTACTTCTCATTTATCGGTTTTCAAGATGCATTACTCTCCTGGGTGAAAGATGTATATTACAGTTTTATACCAACCCTCTAAAGGTACCATCTCAGAGAGACAAGCAAAGATGCAGCTTATTACCGTTTAAGTTTAAGGTAATGCAAAAGGAGCCTGTGCTAAAGACTTGGAGAAAAGTGCATGTGACATTGCTTGTAAAGGATTTAGGATTTAGTTATCCTCTTAAAAAGAACCATTAATTGTCCCATTGTCTCTTACTGACACATGAAGCACAAGGACAAGGTCCAGCAGGAGGTGATCACTGCATGAGAAGAGATGTATCTGTACTAGGAAACTCCTGTATACACCACTGATTTTTGGAAGTATCTACAAGTACCACTGAGCGTATACATCAAATTCCACAACGCTAGGATAGTTCCAGATTGATACCATTTTGGATGTGTCTTGCCGAGAAATCCTTTCAGGGTATAGCCATTTGTTGCCATGGCAAATAATCCACTCAAGGATTTTGTCAGGAGACATTCACACCTCAAGCTCCATTTGCATTTTACACCTTTGCGCAACTCTGCTCTTCCCTATTGGTTTTTTGATCTCAACATTGATTGGTTGTTTAAAAAAAAAACACTTCCAAAACCCACTTCCAACACACTTCCAAAACATCTATTGGGACATTACCCAGCCACTACTTTTTATTTAGTATAGCATGTAAAGAACAACATTACATAGCATGTAAAGAAACAACATTCTTACCCAGTTTGTGAATCGTATTTATGTGGATTGTTTTCTGAATTATGGAGGCTCCTTACAGCTTTCTGTAACGCTGAATTAAAACCACTTTAATACATACATTTTTAAACTGTTAAATAAGGTGGACACCTACAATGCAAGTAACAATAAGTAGTTGTGTAGCCAAATGCTTAGGCTAACGTGGCAAGGTATAATTTACTACTGTATTGTCAGCTAACATAAAGCTCAACTTGCCCACGTTATGCGCCCTCTTAGTTCTTTTATGCACATGGCTTGACTCTTCCTGCTGTCTTCTCTCATCAAACTTGTGCTCAAATGCATCAAGACGCTGGATAACCTCTTTGAGAAGAGCAGTCATTGACATACAAAAGGGCCTTTAAACCTAACAGCCATCACCTCTCACTGCTAGCTGTGAGGATTCCTAGAAAGTTTCACAGATTCCCGTATACATCCACATACATGATACCTGGTTGTTTCACAAAATTTCCTTTTGCATACTACCTTTCCAAGCACTCTGCCTCATACATCTGGCAAACGTAAAGTTTAGCAGGGATTTCACATACCCATATTTGTCTGGATACAGCTCTTTTCATGAATTCATGCAGTGGATTTCATGTATTGAGATTAGCTTGACGTGTTTTAAGGGACACTACAAGGTCTGAAGAAGTTTTCAAGCTGAAAGAGACTGGCATGAAATGCTCATCTCTGATGTGACAAGAGGCTGATACAACAGAGGCATCTTACAATGAGGATGTTTATAGATTCTACTAGAATATTGCATAAATCAATGGTGAATGTAAAATGTACCAGTCAATGAAGACACAGTGTGTGTAGTAATGAGACTTGCTTTCTATTTAGGATGAGTTGGAGGAGCTTCGCTCAGAGATGCTGGAGATGAGGGACCTGTATATGGAGGAGGATGTGTACCATGTACAGGAGCTCAAGCAGCAACTGGAACAGGCCAACAAGACGTGTCGCATTTTGCAGTATCGCCTTCGCAAGGCCGAGAGGCGCAGTCTGCGTGTTGCCCAGACTGGCCAGGTGGATGGCGAGCTTATCCGGACCCTGGAGCATGATGTTCGGGTTAGTATTCTCAAATGAGACTGTCTGGAGCTAAAGAAACGATACGAGGAATCCTTCAGCGTGGTTCTTGTGCATGCCTTTCTAATTCTATGAATCACAATGTTTCTGGGAAGATGAAGCATTTCTTTTATTGTTTCATTTACTTTCAGTGTGTAATTTGGTCGGTCCACTCATCGACTTTCCTCACATTAACTTGTAATTTAACAAGTGACTTCCTTTTGCAGGAAAAACACTATGAAGCATGCCAATCCACCCCACTCATCAATTTAGGACATGTGTTAAGTTTATATATTTAAGTGCTGCTCCGTAGGCCTTGACAAATGAATCAGGGCTCGGTGATTCAGTATGCTCTCACTTAAACTTGTGGAATTTGGATTTTTTTTTTTTACAGGACTGAACCACAGTACTAAAAGTTTCACCAAAGATTGTGGCTATGATAACATTTCAAGCCAAGGATATTCAAGTTTATATTGACATGCCTGAGATTTCATTATAGTCTTTATAGTGGGAGGCTTTCCTTTCTGGATGTGGTTCAATCATGTTTTACGGTAAAACAGAGGGAAAAATCCTGAGTGCTCTGCTTGCCAGCTGCTGTTTTGTGGCAGACCACTCACAACACAAGCATTTTTTGGTTTGAACTCATCAGCCAATCAGGAGAAGAGAGTAAAGCAGGAACATTAAAAGCTAATCAACACAGCAGGGGTAGGCCACATCAGTGTGCACTTTCCTTGAAGACTGCCCCATGCTATGCAACAATTTTGGTTTTAAATGTTTACCCTTTGTAGGCATACAGTCTTGGTTCTTTTGAAAACTCAATAAGATTACAATTTTTGCATTGTGCAGAAGGCTCCCCTTTGTAATCGATGATGTTGAAAAAGAAAAAAACTATTTTGTTTATAAGACTTGAAAGAAAACTAAAGAAAGAGAGACACACTGAAAAAGAGAATATATGTCAAGGGCAGCAGCATCAGTGGAGGAAGTTTCTTTGCAGCTGTCTGTGTTCACAGTGGGCATGTACATGAATCTATTTTAGAGACATGTAGAAGAAATAGATACCCCCGTATATTTTTTCTGCAGTCTGAAACAGTTGGATGTATATGTGTTTTATGTTAGCTTAAACGTTGGAGTTGTCTCTATGGATTCTCTCTTAAAGTGCATCACTTTCACTTTCTTTCAACATGCTCTAACCCTTGTCCATGAACAGTGAAAAGTATTATAGTGCAGATCTTTAGATGCAGTAATGCCCTTTAAATCACCAATCACCAGAATATTAGAGAGCCCTGTACTGAATATCATTGTGTAGTCACATGAAACGTTTCCCCTGGATATTGCCACTGAAAAGGTTTCAAGTGTTATCCTCATAACACTAATACTTCAAATGAAGGACAACACAAGATTCATGTATTGAATAGAACACATACATATTTTAGCTCAAATGAGTTCTACATTGAGCAACCTAAGCAGATGAAAGCTTGTTTTTCCATGGAAAAGGTTTGAATGGTTTATATTGCCATTTACACTGATTCAATAAATCTTTCAGGTAGCAAAAAGTGTGTCCCTGCGCCTGCACACTGAGCTCGAGGCAGTGCAAAAGAAGAGTTTAAGGCTGGAGTGGGAAAATGAAGAGCTGCGGGAGAGATTGCAGAATCTGGAAGTGGAAAAGCAGGTCCTGCAGACGGAAATGAACAAATCTAGAGAGGTACAGAGTTAAACAGGGTTAACTTTTGAAAGGTTTCCTTCATAAATTTATGCATTCTCCTGTTCTTTAAGAAGGTTAGGGTGTCAGTCTGGCCTTGACCCCGACTATGTGTATAAAGGGTGTGACTAACAGCTGACTCTCTGGGCAAGGCAGAGTACTAAGAGAAGTGAGGGATAGGATTCAAGGCACAGCTGTCATTCTCACTTGTGGGTGCAGGGATAGAAAAAGAGATGAGAAAGAGGGGAGGAAGGATGATATATGAGTATATGATATGATCATATGATTATATGACAGCATTATATGGCAGCATGCCTAGCAATGTATTACTTCAAAAAGTATATATATATATCTCCCATATATATACTCATATATATTCAGTCATTTTGGTAAATTATTGAGATGAAACTTTGGCACAAAGAGATATAGTATTTAGTAAAATCATCCAAAATTCCTAGTGATATAACAAAAACAAGGAAAGAAAATGCACAAAATATTTTCTAAAACTTTTTAAATACTTCTTGCCAATGTTTTTTCTCAAAACTGCCAAAGTGGAGATATCTCACTTTGCTGTCATACTGTTCATATTCTGCACATCCACCTAACATAACCATTAAAATTGATCCAGAGATTCCAGAGATTGCTTGTACCAGCATTGCTACAAAGTTTAATCCAGGATTCGCTGCTTAGAAGTGGACAGCAACAGCTCAGCTCAGGCTGCTCATCTCAAACAGCTGCTGTCCTTCTCTGATCCTCATGACCTGAGCAAATCAGTCACAACCAGATTACCTAGCTCAACAGTCAGCTCAGTGGCAATCAATAAACCCACAAAATAAAGATGTGTAGACTCTTAATGAATTATAGCTTAGAAGATTGATTTCTGGTTGCTTTTACTACACAAAAAATGTTTGTAAAATGACTTTTGAGGGAATCATTGGCAATTCATTATTTATTTAAATAAATATATTTAAAATGTTGACGTGACATTTGAATCAGTGGTTTAAAGTATCCATTATTCTGCGATATGAAAATGGGAATGTGGACGTAACTGAGGCTCTTTGTACGCTATTGTTTTATCCTTTAGTGTATTCGATGTAGAAATCACCTCAACACTAGTTTGATAGACAGACAGAGAAGGAAACAGAGACTACCAATAGCCAGGATTCCTCTCATAGTCAGAGCAGCATGCATGCCCAGCCTGCTGTAGTGAACCTGGACTTCTTAATAATGAAAATTGTAAATGGCCTGCAGTAGAGAGTTTGTATTTTCAATAGAGAGGAATGGGAGCATTTGTGTATTATTGACAGGTTCTGTGTTCCCAGGATCATAAGAAATAAGCTTACATGCTCTTCAATGGTTTATTAGCAAGCTAAAATCCCTTGAAATAATTATCTTAAATAATGAAAATGTGTTTTATCAAAGACAACAAGTAGTGAAGCAAACATTTAAAAATGTAGTTACTGTATATTCAGGCTTAGACACACATGAGATGCTTATGTAAAAGTGCATGATTTTTGTAGAAATGCTGTGGTGTGTGAGGAGCAGTGCACCGTAGCTCAACTTTCCAAAATGGCAATGCACAGACCGTGTCTCTGTGATAAGATTTGTAGACTTTTGTTCCATGCACTAGTTAATTTTATTCACTAATCCTATTCTGAAGTTGGCTTTTCCTTTTCATTTCATAAATACATAAATAATGCTATATTCCACTATAGGTGTTTTCTCAAAATTCCCTAAAGAGGAGAAGTTTGAGATCAGCTGGAGGGAAGAGTGAAAAGAAGATTTCTTCACAAGTGAATACAATGCATTTTATTCCAATACTACTACTACTACTACTACTACTAATAATAATAATATCTATATACAGGTGCATCTCAAAAAATTTGAATATCATTGAAAATTTATTCATATATTACATAGATGCATTACACACAGACTGATATATTTCAACGATTTATTTCTTTTAATTTTGATGATTATGGCTTGTGAAAACCCCAAATTCAGTATCTCAGAAAATTTGAATATTGTGAAAAAGTTCAATATTGGAGACTCATGGTGTCACACTCTAATCAGCTAATTAACTCAAAACACCAGCAAAAGATTACTGAGCCTTTAAATGGTCTCTCAGTCTAGTTCAGTGGGCTACACAATCATGCAGAAGACTGCTGACTTGACAGAGAGGATTGCCAAATAAAAACCATTCAAGAATTTGGGGGAGATTCACAAGCAGAGGACAGCAGCTGGAGTCAGCGCTTCAAGAGCCACCACGCACAGACTTACCTGGGCTAAGGACTAAAAGGACCTTTAAAAGTAAATTTTGCATTTCATTTGGAAATCAAGAGAGGCACAGAGATCCAGAGTGAAGTTTGCACGGTCAGTGGTGGTTTGGGGAGCCATGTCATCCGCTGGTGTTGGTCCACGGTGGTTTATCAGGTCTAAGGTCAGCGCAGCCGTCTACCAGGAAGTTTTAGAGCACTTCAAGCTTCCCTCTGCTGACCAGCTATATGAAGATGCTGATTTCATTTTCCAGCAAGACTTTGCACCTGCCTATGCTGCCAAAAGTACTAATATCTGGTTTAAGTACCATGGTATCCCTGTTTGGCCAGCAAACTCGCCCGAGATAAACCCCATAGAGGAAAAAAAAAACAAAAAAAAACACTTGAAATATATCAGTCTGTGTGTAATGAAACCTATATAACGAGTTTCGCTTTTTTTGAATTATTGAAATAAATCAACTTTTCAATAGTATTTAAATTAATTGAGATGCACCTGTGTGTGTGTGTGTGTGTGTATATATATATATATATATATATATATATACACAGAATTGCTACACTAAGTATTGTATAAAAAAAATTCTGTGTTTAATAGGATGATAGTGCTGATATAAAATGCCAGCTGCACTTTGCTAAAGAGGAATCAGCTCTTATGTGCAAGAAGCTGACTAAGATGGCTGAGGAATGTGAGACCATGAAAGAGGAATTATCCAAGTACAGGCTGCTTTATGGCGATGTTGATGCATCACAGGCTGCGACAGGGACCAATAACTCTGCCCACACACGTGAAGCTGAGGTCAAAGTTCATCTTCGACTGGTGGAAGAAGAAGCAACCCTGCTGAGCCGAAGGATTGTGGAGCTGGAAGTGGAGAACCGAGGACTGAGAGCGGAGATGAATGAAATGCGAGAGAGAGCAGGATGGGGCCAAGAGGAGGAAGATGAGATTATGGAGGGCAGAGAGAAGTGTCAAGCTACATCTTTGTTTAAAGAGAAAGAAAAAGACACCCACTGTGTTAAACATAATGGGGATCCAGAATCTGGAGAAAAAAATGAAGGCAATGTTCAGTCAGTTGGTGTAATAAAACTAGATAACTGTTCTTTAAGTCATATCCTTAGAGAGAGGCCAGTGGATGTGGTGACAAACCATCCTAAAGACCAAAATATATGTAATGAAAATGGAGAAAAAGGGCAGGGTTGTACTATTAGCCTGAAGAACCCAGAAACACTGCTTACAATTCGTGACCAGGCTATGCTGGTTAGATCAATTATCCAGTTCTTAGTCCCACCAGCAAAAAACAGCTTCTCACCAATGACCAACCACAACCTTTGCTCTTTCCTCAGCAAAACTGAGGTTAATTCTCAATACCTGAATAATGCATGGGTTTTGGATCCTATGATGAGTCCCCTGACCAGTGGACTGGAAGTTCTACAAGCCCAGTTATGCACTCTTGTGGCAAAGCTAGATGCTGTGGTAAATTCTGTGCGTAATAAAATTGGTCAAGATACTTATTCAGAAAGTGTGCTGGAAACAGGTAACCAAGTAGCACAGCAATGTCCTGTTGAGAAAAGGACCTGCAATTGTAGCAGCGATGAGGAACAAATCAGTAACCAGGCCAGTCTTGAGGTCCTTACATTACAACTCCGCTGGTTCATCCAGCGGTGGCGGCAAGGAGAGAGGCCATCTGGAAAAGACAAGAACCTGTTTGAGGTAATGCCTTGTTTAATAATAATAAGAATTTTCTTTTTGGGCTACATGATAGCAGGAGCTTATAATTAAGTACTTGGAGTCTATGGAATTTAGAAGAAAAATACAAAATTTGTGACCTATGTAATCCATGTGGCTCTAGAAAACAAGTGTTTCATTGACTAAGGATCCAGCTTGCTGAAATAGTTATTTGCTCATTTTGTACATATGATAATTGTATTGTAGTGTATATCATTTCAAGGAGCTTAATGCTCAAATAAAGGCAGACTTGCTGGGATCCCCAAAATATTGCAAATCATTTAGAGAAGCAAAAACTCAGAAAAGATTTTAGCAGAAGAAATGTTTTTTTTTTTTTTTGTACTGAGCATGTTTGATACATCAGGCTTTTCTCATCTCATTTCAATAATCTCTCCAGGTGAACGCAGTTCTTCTCTCAGATCTAAAAGCAGCACTGCAGGATCTATGTTGTGAGCTGCAGGAGGAATATCAGGCTGGCCAGCAGGTTGCACAACAGTTTGCAGAAGCTAAAGCAGCATGGACTGTGGAGAGTACAGAACTCAGGAACCTCATAAGCAGGGTAAGGGATCAGAATGAAACTCGCTACAAAACTAATTTCATGGCTCACTGTTTTCTGACTGTGAAAAACATTGTTTTCTGATCAGAAAGAAACCACAATCATAAAATTCCATGTCTGCTGTATCAGGAAGACAAGACATATGCAAAACTTCTCACCAAGCTACATTCAGATTAGGTTAAATGGGTTTAAAGGGTCAGCACTGTAGCCTTGCACCTATTGGGTCGAGGGTTCGATACCCACCTCAGGTCTGTGTGCGTGGAGTTTGCATGTTCTCCCCATGCATGATGGATTTTCCTCTGGCTTCTCCAGTTTCTTCTTACAGTGTTTACAGACATGCAGATTAGGCTGATTGGTGTATCCACTTATAATGAGTGACTGTGTGTGTGCTTTTGCCCTTCAATGGACTAGCACCCCAAATCCACAATGTACCCGCCTAGTACCCTGAGTCCCCTGGGATAGTTTCCAGGCCTCCAGCGACCCTGTACAGGATACACAGTATAGAGAATGAGTAAGAGAGTGAATGAAAGTTTAAAGGGATTTAAAGTATAAGGTCAAGGCTTTTGTGTGTTTCCTTATGCACACAGCTGGAGAGTACATCTGAGACAAATGATTTTCCAGACCCAAAGATGGCATTGCAGAAGGATTATTTTGAGGAGCTTCAGAAGCTTTTAGATGAGTCCCATGCTGCCGTCATTGATCTGACCAGCCAACTGAAAGTTTGTGAGAGCAACTGGAACTGTGAGCCCCGTGAGCTCCTTAAACACTTTAGTAAAGTCCACCTTGACTGGGGAAATCAAAGCAAGTACAATGAGGTAAAGATTACTCTTGTTTGCATTGTGCATATTGCAATTTCCTTTTTTCATTAGACCATATTCTTTTTCACTTACATATGTAGCACTAGTGGTTATCACAAATCACCATATTACTCACAAACTGTTGTTTCAAACTCATGGAACATAATTTAGGCATTAATGACTGCTCTGTAAATATTTACGAGGCAAAATTGAGTATAATCACTTTCTGGACTGGTAAGGCAGACAGTTCTGTTCAGCTATATATCACTTGTGATAGTGTTTTCGTCATGCATAACTTAATTTATATTGTTCACAGATAAGTTTTTAAAATTGAGAAAAAGATTTTGACTGAAGATATGTAATTAACTTTCAGTCTCAGTCATTCCCGCTCTCCCTGAAAAGAGAAGAAACTAAGAGGTTGGATTCCTTTTCATAATTTATATATATACCCTAACTCTCTCATGATAATTTGCACCATCAATTAAATTTCATTATCTAAAATGTAAATGTTTATCCCAGACTAACTCATGAAGCTGGTCCATCAACACAGAGGTCCAGCAAGAATTGGATATACCTCACCCAAGAGGCAGCGTTGTTGGACAGAGAAGTTCCATGGAAGACCTGGGACTGTCCCATTATGCCAAATAGCTTCTCCAATCTGAATCTAAAGCAGAAACCAACACAGAAGAGCCACACAGCTCCAGAGAAAACCAGTATCCGTATATACTACAGTCCCCCATCAGCCCGAAGGATTCTTCTAACTGCTGTATTTTTTAAAGATGAGGACAAATGTGAAAAGAAACAAGAGAAAGAGAAACCACACTGCCATAACTCTAAAGATAGAAATGAAACGAATGTCTGTAATACCTGGCAGGATATGTTACCTTTTCAGTGCCAGAGTATGATCGAGCAGACTCCATTTGCTCTTATTAGATCCAATTCATTGTCTGATTTCCAGTCAGTTGGTGTTTCATCTTCATCTTGCTTGCCCTTCAGTGGGTGGGAGGTCTCAAGAAATCTGAGTGATGACATGAAAGAAATGACAGCAAGTGTGCTTGAAAGGAGGAGAAGGAGCATCTCAGGTAGCCACTCTGTTGGGGTAATCAGTATAGGAACTCAGACTCATACCCAGCCACAGGTGAATAGTGTTGGACTTCAAACTGACATCTATCAAGGTGCAGGTGCAAGCAAACACCGGTCACCCAGGGTTCCCACATTCGTGTCTGCCCGCTCTCAAAACATTTCATCTTCCCTGGAGAGGATGCCTGGCTCTTTAGAAAAGCCTTCACCCTGTTCAAATTCACCCAAACTACAGCGAAGGCATTCCACCTCATCCCCCTTTTCCTCCAGCTCTTCTTCTTCCAACACTACAAATTCCTCATATTCTTTCAACTCAGCTTCCATGTCCTCATCCTCATCTCTGGCCAGCTCCTCCAAATTGGATCCTCCTAAGGAACGTAGCGTATGGAGTGTTCCACAGTGTAGTACTAGTAACACAAGACCCAACGCAGCATTTGGGAGTAGCAATGAGAGATCTGCTGGCCGTAGGACTGCAGGAATCCACAAGTATGGCCTGGTTCAAGAGTTTTTCCGTAATGTGTGTGGTCGTGGAGAGAAACCAAATCCACCAAATCCAGGAGGGGATAAAGTATCAGATATAAGAAGGGATCATGCAAGTTCAGCAAAATTAAAGAAAAAAGAAGGGCCTCCTTCTCGGATTCCCACAGCACCACTGGGAAGGAGTGACAGTGTCACCAGAATTGTTAATCACAGATTTATGAAACAGGGTAGGAGCGAGGAGCCACGATCAACCCAGACACAAATACAGGGTCAATGTCACAACCAGACCAAGACACCCATGAGTAAGGACAAGGGTTTTGGCCCTGCAACTCTGGAGGTAGGTGACATTAACTACGTAAGGAGTACAGTATGTATATTTATATTCAGTATGTAACAACTAGGAGTTGTAATCTATGTATGAGTGTAGAATCTGCTTTACAGATTACACTCAGCAGTTATGTATTTTATCATGGTACTGGCAAAAATATTTAGAAGTGTGTATATATGTTTGAATGCTTTCCTTTCTTTTATTCTTGACACTTGATCTTTCCTCTTTAAGGATACCCCCTGTGGCTGCAGCTCTCGAACTTTAGCCTCCTGCTTTGCTAGAGTTTCTCGCTCCAACCCTGGTCACACCCACAGCCACTGTAAGCTCCGCCCCACAGCAGCTGGTGGGAAAGGAAATCTGCTTTCTCAGTGATGGATGGCATCACCATACTGATACCAATACACAGCTGACAGGATACTTTAAAACAAATTAAGAAGCTAACTTTTAGGATGTTTTCAGCCTCTTCTAATAATCTGAAGTTTTATTGTTATACTGGATTGCTATTTGGTGTATTGATTTAAAGTTTAAAATGTGTTATACATAAAGCTTTTACATTAACATTGTACTTAATCTAATCCAAGATATAGAAAAACTATTTATGTTTTGTTCTTTCTTCTTTGTTGCTTGTTATACTATTTGTAATAGTATCTCCTGACATATACTGTAAAAGTCTTACATGGTTGTAAAAAGCTATATAAAATGTCTATAAAAAATTTCTTATAACATTGGTCTTTGTTTCTTATGAAGTGCATCAAACTTATCATACGAGGACCATTAAATGTTATTAAATATGCAAAGAGACAAGCAAGGGATTATTTTACACAGTATTTTAAATGGCCAAATTTAATAATATTACAAGACAACACAGTGGAAAATGACGGAGAATTAAAGGACAAGGATTAATTTCTGTTACTGCCTGTGTGGAGGTTTTTGTTGCTTTGTTTTTAAAGGTTCCTGTTGATAGCTGGTAGGTTTTTATGGCCAATCTGAAATGGCAATAAGTGTAAATGGTTGGTTTCCCTTCGGAAGTGTGTTCCCACGTCGGCAGTCCTGTGATTTGAACCAGAATCAATACGACCCTGACTAAGATAAAGTGGCTGGCTACTTAAGATTACTGAACTGTCTTACTTTATATATATTTTGCAAGATATTATTAATCATGATTTATCCTTCTGAGGACCTTCTAGAACTTTAAGTACTTTCTGTGGCCTCGCACCTTTAGGGTACAAGTTTGATTCCTGTCTCTGGTCTTGGTGTATGGAATTTTAATGTTCTTCCCATGCTTGGAGAATTTCCTCCAGGTACTTCGGTTTCCTCCCACAGTTAAAGACATGCAGATTAGGGTAAATGGCATTCCCAAATTGCCTGGCACCCCATGCAGGGTGTACCCCACATCATACTCTAAGTCTCCTGGAATAGGCTCTAGTCCCCCTGTGACCCTATACAGGATAAAGCGGTATAGATGATGAGTGAGTGAGTAACATAAAAGGCCTGGTTCCAATAATTTTTACATTACCACATCCTTGCGACACTGTACAGGATAAGCGGTATAGAAGATGAATGAACGATAACCAATATTTTTTATGTAAGACCTAACACATCAATAGTACATTGAAAAATAGAGAGGGATACATTAACTGCAATACTTATGCTACCAGCCATGTAATAATAGTGCAGCTTATAGTCTCTTAAACTGCAGTATTCATAAAAAATTATAATAAAATAATAAAAAATAAAGTTTTTATAGAATACGTAGTGTGAATTTGGATTGTTTTCTTTTTTTGTCCGGAAATTCAAAAACCATAGACATCAAAAAACCGGCGGTGCCAGTAAAACCGGAAGTACGTCAGAAAAAGCGCGTCGTTGTTTGGGTGTAAAACCTTTTAAGAATCCGGTTAAAACTTTGACTTTTGTTGTTTATTTATTTTTTTCCCTATAATATTGCAAGTTATTCTTATCAATATAATTTATATTTCATTATTAAACCGTACTTATGAAAAATGTAGCTAATGAATATAACGTTACATCTGCGTCATTCATTACTTATTTAAGTCTCATGCTAGCTTGCTAGTTACTATCAAGCTAATATCGGTGTTTACAACTAGCTAAGTTTGCCTAAGAGCGATACTCAGACTTACAGGTATACAATTTCTCCTTAATTTGTACATTACATAAATTAAACAATGTCGTGCACCCTGGAAAAGGTTTTGTCTGATGCTCGGACTTTACTGGAGCGGTTAAAAGAGCACGACACTGCAGCCGAGGGTCTGATCGAGCAGTCTAGTGCTCTCAACCAGAGAATACACTGCATGAAGGAAGTCGGAAACGCTCTTCCTGACAAGGTAAGCCTGAACTGTAGGTACAATCAGGAGGCTGGTCTCAATGCAAGCAAAGAGCTGTCACACAGTTTTGGAGGTAATCAGCTATGCAGACATTAGTCCTAAATTAGTTGATGAGCTGAATCTAGTGAATAAAGTTATATCTTTTCAAGTCAGTCTATTCACCCTACATTGGGTCTGTGTGTTCAAATTCAAATTTTATTTGTCACATACACAGTCATACACAGTACGATAAGCAGTGAAATGCTTGAATTTCACTGTGTGTGTGTGTGTGTGTGTGTGTGGAGTTTACATGTTCTCCTCGTTCTTGACGAGGTACTCTGGATTCTTCCCACAATCCAAAGACATTCAGGTTAACAAATTGCCTGTAGTGTGTGAATGAGTGAGTGTGCCCTGTGATGGATTGGCACCTTGTCCAGGGTGTACCCCGTCTTGTATAGGTGCTAGGCTTCCTGCGAGCCTGTATAGGATAAGCGATGTAGTAGATTAATGAATGAATGTATTCACCCCCACTTGAGACAATACAGTGTTTAAAACGAGGCACAATATTAAAATCTGCAGTTTTAACCTGGAACTGAAATCTAATACTATCTGGTCTGACAGTAATACTCACTAAGCTATTATAAATTCTGGCTAACAGTCTGAATTTTTTCCCCCAGTACATGGAGACAATTCCAGGATATCAGGAGCTGTCCAAAACCAAACCTCACATTCTTCTGACACAGGAGAACACCCAAATCAAGGAGCTTCAGCAAGAGAACAAAGGCAAGGCTTCTAATTCCCTTAAATTTTACAGGCATTTCTGATTACATAGTTTTCAGAAGCTTAGTACACAACATTTTAAATAAAGCTTGGTCATATTTATCTTTGTCTTGTACAGAGCTCTGGCTTTCTTTGGAAGAGCATCAGTATGCCTTGGAGTTAATTATGGGTCGATACCGGAAACAAATGCTGCAGCTGATGATGGAAAAGAAGGAGATGGATACCAAACCTGTGCTCAGCCTTCATGAGGATCATGCCAAAGTACATATTTTAATTGATTCAGCGATATGCGATGTGCTGTTCCAAAAAAACAATAATAATAATAATAATAAGATTGTTGTAAGCTATATATTGTATCACAGTAAGTCAGAAACTATCCACACTCTGGTTATATTAAAACTCTGCTCGACTGACTTTTAAGGCACCATTCAAGGCTACTGCCTCCCCAGTCACTGCTCTGCAGGTGTGAACGTGTTACATCATTTGTTACACATTATCAACTGCAGTGCAAGCAACAACAAATTCCCCTCTTGTAATTTTCACGGAAGAAAAGCAGTGTGCAGTGATCAGGTTTTGTGGTCTGAGGGTGTACCTAGTGCTGAAACTGAAGAGCATAAACAGAAGCGTTTGAATATCTGCAAACAAAAATTTGGACCAATATGCAAAAGAAGGTGAAAGTTTCTTAAAGAGAATCATTACTGGTGCCGAGACATGGGTTCCTTACTACGAGCCTGAGAACGGCAGAGTATGGCACAAAAGCATTCTCAATGGCCGACTAAGGAAAAGTTGAAAAGTCAACCATCAGCTGGAAAGTTAATCAATGCTTACAGTTTTCTGGGATTCTTAAGGGCCAGTATTGGAACATTATCTGGAAAAAGGTTCAACAATCAACAGTGCTTATTACAGTGAGATGCTTATTGAAGAGCCGGAGCCTACACATCAGATTAAACGCAGAGAACTGCGATCCAAGGGAGTTGTGATCTTGCATGACAATGCACGTCTGCACACTTCTATTCACACTGTAGACATCCTGAAAAAACTTTGTTGTGAAGTATTAAAGCATCCACCATATAGTCCTGCTTTTGCTTCATCAGACTTTCACCTGCTTGGTCCCTTGAAAGCAGCCTTATGAGGACATTCACTTCTAATGAAGTAAAGACAGCTCAGCCTAAAAATGAAGGAATATGAAAGCTTGTTGACAGATGGACAATATTTATTGAAAAAGCAAGGAGGCTATATCGAAAAAAACAATGTATTTGTATTTTCTAAAAGTTCATTAAAATCAATTCTACAGCCAGAGTACAGATAATTTTTGACTCACCCTTGTATACAAATTGTATCCTAATGTATTTATTTAAAACGCAACAGGCATTCTTGTTAACTGCTTTTGTTATATGATTGCAGCATTTTGCATCTTTTAGGGAATGTTTCATGTTTAGCATCATTGAGAATTTCAGCTGAACAAATTATATTTGCATACTAGTAATAATAAGACTTTGGTAGAGCTGTAATCGGGCCTTAAAAGTTAGGCCCGACAGGGCCCGAGCCCGACAAGTACATTTTGATTGACAGCCTTTTAAAAGCCCGAACCCGTTTACAGCCCGACATTATTCAAATGTGCGCAAGCACACAGCTCTTTTGCCTTTGGTCAAGAATGAGTCATTTATACATGTTTTAACATAATTTATAACATGGTCAAAACTTTCCCACACCGCAGACTTTGCTTTAGTTGCTGGTGCAACCAAAACGTAATCGCCAGTGGAAAGCCTCTGTTTAACCTCCTCAGCATCCATTTTCGCATTTCTCTCACGCTAATCAAAACGCATCACATGACCGCTCATTTACCGTGCAAGCCCGAGCCCGTGTAAAATTATATTAATTAAACCCGAACCCTTCGGGTCCCATCGGGTTCGGGTAAAGATCTTCAGCTCTAGACTTTGGTACCATACTGCAAATACTTATTAAACCTGTTCTTTTGATTTTGCCCAGGAGGTGCAGGGTCAACTGGAGCGGATTTGTGAGATGGGCCAGGTAATGCGCAGAGCGGTACAGGCGGATGACCAGCACTACTGTTCTGTAAAAGAGAGACTGGCTCAGCTGGAGGTAATATAGTGACCCATGTCGATTCCTCTCTGTAGCTTGGAGAAAGTAAATGCACATTTCCACAGATGTTTTGAGGGTCAGGAAGAGTGTTAATACTGTCTTCTAACTAGGACTGTGCGATATGAACAAAAGAAACCTATCACGATTTTCTTGAACAATATTGCGATTTCGATTTTAATCATGATTTTGACACACACAGACATGTTTTACAGTGTGAATATGAAACATTTTTCCAAAGGAAAACAATTAGATCTTTATGAAAGACCTATAACATGTCTCTAAAACAGACATAAGGCAAAAAAAAAAAAATCACCTAGTAAAGGTGTAACAAAATGTCCCTAGAACAGACCTATGGCAAAAAGTAAATGTGTTAGGGCTGTAGCTATCGAATATCTTAGTAATCTGGTATTCTACCAAAAATTTAATCGATTAATCGGATAAAATGTACTTTTATTTTTTTAAATGCATACAGCATTTTATCAAAAATAAACATTGTCATTATTCACAATACAAGGAATAGCT
>JAQMYJ010000015.1:9204870-9225075 GCA_030014305.1 Clarias laeviceps
TGTGCTAATGTGATTGTCGTGTAAACAGACAGATCGGATTTCCTGAGTCATTGTGTTCTGTACGTCATTAAAACTGCAACTTCTTCGCAGTTTAATGACGTAATGTTATTCTCTGGTGGAAGCGCGTGTGGAATTATAACATCGCAGGTGACATGGAAAAGGAAAAGCATGTAATGCAAGGAATGCCTGATCCTTGAAAATTTACAGATAACTTGTTGCCAACTTGCAGAAAAGACGCATTTGTCTCTGGGAACTGTACACACAATCACCACTTGCTTATTCAAAGAACTCAGTTGGGAATTATTGCCACATCCACTGTACAGTCACGAACTTGCTCCAAGCCATTTTCACATGTTTGGGCCATTAAAGGAGTTCCTGGGAGGCCAGCATTTTAGGTGTAAAGCAGGCAGTCTGATCATGGCTCCCTTCTTGGTATCCAAGCACTGGTGAAACACTGGGACAAGTCCATTAGAGAAATAAAAGAAGTGTTCACTCTCATAACTGAGTTCTGTTGTGTTGTGCATTGAAAAGCCCCAGTTTGACCTGAATGAAAAAAATACATCTTAATTTTGCAACGGTCAGGTGTCCACAAACCTTCGGCCATATAGTGCACATGCATTATAGAATTAAGGAAGAGTTTTAACACACCCAGCACTGTACCGCCACCAACAGTGGCAAGACCTATTAGCAAGTAACGCCGAAGCGCGCGCCCTCTTTCTTTCTTCCGTCTTCGCGAGGACTCTTCTCTGTGCACAAATTCACAAAAAAGAGAACATTGACAAATAATATATTGTATTTTGGCATACTTGTAGGTATAACAGGCATGATGTAAGATGGTGAAATTGTGCATTTATCTGAAATATTATGTGTGCTTGCTAGACTGCATGGACGACATGATTCATCAAAACACCTACAGAGACTTTCTTAAATAGCAGCGAATAGAGACACCACTTTATAATGTGCTTCGAGTATTAAAATCATATTTATTTTAAAAGAAACACCGTTGGAGGTATATCCTAAACTGATGAAATGAAGAAAATCAATAATAATAATAAAAATAATAATAGTAATGAGCAAAGCATATGATAACCAAACCTTGTACTTACTCTCATAATCAATCCAGATTGAAAGCAACACAAAAATAAAACAAACAGTTTTTCATGAAGTCTTAATTTTTCATTAATATTCATTAAGACTGCTCACAGACCTGATCTGAGAGATTCATAAAACAGACATGGTTACTACACAGGCTGCAACAATCCACTGAATTATTCTGACTTTGATTACAGATAGAAATGAGTTTGCCATGAGCTCATACATATGTTAATCAATTTCTTAGTACACTTCCATTAAATAAAGAAAAACCCACGACTGTCACAGAAATAACAGGAATCTGATCAAAGTAATAATAAATCATAATTTAATGAACGTCAACTAATAAAAAACAGACATAGCTTTTAAATTATGATTTAAGAGAATAATAAAAAAAAGGTTTTCTGAGACTTTGCAGGACATTTCGTACCGGAATGCCTTGATAGTCTTGAGATTTAATTTCACCCCGCATAGATTCAAGACTTCACGTGCCAGACGCTGTAAAGCAGGCCTTGAATATAACCAAACCTCCCGCATGTTTTACGGTAGGTACAGCATTCTTTTCTTTAAAAGCCTCATTTTTGCCTTTGTAAAGATAAAACTGCTGTGACTTAAAACGCTCTAGTTTTGTCTCATCTTTCCAAATTCTTCCAGAAGCACATGCATTTTGGCAAATACCAGTCAACACAATACCAGGTGTTTTTATGATTTGCTTTCAAACAGCGACAGCTCTTTGGTTACCATTCGTAGTATCATTCTGTTGATGTCAATTTTCCTCTTGCAGCCAAGTCCAGGGACGTTGCCTACAGTCCCTGGGACCCTAAACATCTTAATAATATTTGCAACTGCAGCAAAACTGTATGCAAAATCCATGTTTGATTTTAATTATTCAATGTTCATTAAATTATAATTCAATATTAATTTTGTCAGTTATTTCAGTGACCACTGTGAGTTTACCTTTCTTTACTGGAAGGACTGATGTAGATAACAATAAAGAAAGTCTATCACTCTCAACCTGTTTAAGGCAAATATCTTTGACGATCATTTACATTTGAGAAAACCTGTGTTGAAGGCAAAACAGTTCCATAAGACAATGTCCTTCAGACACATTATTCAAGCCAGTTTTAAGCCAATTATTTTAATCAATATTATACAAATTAAAAGTAAGGTGGCATTGGTGGCTCAGTTTTTCACCTGCCATGTGGAAGGGCTGGATCCTTAGTGCTAGTCCCGAGTTTGAGCAATGTTAAACCTGTGCCAAGTCAAATGTGTTATGGCGCACCTTAAGGAAAGCAGCCTAACAACATAACAATAACAACATAAAATATAACAATATGCATATTCGACTCTTACTCGCTCTCCTCCCCTCCTTGTCTCAATCGTTCTCCGAGTGTCTCCTCAAAATCTTCGAGCTGCTGAGGACAGACACGCAGTAGGCAGCTGACATGTCGGATCAGGACACGAGCCCTCGCATCATACTCACCTTAAACAGGAGAGTAGGAGCATGATCAAAACACTGTTTTCAAAATCAGAACCATATAAAAAAAAAGATGCAAAGGACTCTCACCATCTTTGACTGAGAAGGAAACAAGATCCTGAGAAATTATAAAAAAAAAGGGTAGAGCAGGTGGTTACAATGTGAGCAGTATTATGATTACACAAGCTCTACTATGGGCTGATAAACTGTGTACATTTACAAACCTGTGTAACAGGCAAAGCTCCAGTTCTGAGAAGCGGCTCTGCCTGAAGAATAGACAGGAAGGTGTCACTGCCTTCACACCCAAGTCCAGCCAGGAAGGCCTGCATCACTGGCATGACGGACTCATCAAGACCAAGCCATTGCACAAAGCATTCCAGATACTGCTCCCGAAATGCCCTGCCAGGAAGGAATCATTCACAGCGTTCCAAAATGTCCAACAATTAAAATGTCCAAGTACATTTATGCCCTGCCCTCCTACCTTAGTTCTGGTCCTGGGAAAAGGTGACCGAGAGACACGCCACACAAAGCAGCATAGGCAAATCGGCCTGGTTCACTGAGCTGCCTTCCGATTGCCGCATCTGCACTCGCGTGACCTCCTGGGTCTGTTAAAAGAAAACAAAGAGAAAGAAAGAGAAAAAAAACTAAATGTAGCATCAGTTAAAGCTAATTCTAGAAACACTTACATATACAGTAACAAAGCAAGTTTACTTAGCAAAACAGACTTGTTAATCAGTAATAATAACTTAATTAACAATTTAATTCATACAAAAAACTTTTTTACATACTTTTTACGATTTCTCATATTTTTGGGCCATGCGCAAAAGTTTTGAGAATGACACAAATATTAAATTTCACATGCTTTAGTGTTATTAGATCTTTTTGTCAGATGATACTACAGTATACTGAAGTATAATTACAAGCATTTCATAAGTGTCGAAGGCTTTTACTGACAATTAAATTAAGTTTATGCAAATATGTCAATATTTGCAGTTATGGCATGCTGTTAATCAACTTCTGGGCCATATCCTGACTGATGGCAACCCATTCTTGCATCATCAATTCATGGAGTTTGCAGGTTTTAGTCGGAGGATGTTTATGTACCATTCTTTATTTATGGCTGTGTTCTTAGACAAAATTGTGAGAACTCTCATGGCTTAGAAGCAACCCCACACATGAATGGTCTCAGGATGTTTAACTGTTGGCATGACAGGCCTGAAGCAGTAGACTTTGTGAAAATTAATATTTGTGTCATTCTCAAAACCTTTGGCCACCGCTGTAGTTAGGTTTTTATAAGGTAAAATGATTGTCAAATCAACCTCATAATGTTAACAGAATAATCGTACAACTTTTAGTTTAATTTGTGTGTGTAACACAAATGTTCATAATATTTAATGCTTCTTATTATCTGATCCATGCTTCGTTTTTTGTTATATGTACAGTATACACATTTATATTTTTAGCAGATAAAAAGAAACACAGCTGCTAAATACAGTTTAATGCCCTTTTATGTAGTGTCAGTAACTTTTTAAAATTCGGATCTTTCAATGATCTTAATAGTCATTCACATGAAACAGATTTCACATGAAAAGACATAAACCTGAATAAAACCTCATCATAAATTTGACATGGCTTTTTACAAAAAAACAAATGCACCGTAATTTAAGCAATATTTTTTCCCGGTCATATGCTTCTAGAAGCTTCTACCAATTTTAGTATACTGTACTCATAAATAAATATGAATTATTTTCATTTTCATTTATTATTGTTTAAAGCGAGACACTGCAATGCAGAAAAATGGGCATTTTTGAGGCAAATATAAAATCATCTCCCCAAAACGGCTGAAAGTTTTAGGGAACCAAGATTGGTCACTTCCATGTTGCATAAACTTCAGAAGTAGCTTCTTAGGCACAGACATTTTCTGTATTATATGTATAACAAATCAGCACCAATACTGTGTTTTGGTTGTAATGATTTTTGTTGTTATTATTATTATTTATAGAATTTAAGGAATATAACAACCAAATGAAAAGTGTGAGCACCTGAGTTCCCCGTTATTCCCTGCCAAGCCTGCTATCTTTTCACATCACTGTGCAAACACTCAGTACACCATACACTCATGTGACACTCAACTTGATCATTCTATTCCGTAACACGTAACAATATAAAATATTACAGACTAAAAACAGTTCCACATAATGTTCTTGGTAATGTCTATAGTCATGAATACTTTCTTCTATTTCATTTGAAACCACATTCCTATAGTAGGCTAACAGTGGTTAGCTTAACAAGTTGCTCCTCTAGGCAACTTACTACAGTACTAGTAGTACTAATACTGTACTAACCAACTTAAAGCTGACTCACCTAAAGCTAAACCCGAATCTGACGAGTCCATGCTCACAAAGCCTGGCTCTTCAGCGCGTGCGTTTCACTCCATAACATCTGATCTGTGCCTATGGTCCACGTACTTCCGGGTCAAACCGAAGTTCAGTTTTTCAACACGTACGTTAAACTTGTGCGTGTCCAGTCTAAACCGTCTCAGCTACACGTCAAGGTTTACAGAATCACGAATTCGTTTAACAACAACAACAACAAAAAGCTTACAATGATATATACTTCAAATAAGACATATAACTTATATATTGGACAACGCGGGAATGTACGTAATAGAAAAAAACAAAAACAAATATAAATGTATAATACCCGAGTTGGACGGAAGAGGGCACTACCCGAACATTTTTTTAATAGACCTACTGTAGGTTCAAATTACAGCCAAAAGCGTGTTTGTCTCCCTCATAAAGGGTTTTTGAAGGCGATTATAATTGCGTCTTGTGCAAATAAACAAAAAGTAAACAAAAAGAAACATTTTCTTTAAGCTGTAACAGAAATTGATGACTATTGTAGGCTCATTACTCATCATACTCAGTGTCTCATACTCATCATACTCATCATACTCATATCGCTTTGTCCTGTATTCAGGGCCTGGAGCCTGTCCCAGGAGACTTAGGGCATAAGGCTGGGTACACCCTGGGTGGCGTAACACACTCAGAGGACAGCGCTATCACAGACCCCCCTGATTGGCTGTAGAGCTGTGAATAATATGGGAGCACTAAGTACCTCTCATCCCTCCCCTGTGAGAGAGTTCGGCCAATCAGCTCTCTCTAGACCTCCAGCTGCGAAAGGTTACAGCATCACCTGGGAATCGAACACGCGATCTCCGGATGATAGGGCGAGCAATTTACCACTGCACCACTCGGAGGCCCCTACATTAGCGTTTCTGTGGGATCAGACTACACAGTCCATGTGCCTCAGTAAGCCTTGGGCACCCATGACCCTGTTGCCATTTCAGCAGCTTTCCTCCCTTGGATTATGACTACTGCAGACAGTACTACTACTGCAGACAGGAACATCCTACAAGGGCTGCTTTTTGGAGTTGCTCTGACCCAGTCGTCTAGACATCACAATTTGGTCCTTGTCAAAGTCACTTAAATCCTTTCGCTTGCTGCACTTGCTGCCTAATATATCCCACCCACTTCTAGATGCTATTGTAACAAGATACTGAAAATGTAGCAACTGTAAGAAGGTCCAAATTGTAATGGCTAGACAACTACTCTTGCTGGGAAGTTCCCAGGCTGCAGTAGTCAGGATTTACCATACTGTAAGTAATCCAAGGAAGAAAAATCAGTGAACTGGCAACAGGGGAATGGATGGCCAAGGCTTACTGATTCACTTGGGAAGTGAAGGCTGGCCCGTGTAGTCCAATCCAATAGAAGAACTACTGTAGTACAAATTCAGGAAAAGGTTAATGTTGGGTAAACTCAATATTAGGCGGGTGGTCATAGTGTTATAGCCGATGAGTTCATACGCGCATACACACACACACACGCGCACACACACACACACGCACACACACACACGCGCACACACACACACACACACGCACACACACACACACACACACATTTGTGCCTAGGGGTACTTTTGTTTCACTGATCCACGACCTGGCATGACGTTAGGTTTAAGGAAACCAGAGAACCTGGAAGAAACCCATAAGGACATTAGGAAAAAGATGAAACTCCTCACAGACAGTAACCTGAGCTCAGAATCACACCCTGGACATTGTCAGGCAGCAGCACTGCCTATGGGGCTACAAAATTATAAACATTTTGATTTCATTGAAACATTGCATTGTAATTTGACTCGAGAACGGGCCGTATCCTATACCAGAACTGATTTGCTGATTGTACATGTCACAGCTAATCTGTATAGGCGAGGGCTTTGTTTTTCACTGCTTATCATCTTTTGTGCAAATGTAGGTCAAGACAAAATGCTACCTTAAAACCAGAAAAACAAACTCACTTCAGATAAATGTATTAATGAACAGATGCTTTAACATTTTGCATGAAGCTTAAATCAAAAAGCATCAAGCAACTCTTTAATCTGGCACACATATGCTACCCTCATGGAATTGAGGTAAATACTTTATCTGTCTGCCAGATCCACAATTCAAAATTGAGAGCAGAATGTACCAAAATTCTCTACAGATATCAAATATAGTTGGTTGAAATGAGGACATTTGGCCCAGAATCCTGTTATTTTGGCAACATGTCCTAGCTTACAGTTGATACACGTCATTGCCTTTAGCATAACCGGATTTGACAAAGCATGTTTATCCTCTTAGAGCCAAATTGGGTCTCATAGATCAGGGGAATTACTTCCTTACAAATGTGAACATGAATTTAACCACAAACTGAGAGAAACAGAAAAGCTGTTCTGGCAGATGACTCATCACATACAGTATTCGGATGAAACTGTAACCATGTAAGAACATTGTGGGAGGATAACTCTCTCTCTCTCTCTCTCTCTCTCTCTCTCTCTGTCTCACACACACACACACCGTTACTCTCTTTCTTTCCACACCCCATATACATTTGTCCTGTTCCTGCCTGGTACCATACGTCTATAATGATACATTTGCATCTATGTGAAGGAATGTACAGTATGTAGGACTATAACTGATGTTAAAAAAACAAGCTAGTCCAAGACAATTTTATAACTGATGCTAGAGTCTGAAATCCTTTCCCAAGTTTATCATGCTGTGTTGTTTATGTGACTGTTATTATTGCTGCATTGTTTTATTCTGAATTTTTAAATTATTTTACTGTTTTTAAAGCTTGTAATATCTTAGCACTTCCATGCACTGACTCACAGATTTGTTTCAAATATGATTTAAAAATGTTATTCTGCCTCACTGACATTTTAAGGGAAACCACAAGAAGCGGTAATTCAATTTCAAATTAAAATTTTATTTGTCAAATACTAGTACTATATGCAGTGAAATACTTATTGTTATGCCTTGTTATGATTCTAAAATCAATTAATATAAGGTTATGGTTTAATATTCCTTTAACTATCATTATATATTGCATTCATAAACTGCAAGTGATGTAATAAAAGTGAAAAAAAAGGAACCACATATACTAATTATTAGTTTAAATGTTAATGAAATACCCCCACACTTATTATAATAATTAAAATTAATTATCCAAAATTAATTTACAATAAGGTGGTGTAGTGGTTAACACTGTCGCCTTGCACCTCCAGGGTCCGGGTTTGATTCCTGGCCAGGCTCGATTCCCGTCTCTGTGTGCATGGAGTATGCATGACCTCCCCGTGCTTGGTGGGTTTCCTCCGGGTACTCCGGTTTCCTCCCACAGTCCAAAGAAATGTATGTTAGGCTAACTGGTGTTCCCAAATTTCCCGTAATGTGTGAATGAGTGTGTGTGTGCGGCCTGCGATGGATCGGCACCCTGCCCAGGGTGTACCCTGCCTCGTGCCCTAAGTCTCCTGGGATAGGCTCCAGGTCCCCGCGACCCTGAATACAGGATAAAGCGGTATAGACAATGAGAGAGAGTGAGTGAGTAATTTACAATATATTCCTGAATGTTTAGTAGGTTATTAATACTGAAGTACATGGTTTATTAATTTAAAATAATATATACAGTGCTGTGAAAAAGACTCATTGCCTGTTATCACAAGCGCTTGATTGCAGTTGTTGGCAAGGTTTGTTATTTACTCTGGTTATCTTCGTGTAATAATAAAATTTGTTTTATGATCTTAAGTGTGACAAATACCCAAAAAAATATCAGGAGGGGGAAAATACTTCTTCACAGCAGTATTATTATTATTATTATTATTATTATTGTTATTATTATTAAATCCATCCATTATCTATACTGCTAATCCTGCCATTATTAATAATGCCATTCGTAAGATTATACTGATGATCCTGTAAAGGGTCAGGGTGGGCCTGCAGCCTATACCATGGAACTCAGGGCACAAGGCGAGGTACACCTTGGATGGGGTACAAACCAATCATGGTGCACAAGCGCACACACTCACACATCAAATTATTCACTACAGGCAATTTGGAAATTCCAGTCAGCCTACAATGCATGTCTCTAGATTGTAGGAGGAAACGATCGTACCTGGAGGCAAGCACGGAGACAACATGCAAACTACATGCATACAGGTCTGAGGAGAAATTAGAAACCCCAACCCTGGAGGTACGAGGCAACAGTGATAAAAACCTAAGCTATTGTGCCTCCTATTATTATTATTATTATTATTATTATTATTATAACCATCAGTAGCATAAATTTATGCCCTGTTAATTATTCTCATGGATTCTCTGCTTTCTCATCAGCTCCTTTGCTATGTAGCTGTTCTTTTTCTGCATGCTGCTACACGAATGTAAAAGCACCTCACCATTATAGCTTGTCATAAGTGTCATTGATTGACTGTGAACTGCAGGACCCTGTAAATGCCGTTCTAAATCTCATATTGTACTGACAATATTTAGTTGGAAGAGTTTATTGTAGTAACATTACTTTTTTTCAGGTGACTTTAAATAGTGATAGTTGCAAATGACTTCAGATCAAATGCAGCAGGCAAAATATTAAACATGTTCATGTGTTAATACATGTTCCATAATCATTTTAATTTTTGTTTTTATAATGAAAAAATGCAAGTCAGCCTTCTCTGCATTTTTCTGTGTCAAAATGAACCAAAGATAATGTGGAAATAGTGTTGCTATTATGCCATCAATCTGCATGTTCAGCAACGGCACATTGCAACAAAATTTATAATAGGTATCTGGGGAATTCAGGCCACATTCCTGAAAACTTTTCCTATTCTTTTTTTCTCTCATATTGAACTTTTCCATGAGCAGAGTCTTAACTAGGGAATTATTATTATTATTCATATATATATATAGTAGTTCTTCACAGAGATTCATTCTCTTAAATGAGCAATATGTATCAAGACTCAAATGTCTGTCATCATGTCATTAACCTCTGGATATGATTTGATCTGTTGGGATGACAGTCAGATCACTTTTTGGCACATTAGTTATTATAATTAAACAGGTCTATAATGTAGCCTAACAATAAATGTGTTCTTTTAGTCATCACCAAAAGTGTGTTGACTCAGTGTGATGTGTAATGAGGGCAATGTCAGACAGGCACGTACAGACTAGACTGCAAGGAAAGACAGCAAGTCTGTGAAAAGCTTAGTGTTAAATCCAGATAAGACTATAAATGAGAAAAAAAAAAAAAGAAAAAAGATCTAACTAAGAAAAGAAAGGATGCGGGGAGATTCATAGCTTAAAATCATAAGCATAAACAATGAGATGAGTCTGTGTCTTAAACCATGTACTATTTTAGTATAAAGTCCCAAAAAATTAATTTTTAATCCTATCGATTAAAAAAAATTTAATGTAAAAGTATTTATTACTTATGATGTAAAAGTATTTGCGTGTTATGAATTTCTCATGTTTCTCATGTTAAAATCTTCTAGGTGAATAAATGTGTTTAGGTAACAGCTAAGGTTTTTAATCTGAGATACAAATAAAATGTTTAAGGAACACAATAACCTCCAGAAAAAAAGCTATCTTAAAAATTATGGGATAGTAGAAGACACATTAGATGTTTTTGAACTTAGGATCTGAGGATCCAGGTTCGAGCCCTGCAGTTGGTGGGCTGCCACACCCCATACTCCCCAGCCAACACGGTCCCAAGCCTGGTTAGAAAAAGGTTTGCTTCAGGAAAGCATCCGGCGTAAATACCTGTGCCAAAAGTTGTGTGTGGCTCTGATGATCCGCTATGTCTTCTTAATGGGAGCAGCCGAAAGAAAGTTAGAAGACGCACTATAGCCAGTCAAGCAAATTAGAATGCTACCATAAATAGACATTTTCATCAGCATTTCAGAATAAGAGCTTATAAGAGCAAAGAATGTAGCCATTAGGCATGCACTAATATTTACTAAGAACAACTAGTCATTGCTATTGTTCTGATATTTATGCCAGGCGAGAATAAAGGTCTGTGTTTTTGCAAGTACTGTACATCCACGCAAAAAGGATCTGTCAGGACAGGCCCTCCCTACAAGGGGCTCAGACAGTTTGGCATCCGATCAAAGGCTGAAAATAAGAAACACACCCCACTGACATCCACCTATTCAGTTAAAGTAAACACCTAAAAGAGAAAGCACATACAAACACACACTTATATAAATTCGACCTTGATTTAGATTCTGACTCATACACCAGAGGGGAAACCAAACCCCACTAAACTGTTCTCAGCAGTGAGGGTACTGCCTCTCTCTTCAACACATACTGTAGTCATGGGTGAATGCTGTAGAGAAGAGTGGATGAAGTATTTGCATGTAAGTTACCGTGAGTAACAGTCAGCTGGAGATTTGAGAAAATCATGGGGGTGGGAGGAAGTGGGAATAGGTCATGCATTAACAGTGCAGCTGTATTAAATTCTTGTCGTGTTAGACCACAGAAAATAAAAGAAACGTGACAAAGATCCACAGATGGATTTGCAAGAAGGAAAGAAAAGGGTCAGAGTGGACTGAGGTTATTTCCTCATTTACTTTTGTGCTTAATTAATACAGCAATAAAGAGATTGGTGTGATCTGAAGAGCTGAACAAGAAAGCAGTCTGAGAAGAAAAGTGACAAGCGTCAATAACATACAACACTGTTTTACAGTATATTGTTGTAGAAGAACACAAGAATTTTCTGCCTTATTAAACTTGACTTGATTCAGCAGCATTTGCTTGGTTCTCCACATAGGATAATTACCTGTTACACAAATATGTCAGTGACCTTTAAGTAAGCTTGCTCACAAGTTAAACAGTTCATGATTACACCACTCCCTCTTGGTGATCTAGGGCAATATTAATAATCAAATATACAGTGGAGGTGGTGGTAGTGGGGTGAATCAGTTCACTCTTCATCGCACAGCTTATTATGCAGATACAGTGATTATAAATCACAACAATTAATTACTTACAAATTACAGTAAATCATCCACACAAACTTAGCATACTTCTTCTTTATCACATTTTTCTCTGCGTAAAATATATTCTATGAAACACTTCCATTTGGTTGGTCGTTCATAAGGAGAGATCCTAGCCCTGTTCGATAAAATGGGACTTTTTCATTTTGGACTTTGGGCTACATACAGTAGCTTTCACTTGGCAGGGTCATCATGGAACATCTCCATGGAAAACTTAATAAATGGGAGTTGGTCCCTAAGAACCGCTAAAGTATGAACCCTGAAATACTGAAAGATTGAAGCATATTTGTTGTTTTGTAACCAAGTAGATACAAGGTCATAGTAATAATAAGGAAAGAGAAGTCTACAAGCACAGTACTTTTGGAAGAAAGCAGTCAGGGCCATGATGGTAAAATATTTAATGATACCTAATTATTTGACACAGCAGTTTTCATTTAAAACATTTTTTTAATTTTCATTTTTATTTACTACCATCTGGTCCTGATTTTGCCGTATAGCTGGGGCTTGAGGTTTACTGCTTCAAGGACTTCAGAAGTTCGTTACTCATGTCAAATTAAATGCATTGTAAGCCTATGCAATTTTAATTGATTACTTATACATGTGATTAGCATTTTTGATTGTGAGATGTACTATATAAA
This sequence comes from Clarias laeviceps, assembly GCA_030014305.1. Taxonomy (NCBI): domain Eukaryota; kingdom Metazoa; phylum Chordata; class Actinopteri; order Siluriformes; family Clariidae; genus Clarias; species Clarias laeviceps. The sequence continues at coordinate 9,217,438 of JAQMYJ010000015.1, forward strand.
GTATGTATTGTGCCTGATACCTATTTTTATTATTTTAAAATTTTATATTATAAAATTTATAATTTCATACGTGTTAAATATAAACGGATCAGCTATAATATTACAATGCCAAAAATTAAGCCCAATATTATGTAGGATCCCTTGTGCCACCAGGGCAGCTCTGTCTCCTGACTGCACAAGACCTCTAGGGGTGTGCTATCACTAAAAAGTTAACAATGAATCATTTGGGTGCTGTAGTTTGCAGGGTGTGGCCTTCGTGGATCGGAATTGTTTGTTGGCACATTCCATGGAGGAACAGTTGGATTACGATCTAGGGAATTTGGAGGCTGGATCAACAACAGGCTGTGGTGAACTGGTGGACACCTTTTTATCATGGCCAGCACTGATGTTTTTCACTGATATGTGCTACGTTAGCTTTGGACAGGCTGGCTTCTGTTCGCCATGGACATGGGTGAGCCCTGGGTGCTGGTGTATAGCTGGTGATCAGTGTTATTCACCTCACCTGTCAGTGGTCATAAAGCTATGACTTATTGGTGCATAACTTACCAACGTACTTACTTACTATTTTTAATACATACTTACTTAAACTTGATGTGTTGGGTATTTAAGTCCAACATCTGAACATCACTACTAGAAACTTCACCAATGCCACCTAAATGCAGTAAAACATACTGCACATAGACAATGGAAAGAACTTTAACTTATAAATCAAAGCTTGCATTCCAAAAGTTGGGGCCAGAAAGGAATCCATAAAATATTCCTGGCAGAAGGAGTACAGACCTTGAGACAGGGGAAGTGGAAGTCATGGCCGACAGGCTGGAGTGAGGGGAAATTATGCTGATGCAGGTATCGATAATTGGTACTTGAGGCCAGGAAGGCATGTGGCATTTAGACAATTCATAACAAACACAGGATGGAAGTCTGGACATCTGCTTGAGTTTCAGTGTATTTTTGGAATTAGGAGGATGTTAATTTTTTATTTTCCCCAGTGCTCATTAACACAGAGGTCACAAAATGTCTCAGCGCCTTAGTGTGTCATTTCCTATTTTCCTCTTGGAGTTTCAGTGTAGTGCAAGATTTAGCTGATTTTCTCCTTTCTTTATTTCAATGCACCGTTTTTAAGGTACTGTACTGTATCTTTTTACCCAGTTAATACATTTATTACTAGGTTGTAACAGTGTATATGACTCTTAAATAATATTGTGAAACAGTATTTTTAATTCAATTCAATTCAATTTGATTTTATTTATATAGTGCTTTTAACAATGGTCATTGTCTCAAAGCAGCTTCACAAAAATGAAAAGAAAATTTTAAAAGAAAATGTTTACATTCAATACATTTTGTCATGTAAATAAGGTGAAATTAAATCAAACAGGCTGCTTTAACTTTCCCTGGGTAGAACTGCAGCCTTCACTGACAGTAGACAAGGTATACACACACACATTCAGTCACACGTTGATTTAGCGCCTAAAATGATGGCCTCCTTCACTTGCACCAGCACCTCTTTGGAGCATATATTGAGAGTTCATATGAACAGCTACCGAATGCAGATTCAGTATCAATGCCATACCTTTTATCTTCTCACTTTGTCATTAAATTAACACACAATTTCCCATCAAACTGCTTATAAGTTGGTTGTCCAATTACTTTTGAGTCTATAACAATGGACGGCTGTGAAAACAAAATGTCTGCAATTCCTAAATGGTTAATGCAATATTTATGTTAAACTCCTTGAAATAAAGCTGAAAGTTATCTATTCAATCACATCGTTGCTTCATGGGAAAGCCAGTGTGGTGTTGTACAGGAGCAAAATTATAAAAAATTACAAAAAAAATTGTACTATTATGAAAACTCGAAATCTAACTGATAATTTGCTTTTTGCTGCTAATTAAGAGCAAAGTTAAGGTGAAATTACTATCTAACATTCTGATTGTGCTTTTTGTCCTCACAGTATCATGCCTATTTAGACAATGCTAGCAGAGAGAGGGTCATCGGAATGCGTCAACTTGGTGCAAAGCAAGCAGACGCCAGCACACGGTTTGGGATTGCCAGAAATACCATTTCCAGGCTGTGAAACAGATTCTAAACAATTGGTCCCACTGCTAATCGCCCTAGGTCTGGAAGGCCAAGAAATAAAATGGCAAGACAAGACAGACTAATTCGATGGCGCCATTTGAGAAACCGTACAGAAGATGATGTCGCTACTGCTGCTGGTATTCCAGAGTGACACATGATAAGTCATCAGACTATTTAACAATGTTTGGCTGCAGCTGCACTTACCGGACCTGCATAGAGGTTGTATCATGTTCCAATGTTGATCCTGCGTCATTATCAACATTGTCTGAGTTTTGAATTTCTGGTGCTGATGGATGCTGATTTTTGTATAAAACAAAACTTTCTTTTGCTCTTGATTATAACATTGAATTGAATTATACTAGGTGTTGGTCGTTTTTACAAAAGGATTTATTAAGTATTCCATTGATTATAGCTACTTCTAAAATATTTCTTAATACATTTCACTGAAACACTGAACCTGTCAAAAAAAAAAAAAGGTTTATGTCAATCTGTAGGTTTGCGTTCTGTCATTTATGATGTATTTCCATTTGCCCCTGCCAGGAAAGCTGAACAGAGCTTTCTGTTACTGTGCCCATTGCCATCTATCTGCCAATACCACTCTCATCTTTCAGTGACAGTCCTATAAATCTGACATGTAGATTATTTTTATATTCAGATTCAGTGTCTTTAATGATGCAACACTAAAACCCTAAAACTGCATTGCAGTTTTAATAGAACGGTTCTTTAGAGTAGTAAATGTATTTTTAGATTTTTGATATTGGTGATAAATTCTTTGGGCTTTATGGAAAGGTTTATTACAAGTGGGAGTTTATAAGCAAGTATGCAAGTGAATAGCAGAGTGGAGTATATAAAGGTCATTAAGCTCAGGTTAATGTCTATGTGGAATTTTGTACATTCTTTTCCCATGCTTTCTGGAAGTACAAGCATTTAGGTGAGCTCAAATTGGCCCTATGTATAAGGTCCCATTGTCCAGTGTTTATTCAGGTTGTACTTAATAAGTGGATAAATTATTATTATATTATTAAGATTGTATATAAGAGTCGTAATTTCTTTTGTTCTTTTTTTTGTCACATTCCTGCATCTTGTCATGGTTTTTCTGGTTATTGTTCCTGCTCTGATTGATTCATGTTCTTTGTTCATCACCTGACCATTATCTCTTTATCGATCACTTTTTTGTCTACTGATTTGGATTTTCTTTCATGTTTTATAAATTAATAGTTATTGCTTCATTTAATGGAACAAAAAAAACTTAAGGGCTGTAGAATTAACCTTTATCCCAGGTTACAAACATTTAAATGTTATCCTTTTATCCAAGTGTACAAACCTTTCAACATTTCAAGAATTATAGTATCCAACACTTAATTTGATTTTCATGACCATGCTTTCTTGAGCAATGGAGATTTTTATTTCCATTCATAGTTGCCTCTGGAATGTGATGACATCAAATCTATAAGATGCCATTACATCATATTTTCTGTGGAAAGCAAAACAAAGCTCCATGGTGAAATATGCATGTCGGCTTGCATACACTCGTGGTCTACATTATTATAGATTTTTATCTTTATCTCTGCAGCAGGTCCATACCTGCCCAAAATTTGTTTCCAAACCCCTCCAAACCCTTCTTTCCAGAGTGTGAGTGGATATTAGAGCCTCTAGATATCTGACATTTGATCTAGTCGAATATGAGGTATGGTGTTCTTGAATCTGCTTGTATGCCAGATCCTAAAATACATACAGTATTGTTATCAGGTCTGTAATTGTTCAGACCAAACAGCCTCAAGGAATCTTGTCTAAACTGTCATTCTAACATGCATGCATATCTTACCGCTACACACATCCCAGGATAAAGTGTTAGCAGGTGCATAAATCTTGATTTATTGCTTCTGCAGGACAATATGGTGTAAGCTTTGGACTAAGACAATAGGGAAATCCTTCCTTATGACTAGTGAGATGGAAAAAATTAAAATAAAGTAAGAAATTATGTAATTTATATTAGTACAGCTAAAATTTGAGGACAACTCACTAGAATGGTATTTCACAGAATCTGTCCACAGGACAACGATAAGAAAGTCATTGTAGAAAGAAAGTCATAAGTCCCACTTCTCATGGCTATCTTTCAACAATGGCTTTCCTGTGGACAGATTCTCCCACCTGAGCTGTGGATCTCTGTAGCTCCTCTAGACCATGGGCCTCTTGGGTGCTTCTCAAGTTATAACCTAACCCTGCTTTAAACTTCTCCACAACTTTATCCGTGACCTGTCTGGTGTGTTCCTTGGGCTTCATGATGCTGTTTGTTTATTAATGTTCTCAAAAATCCTCTAAGGGACTCACAGGACAGCTGTATTTATACTGAGATTAAATTGCACACAGGTGGACTCTGTTTACTAATTACAGTATGTGTCTTTTGAAGGCAGTTGGTTCCACTGGATTTTAGTTATTGGTATCAAAGAAAAGGAAGTTGGAATACAAAGGGGGCTGAATGCAAACACATGCCACACTTCAGATTTTTATCACAATTATGTGCCACTTTGTGCTGGTCTGTCACAAATAATCCCAAGAAATTACATTTATAAATTTGTGGTTGTGACAAAATATGGAAAAGTTCAAGGGGTATGAATACATTTGCAAGGTCCTCTAGTCTGTGTTTGCTTATTAGGTGTGTTGGTTCACATCACCTCACCCCTTGTTGAACTTCACTGGGGTTTTAGCATCATGGCTTTCTAAAACTCATTTCCACTACACACAATTTTGTACTTGTGTAGTCCTTAAATGGCCACCAGAGCTCCAAGTAAAACATGTAAACACATTTAATTGTGTGGTGTGTTATCAGTTCAGGAGCCTCTCATGCTTTTATGTGCAGTGTTTGTGTTCAGCACCCTTCTCCATGTGTGGTGGATAAACACCCAGATCTGACCATGTGCCTAAACATGATTTTTGTTCTGATTTATTATTTGTTTTATTGCCTTAACAGTATTCCCACTTCCTTATTAAAACAGCTAATCTAAATAAGATAGACCTCCGTTTGTTTGAGCTAAACACGAGGGAAAGATGACAGGGAGAAAAAGCTGGGACTGGATCCAACCCGGTGAAAGCTGGTCAGTGGGATAGAGCACAACTTGGTAGGGAGGGAACGAAAGAAACGAAAGGAGGGAGGGAGGGAGGGAGAAGAAGAGAAATGATGGGAAGGGGGGGTGGGGGGTGGGTAGAAGAAGAGAAATGAGTAAGGAGGGAGGGAGCTGGGCAAAATCAGTTGCTCCAGCTCCCACAGTATCAATCTGTTTTTGGTTTAGCCAGCCACAAGGCGCAGTGTGAGTCAGACGACGGAAATAGTAGCTACAGGTGTGCATGTATTGTACTCTTTCGGGAAACGGGAGGCGTCCAACAAAGCCAGAAGTCAGGTCTGAGCTGCCAACATTATTAAGGTTGACTGCTGGGGCAAGAGCTCTGCCCGAAAACATGGTTACTACCTGTCCTGGATGTGACACTCTTCACTAGGCTTTAATATACTGTAAGACTTCGCGCCTTCAGTAAACAACAGAGATGGAGCTTCGGCTCGTGCTCACGTGCCTGCTGTTCAGCTTTCACCTGCGCGCGGGAAAGACGCAGAGCGCGAGCTCCGGTTCAGGTGAGTTACACAGTTAGTTAAACACTTCACACACATTGTTTCCCTCTGCGAATCAGTTTTAGACCTACACTATGGACAACATTACAGATGTACAAATAAACAGGAAACCTTTGCAAAATGTAAACAAACCTCAAAAGTAAACAAGCCACAAAGAAGATTTGATATTTTCTAATATTATATTTTAATTGCTTAGTGGTCAGCCATGTCGACTCGCACCTCCAGGGTGCGGGTTCGATTCCCACCTGTTGTGCATTGAGTTTGTATTGCTGCTTGTTTTTTTTCCCCACCGGGTACTCCGGTTTCCTTCCAAAAGACATGCAGGTTAGGCTAATGGGTATTCCAAAATTGTGTGAGTGAGCATGTGTGTGTGTGTGTGTGTGTGTGTGTGCGCCTTGCAATGAATTGGCACCACGTCCAGGATGAAACCTGCCTGAGATAGGCTCCAGGCCCCCCCTCAAACCTGTATACAGAATAACATGTTATAGATGATGAGTGAGTGAGTGAGTGAGTGAGAAGATTTTATATATTCTAATATTATATCCTACACTGTCACCTCACACCTCCGGGGTCCGGGTTTGATTCCCACCTTGGAGTCTGTTTGCATGGAGTTTGCATCGATGCTTGGTGGGCTTCATCCGTTTCCTCCGTTTTCCTTCCACAATCCAAAGACATGCAGGTTAGGCAAATTGTGTTCCCAAATTGCCCATATTGTGTGTGTGTGTATGACTATTTGTCGTCGAGCTGGCAACCTGACCAGTTTCTAAGTAACTGCCATAGAAACGATGGATATATCTTCAGACTGGGGAGTATCCGTTGCCCGATGTGTCGGATGGCATGTGGACACACCCTATACCCAGTACTCAAATATTATGAACGCATAATTAGAAGATACCACTTGTTTTCTTCCACTTGGCCCCCCGGGGTCACACACACTACTTTGGAACATAAACTTTAGTACAGAAAAGAAAGACTACACAACTATCTGATGCTTTGAACGTTTCAATTTTACATTTACATTAAGGCATTTGGCAGAGCGACTTACATACTGTAGAGTAAAAGTATTTTGTTAATTGGTTTCCATCATTAACTATATCCTTACACTGGTTCACTAGGTTACTAACTAGAAGTATTATTAGTCAAACCCCACTGGGAATTATTATTATTATTATTTTTTTTGGTTTTGGAGTTAACCCAAATACCTAAGAAACAGATAGGTCATGAGTCGGCGTTTAAAGATTGCCAGTGAATCGCTGTACGGACATCTGGAGGAAGTATATTCCACCACCCAGGAGCCAGGACAGAAAAAGGTCTAGATGCATGTCACCCTTGATCCCTGAGAGCGTGTGGGACCAACCGAGCAGTGCCGGAGGATCGGAGGGAACATGTTGCAGTGCAGGATCATTTTTAACCCACAGCGACATTTTAAATTGTTTGCCCAAATAGTGTCCGGCCAAATGATAATGGCTGCCCTTCCAAGTTTGGCTCCTCCCAAGATTTCTTCCTTATGTTCTCTAAGGACTGCTTTATGTATGCAATATCAGGGATAAATTCAATCAATAGAAATGTATACATTTCTTCAGGCTCAAGTTGCCTGACAATGTGACAATTTTCATTTTTATAAGAGTGCTGTTCACCTAAAAAGTTTAATGAAAGTGTGTGTGTGTGTGTGTGTGTGTGTGTGCATGGTGCCTAACAATCCCATTCAGGGTGTATTCCCAGCTTGTGCCTAGCATTCCTGGAACTACCGGTTTTACCATGGCCAGCATCATCAATCAATAATTTCATTCTATGAATTAGAAATAAAATTAGGAACACATTTCTTCTCATTACTTGCATTTGCATAGCCCCATAGCTTGGGGTCTCCGAGTGGCGCAGTGGTAAAGCGCTCGCCCTATCATCCGGAGATCGCTGGTTTGAACCCCGGGTGATGCTGTTGC
>JAQMYJ010000015.1:9225083-9259931 GCA_030014305.1 Clarias laeviceps
AAGCAGTTCGAAAAAAATGGTCGGTGACATCACGTGGGTCGGAGGAAACACGTGGGCGGTCTACGGCCCTCCCTACTGAGTGGCGGTATGAGCTTCATGTGGGAGCCCCTAGTGACTGGGAGGAATTGGACACGAAATTAGGGGGGCAAAAATTGGGGGGGGAAAAAAATTCATAAAAAAAACAAGTGAGATTTACAGAAGTCTTCAGGCGCGCTACGGTGATGAGACGTTGCCACAGTAAAGCATTTGAATGCATTTGAAACATTTTCAAGCAGGCCGTATGTCCATGAATGACGATCCCAGCTGAGGTGGCTCGGAGCCCACTGCAGTCATTGCTGTAAACGTTCATCCAGCGGGCCGCCTGAACTTTGAAAATCGACAGATGACTTTTTGCCAACTTTCAGAAGAGACACATCTGTCAGTGGGAACTGTACGAACACCTGCGTTTCCAGAAGGTGTGTGCACGCTGGGTAAGGAGAGAGCTCTCTACCTTCAATTGGCAGAGAAGATTGCAAGACCTGCAGTGAGTTAAAGGAACGTTTTTGACTCAGAAGTCCAAGATGTCAGAAAACTTTCTAACTTGATGGTATCCAAGCATTAGTGAAAATGCTGGGATAAGTGCATAAGTATAGCAGGGGATTATATAGAGAAATAAACATGCTTTTTAGACCCGGACAGACCTCATGATTCTAACCTTTATATTATCAGCTGGTTAGATGCTAGCTTGAATTTTCAGGCATCTATGAATAGGATATACTTTTGCTATTATTCCAGAGATGGGCCAAAAGATCTTCTATAGTACACTGTGACAAGCTACACTGTGTGGACAAGATATTGTGTGTGGCGTATCTGGCAAATTGACCTCAACTGTAATAATTGTAAAAGTTGTAAAATAGTTTGTTTACATCATTATACAAAGTCAGTGATATTCTGTGGTTCGGCCTTGTCAGAAAGTCTCGCCGGATATTTTGTATTTATGTGTTGCTTGGGCCTTGATGCAAACAGTTACCCGTATGTTTGCGAGCCAATGCAGTGAACAGTACATTCTAATCGTAGATCAGAAAGGCAAACACATACCCGGAGCAGAGCACAGGGAATAATTCAATCCGAGCCAGTGTGGTTTGGAACATAAGTGCACTTGGAGGTAATCATACATCTCATCTGCAGATGAGCCACGCAGTGGTCAGTTGTATTTGGATTCTGAGGACATTTCTCATATTCTGCTTCATGCCTCATGGCTGAATGCTTTAGAGAATTCTTCAAGAGTCACTGGTTGAACTGACTGTGCCAATGAGCAGTCAAGTGTTTCGTAAGCTATTGAACGATTGTATTGTGACACTAAAATGAGGCTTTGTTAGACCGAAGGGCACAAAGTGGGTATCAGAAAATTCCAGTTTACTTGCAAGCCTGGATACCCATGACTGCCATGCCTGCAGGCATTAGTAGACCTTTTGATTAGTTAATGAATCGTCTTATTGGGCATGGATTCACTCTTCTATTATGACACATCTTACTCACACAAATACACACGCACACGCACACACACACACACACACACAGCTCTCATTCTTTCTCGCCACCGAAGTCTCTGGAATAGAACGTACATTCCTTTCTTTCATTCTTATGAGACTCACAGACCTCACCTCCCCCTTTACTGTCTGTTTCTCCCTCATGCTGCCCCTTCTAACCCCCATGCTAACCCTATCCAGTAGCCCTGCTGCTACCACTCACCATCTGTTTATGTTTATTTTTTCCGACTCTAATTTAAGGAGCTTTTCTCTGCCAGGAAATCCATGACTACCGGTGGATCATTATTGTCTTTCTGGCTTCTACAACTTCTACAGTCTTTTTCTCCTATAAATCCGAAACTTTCTTGTCAATTTTTAGGGTTCTATTTTAATGTATGTCTTCTTCGTAATTTTTCCCTTTTCTAAATCAACTTCCTGTTTAAACTTTTGATTATTATTATTTTTTTAAATAAATTTTTATTACCTTCACTGAAAATTTAATAAGCGTGTGACTATGTTGTTCCAAGAAGGCAGGAATGAAGATTTTGTTCAGTAGCATACAGTTGCACGTGTGTGTGTGTGTGTGTGTGTGTCAAGGAGTGCGTGGGAGCAGGGAGGAAAAACCCTGGAAAGTACAGCGGGAGGGGAGAAACGACACCAGTGAGAATAAAGACAGTTTGCTGCTTGTTCTTTATGTGGAAACATTTTATTTTTTCTTGCTTTAGATGGCTTGATTTACTGCAGCTACTTCTTGAGATGAAAGGTTGAAATTAAATGGTTGGAATTATATCTCACATTTTCCATACTTTCATTTATACCACTATGCACATTGTAATTGTATTGAGAATTTCATATCTTGTTCAACACTTAAATATTAAAATCCAAAATAGCATTGCTAGGCGGCACGGTGGTGTAGTGGTTAGACTGTCACGTTTTACCTCCAGGGTCCGGGTTCGATTCCCGTGGATGTTTGCATGTTCTCCCCGTGCTTGGTGGGTTTCCTCCGGTTTCCTCCCAAAGACCCAAATTGCCTGTAGAGTGTGTATGTGTGTGTGCCCTGCGATGGATTGGCACCCTGTCCATGGTGTACCCTGCCTCGTGCCCTAAGTCTCCTGGGATAGACTCCAGGCCCCCCGTGACCCTGAATACAGGATAAAGCGGTATAGAAGATGAGTGAGTGAGTGAACAGCATTGCAACTCTCTCAGACAGTGCAATATATTACTGTTGTCCTAATTCATTTGATCTGTATAGCATGCTAAGTGTAATTGAACCTGATGTTCTAAATCCATTCCTAATTTGTGATAGCATCTTCTAAACATTTCCATAAACCTACAACCTTTCTTTTACACCCACAGTCTTGAACTGCTGTGAAGGCGACGTCTTGTTCCTTTTGGATTCCTCGGGCAGCGTGTCATTGTTCGAGTTTTCCCACATGCTAACTTTCCTGTCGGAGCTTGTGCAGCCTTTCTCTCTGGGTCACGAGCAGGTGAGGTTGGCGCTGTTGCAAGTAGGCACCATACCTCATCTGGAGTTTGGCTTTGAGGCTTATAGCAGGCAGCAGGATCTTCAGGAAGCACTGAAGAGGACTCAGAAACTTGGAGGAGACACCAATACAGCGGAAGCTCTTCTGATCGCCAAGGACGAGGTGCTGAAACAAGGCATCCCAGGTGGAGCGAGAGAAGGACTGCCAAGAGTGCTGGTTTGGCTCACCGATGGTGTGGAGCCCGGAGAGGTGGGGCAACTCATGGCCGAGCTGCGGGACGAGGGCGTCTACGTGCTGGTTGTGTCCACTGGTCGAGGGAGCTACCAGATTTTAAGGGATGTTGTGAGTCCACCTGTTGAGGAGCACCTGCATTTTGTGGATATTGAAGACCTGAGTATAATCACTGAGGACTTAAGGAATGCTATTATTGGTAAGAACTTAAAAAGGGGAAAATTTAAATGAAAGGAAATATGTGGAGACTATGGAGGCAATGACAGCATCTTACATTGTAAAATAAAATTCTAGAACAAGTCACTTTAAAGATGCTAAACACTGCTCAACCTCTGAATATAGAGCTGGTGAAAAAATATAATTAGCAAAGAGCAGACACAGACAGACCATATGGATGTGGTGGACACGTGGTACTCTAGACTCTACCACTGCAGGCTGCAGAAATTTAGGCGCCTTGGCCAGACAACTTAGGGACACAAATAGATTGAGACGGGACAGAGCAATATATACTGTAACGAGAGAGAGGGGCTAATTATAAAAAATAATAATAATAATTTCCCCCCCTCTATCTCTCACGGGAGCCTTCCCAGGGCCTCCAGGTATTTATAGTAAGTAATCATCTTTGCTGATTGTGTGTCACGTAAGTGTCTAGTTTTAGACCCTTACATACACACATCATTCGTCGACCATAAGCACAGTATACAGATCAGGTTAGAAATATCAAATATGGCAATGGCTTGGTGCCCTAATAAAGTTGGTCAAATGCACTCTATCACCCTTACTGAGCTGTCATGACGCTGCTATTTGTCACAGCAACATCCTCTGACTGAGCTTTCTATTCTGAGAGACATTCCTCCTGACTTACTCCTTGCTAAACTCTGTTCTCTTATTACTGTTTACCCAGAAATCATCCGTGCTAAAAGGCTACAGGTCTACGACATCACCTCTACCAGTGCAGAGTTACACTGGAGGGCCATGGGTGCAGGTACCGGGTACTATGACATCCGGTTTGGACCTGTTCACACAGGACAGAAAGAAGTAGATCCGGGAAGCAGTGGTACCGACCAAAGCATTGCCCCTGGTCACTTTCAGAGAATCACTCGACCCGGCAACTCCAGCTCTGCCAAGCTGAGCAACCTACGTCCGAACACCACGTACAACGTCACGTTAATACCACACTCCAACTTAGAATTTTTTAACACCCTGCATACAGTCTTCACCACGCAGCCAGGTGAGATCAGCAAGGAGTTCCTTTGTGAAGTGGATACTGCTTGAAAAATTTTTTATACTGTATGTCCAATGATATTTAAGGAAATAAGGAACAAAGGTAATGTGAGAAACATTTTTAAATAATCCAAATTTATTATTAATAGGTGTTTTTTTACTTAACATTACATTTTGTTTAGAACGTAGAAGCAGCAGACATTGAAGGGTTCCTTCCTTTTTAAGAAATGGCTTCAGTTTGGGAACATCCCAAGAGTGTGCAAAGCTTCACCAGGAACGCTCTTAAAAATGAAAAAATATAATGTAGTTCTGATTTGTTAAACATTTGTCTTGATTGCTACAAACATAAAACTCATGTATTGTTACATAGTGGTGATGTTTTCAAATTCAAATTTTATTTATCACATACACAGTCATACATAGTACGATATGCAGTGAAATGCTTAGACGACTGCCCGTGACCTTAGAATAAAAGACTATTATTAGGAAATAAATATGAAAAAGAAAATAGAAGTAAATTTAACTAAGAAAGAATAAAATATTTATACAATACAAAATATACAATATATGAAAAATATAAGAAAAATATAGGAAAAATAAGAAAAACCTAGCTCTACAATATAGAAAATCTAGAATTATGGAATTTTTGTATGGGAATTAAGTTGTATATAAATTGAAGTTGTATATAAATAGAAATGTCCAGGGGGTGTGCAAATATGCCTGAAAGAATTTAAAGTGACTAAAGAATTTAAAATGACTTTATTACTATTATAAGAAAATTAAGAATTTAAAGTGACTTTTATTTTTCTTCTTCTTATTATTATTATTACTACTATTATTTAAAAGATTTGAATGGTGCACATTACGGAAACTCGTCTGGAAGTTATTGCCACATCCGCTGCACTGTCCTGACATCACTCCAAGCTATTTCCACATATTTGGGCCATTTAAGGAGTTCCTGGGGGGCCAACATTTCAGATATGAAGCAGACAGTCTGATCATGGGCCAAGCACCTTCTTCTTTGGTGGTATTCAAACATTAGTGAAACTCTGGGATAAGTCTTTCACTCTCATAACTGTGTTCTGTTATTCTGCTGAATCAAAAGTCCTGGTTTGGCTCGAACACATTTGTCTTAGTAGTATAACACAAATAATAGGAAAAATGAAGACTCTTCAATGGAAAGGTGTGTCCAAACTCATTACTGGTTGTGTTACTTCAGTATAAAAATTAAGAGAGGGCGTTTTGCTACAAAAAGTGATGTGATGGGTTAAACAAGTTTACATACAGTCCTAGTGTCTGGAAAAAACTGTTTACATTCCGTAATCCCTCTCTCTAAACATCTTCAATCTTCCTCTCAAATCCTCTCCCGTAGAGATCCAGAGTCCAGCACAAGTGACGGTTTCTGAGTCGACCATGACCAGTGTGAGAGTGAGCTGGGGGCCGCTGATGGCTGAATCTGTACAGTCTTACGAGATTGAGTACTCCACCCTTCCAACAGGGAAACTCCACGTGCTCACAGTTAATAACAGGCAGAACTCGACACTACTGACTAACCTGCAGCCTGGGACACAGTACCTGGTCACCGTGAGCGCCAGCTACTTCTCTGGCAAAGAGAAAGCAATGTCTGTCAAAGTATGCACTCAAGAAGGTATGGGTTAGTGTGTCAATGTTGAAACTTATATTTTAAAGTAAATCAGTCTAAAGGCACAGGATGGTCCAAAGGTCTAGATCCATAGGCATATTTCCATATTCGAAATTTGATTTCTTTTTAAGACAAAAGATGGCTTCAAGACTAACAAAGAAAGCTCAAATAAAAACACCATTTGACGTTTTTCCTTGGGGTCATCTGAAATAAGTGATCTGAAATCAGAATTGACCCAGAACAATTGTCGCACTATATACGGTACTATGCAAAAGTCTTAGGCAGCATATTATATTTAGTACAAAATGTGTATATTTGCATGCCTGTAAAGAAAGCAGCTTATTACATAACAGACCAGTTTTCAGATAGAAACCAAAAATCTAATGTAGGTTCCTGGGTTTTGCATGAAAATAGAAAGGAGTTACTGTGACAAAGTTATCAGAAGAACTCATAAGGACAATTCTCCAGCACACTCAGTAAAACCTAACAGCAGTTTTACTTATAAAACTGCACCTATCTATATCTAACACAAAAAAGGCCAGATTATTTTCAAGCTAGGGGTTTTCACACCAAGGCAGCTTTGCTTATGGCACTTTTTCGTATGTGCCCATGAGGAGGTTTTACTGTGTGTGCTGGAGAATATGGGTTATTTTGGTAACTTTGTCACACTCACTCATTTCTATTTACATGCAAATCCCAGGAGCCTACATTAGGGTTGTTTTCTTGTTTCCGTCTGGAAACTGGTCTGTCATACAATATGTTTCTTTTCTTTACAGGCCTAGAAATATTCTTCTGCATTCTTATTTAGTTATGTTTGGAAATAGTGAATGGTTTTGTACATAATACTGTACATGCAGACATGATAAGCATACTGTTTATACCAAAATCTGTATACTTTTGCTACTGTATAGTGTTCTTTTAATGACATTTTTGCCTATCCAGATTTTTGGGTCACACTTTATATAATTCAACCAAACACGTTCTTTTTCTTGCCAAGATGTTTTCTTCATTTCCTCTGCCAGGGCAGAATGAAAAAAGCTGAACTTTCCATATTTTTGTCAGTGTTGCCACCTCTAGCAGATCTGCATCTAAGTACAGTGGGAAATGACTCAGTGTTGGTCAAGTGGAAAGGAGGCGCTGAGGGTTTACGTGGTTACTGGCTCACATGGGAAGACAAGTCTGTACAATCCTCTAGGCACCATTCTACTCTGTATCTGCCACCCCACCTCCTCTCTACAACACTTGCCCACGTTCCCCATAACACCCGTGTCTGCGTCTCCCCTGTTTACAAGTCAGCTCGGGGCGAAGGCCTTTGCTGTACAACTCACTTCGGCTCAGGTCAGTAGTGCGACATTATTGACGTTACGCCTGTATTCCACAGGTAATATAGATTTAAAAAGAAATGTTGGTTGCGTGCAGTTATATTGCCTGTTGAGCATTCTGTTTTTTTCTAATAAACTTTTCCTACAGCTGCACTTGCTTGAAGTCACAACTTGTAGCCCTGCCAGACAGATGGATGCAGAACTGAAAACCTTACCACAGATGGAAAAAGGCGAAGAGAAAGGTTGTAATTCATATATAGTTATAGCACTTGTTTCCCACAGAGAGGTGCTCTAAAGCACTACACCACCACAAACTGCACTGAATAGACAAACTGAAGTTATTTAAATCTGCAAACACACTATGCATGCACCTCGAATAAAAACTAAAACTAAAACATTTTCATAGGCTCAAAAGTGATTGGACAGTTGAGAGATAAGTATCTGACCATCTGTTTATTGTTATTTAATGACAAATTAAGACATCGAGAGGCCTTGAAGGACATCAAATGTGGACGTGTGCAGAAATCATTCCTTGATGAAGAAAAGCCCATTCACAGCATTTAGCCAGAACAATCTTGAAGAGGTAGGCGTATTATTGTCAGAGTCTATAGTCAAGAGACGCTCTTGTGTTACATGCAAGACTCAAGGAGGAAAGACCAGATTATAGTTGCTTACAAAACATCTTAAAAGCCTGCCCAGTTGTTGAACAGGAATTTGGAAAGATGAAACCAAGATTCACTTGTAGCAGAATGATATGAAGAGGATGAAGATAGAGAATAAGGGCTCCTAACTCAAAGCAAATCACATCATCTGTCAAACATGGTGGAGGGAGGCAGTTTTATGGCATGGGCATGTGTGGCTTTTATTGGAATTTGGTTATTGGGTGTTTTATAATGGTTTAACTGCTGTTAGAAGTAATGGGATGAATTCTGAGCTATACCTTCTGCTCGGATTCAGTGGTTCAGTCAAATGCTGCAAAACTGCTAGGACGGCAACCCACGAGTTTCTTACGGCAAAGAATTGAAATGCTTTTCACTTACTGAAGACAAAACAGGTGACACAAGCAGCAACTGAAGGCAGCTGCAGAAAAGGCTTAGCAAAAGACGAAACTCAGTAGTTGGTGATGTCAATTATTCAAAATAATTCTTGTTTTTATTTATGTTAGTTTTGTCAAATTACTTTAGAGCCTGTGAAAATAGAGGGATTATATAAAAATGCCTATAAATCCTAAATGGTTCATAAAATAGTTTTTTTTATAAAATCCATAAATTAAGGCTGAACGTTAATTGCCTATACAGAGGCAAAAGTTTGAAAATTGTGTTACTGTTCATATACTGTACAGAGGGGCCCAAAAAATGTATACACACATCAACATGAAAAATATAATCACAAAAAATCACGTTCACATGATAGAATCAACGATGGTGCGAATACTGACATCTTTAGAGCAAACATAGTACTACATGTTGCTGCCATAATTCAATTTGAGTTTTTTTTTTTTTTTTTAAAAAGGGCAACTGTAGAAGTGTGTATACAGTAAATTTTTGGGCCCATCTGTACTTACAGACCTGACTGTAAATGAAGTGCATGCTAACCGTCTATTTTACTAATGAAATTAAATCTTGAATGTCTTATTGCCCCATGTATTTTATGTTTGAAAAGGGAACAATGAAATCCTCAACAGTTTAGTTAACTTCCGACACACACCTAGCTAAAGTTGCACATTTAAACCACTGCCTGAAAATAAATTGTTTATTATAAGTTGTGTATTTTTAAAGCTCGTGATTAGGGCCATTTATCTCAGTGCTTGTAATATGTATTCCACGGCCTTTCATGTGGTCGTGTTTTTCCTTGTTCAAATCAGCAACAAATTAACACACCCTTCCTGCAGTGACATGGCTGTGCTCGAGGAGGGAAACAAAGAAAAAAAAGACAGGGTATGAGTTCTTCCTTCAGGATGAGTGTTAAAAAGCACTTATTTAGACCACCATAATTATCTCTTTATGAGATTGCAAGGTTGATGAAAAGAAGGACCAGATTTTCAGATCTTTGTAGCTATTAATGAAAGGGTGGAACAAATATTTTGCAGTCAAGAAGGGCCTTAATCAGCTCTACAGAAAATGTCTCAGGCACAAATCCACTACCCACACACGTCTACTTGGGTATGTACATAAAGATTAGCTTTTTATACTTTCCTCCTGCAATCTGCATTTAAGGATGTGTACATGGTTGCATTTTTTGGCCTTGCATACAGTAGTTACAGTTTAGGATGCAGCACAGGAAACCTCTACTGCCATCTTGTGGATTATCAGAGATATTGTCACTTATTGTAGCTTAACGTATTTCAATACTTCAAACAATTTGGTCTGCTGGCAAAATGTTCACATTATGAAGAGTTGCTTTATAAATAAGAGTTGCATGTAAATAAGATTAATCTAAATTTAGCACTTTCTTTTAGTTAAAGCCTACTGTTTGCCAAACTACTCATCATTCTTGTGTGCTGTCTTAATATGAGGTGCTTAGAAGTCAGCATATCACAGGTGTACTGTGTTACAAAAACATGCCTGTAAATATTTCATGATACACCCAATGTCTTATACTGTACAAGACTCCCCAAACTTTATTGTTGATTTTAAATAAATAAATTTCCATTTCTGTATAAAACTGTGATCCTCAGTCGTTTGTGTAACAAACACATGAATATGAACTAGAATTACAGGACAATTATTCAGGTTGTGAATGTGCAATGAATTATTTCTCACATGATATGCTGATAATTACAATATGAAATATTGTTTCAAAATATACTGATTCTCTGTATGAGAATGCAAAAAAAATATTTAAAGCCAAAGAAAAGCTCTGCTAAATTTCAATAAAGATTGGCAGCATTTAGGAATTAATTCCTTGTAAGTCAAAGGAAAGAACAATTTCTTTCAATTCACCAACATCTACCGTAACGTAATACTATCTCCATACCGCCCACTTACAGTTCAGACTGTTCTTTGGTTCTAAATAATAAAGTGAACTTAAACAATGTGAAGACATTTAGCTAAGGCAACCGTAGCACATAGAATGATGGATTTACCCTAAAGACAGTATATTTCATTGAGATTGCAGCGTTTAGACCAGAACACATTTTCATGCACATAATCGAATTCTCCACATATACAAAATGTAGAACTTATTGAATTTCTTGCCATACTTGAAAAACTAAATATAAAGCAGCAGAAACACCTTTTATAAGTGTCCAAGATGTTTACAGTATTGATGCTAGATGCTTAGAGTGTTGAGAGCTGGCACAAGTGTAACCGGATCAGGCAGATTCTGATTCTGGTCATGTGAACCTCTATCCTGAAGAACCTTCTTTTTGTGTCTTTCCTCTTGCCTCTTCTTCTTCTCTAGGCGCTGTTGCTCTTTCCTTTGTTTATTAGACAGCTGGAAAACGAAAAGAGGGAATGCCAGTTAACCCATAGCCTTATCCTAAAGAATACATCTATTTAAACATAATAAAGAATATAACCAGCAATTACCTTGGGTTTGTGTGTGGTACTGCTCTCGGGCGGACGCACACTGTCAATATTTTCATTTACAGTTTTGGGGTGATTTAATGTTCCGAGATCACAGGGTGATAATTGGTTTGTCAGCTGGTATTCAAACCACTCTTCTTGGCACATCTGTGAAGTGGCAGGTGACTGGCATGGATTTATCTCTTGACCTGACGGAGACAAACCACACACACAAACAGTATGTGAGAAGAGCGTCATCAAGGACAAGATAAGAGCATGGAAAAAAAAAAAAAAAAAAGTAAAGTGTGTGTCTTACAGTTTGGGCTGGGGGTCATCAGGGAATTAAGGATAACATCTTCATCATCAGAGGGAGCATGGCTGGGACAGGGTGCTCTCTGTTTGTCCTTCGCAGAATCACTAAACCGTCTTGAAGTATTTAGATTCTACCATAAGGGAAAATGATCATGTAGTCATATGAAAATATTTGCCAAAACCTGTACCAACTGTACTATACAATATAATTGATTAGGTTCCAAACCCGGGAAGCAGAATAACCCTGTCCTTTACATTTTAGTGGTTTCCCTGCACCCACTTAAACCAATCAACTAATTAAAACCCCAGAACTGGGAAGCTGTGGATGGATATGAATGGATAATATGAATGTGAATGGATAATAAGATTATTTACAAACCGCAATACGTAGCTGGGCGGGGCTTTCAGAGTTGTCCGTGATATGTCGGACGCTGTCATAATGGTCACCGTAACGGTACGCTATGTGAAGCTCCTGGCATAATGGCTTCTCTGATCCGTTTATCTGAAAGAGGACATTTAAAGTAATTTACATTTTACTGAGGATAAGAATCTCAACAAGAGTCGGGTACGATAAGAGTCAATCAAATAAGAGTCAAACAGCTATATAGTACCTCCCATAATGGAGCATTTAGCTGGTGGATAACCACTTTCACCTGCTGACTGCGAGCAAATGCCACTATTGCATCGTTGCCTGCAAAGGTGCCTGGCTCGGCAAGGTCTGATACTAGAAGACGAGCAGAAAATATGTTTACACTCACAGCAGTTAGCACAATTCTTACTGTTGAAAAAAAAAAAATACAGTTAAGTTATTCTTTTTAAAGAAAATGGAATGACAGTACTGATATTTCTCAGCTGGGTGGGATAAATATGCAGACTACACTGTAGTTTCAAGTGACAGTATGCGTCATTTGTTAATAATAAGAAAAAAAAAAAGATTTCAGAAGGGTGATAAATCATGCAGGAGTTAAATGTTCTCGGTAATTATACTCACTGGAGGCCTATCACATTGGTATTGAAATGAGAACGCTAATCATCTTTTAATTTTCAGGCAATTCAGTGTCACATATTTAATCGACAAAATTCATTATGTCCAGGAACATGATCTCAAATAAAGTGAGGCAAATGTACAGAGGCTTAGACAGAACACCAGGTAAATTTTACTTCATAGTACTGTTCCAAGTTTAATAAAGGAATAACAATCGTATTTCTCACCATGTTTAATGAATGGCACATCATCCTCTACAAAAGGTTCAAAGTCCTGCCGGTGAGACATCATGTACTGAACTGTCTCCTGCCTTAGACGCAGGTGACCTCGTGAGTTCCCCTCCAGCTGATCCGCCAAAGCTCGGAACAAGCAGTTTCTAAAATATAAACGAGACCAAAAACACTCTCAGTATGGATATCTTTTAAGGCAGCTTTAAATCATCGTTTATCATTCAGAATGAAGATAATGTCAGCCTTAAGACAATATCGATGTAAATCTATACGATGTTCTAAAAAATGGCAAGCACCGTCAGAGAGTACTAAACTGTACCTTTGCTTGTGGCTGGGGTGGCACCATTATCTTTTTAACCTTTAATATGCACCGGTCACTGGATAATTTTAAAGGATTTATGAAAAATATAGTGCCTTAAAAATATTCCCACCCCTTGAACTTTTCCACATTTCTTCATGTTACAACCACAAACAAACATATTTTGTTGGGATTTCATGTGATAGACCAACACAAAGGCATATTACTGTGAAGTTGAAGAAAAATTATACATTTTCAACATCTTTTACAAATAAAAATCTGAAAAGTGTGGCGTGCATTTGTATTCAGCCTCCCAGAATCAATACTTTGTAGAACCACATTTCACTGCCATTACAACTGCCAGTTATTTGGGGTATGACTTTACCAGCTTTGCACATCTAGAGAGTGAAATTTTTGCTCATTCGTCTTTGTAAAGCAACTATGAACAGCAATAAATCTTGCCACAGGTTCTCAATTAGATTTAGGTGCGGACTAACACATGAATATGCTTTTATCTAAACCATTTCATTGTAGCTCTGACTGTACGTTTAGGGTCGTTGTCCTGCTGGAAGGTGAACCTCTGTCCCAGTCTCAAGTCTTTTGCAGACTCTAACAGGCTTTCTTCTAAGATTGCCCTGTATTTAGCTCCATCCATCTTCTCATCAACTCTGACCAGTATTCCAGTCCCTGCTGAAGAAAAGCATCCCCATGACATGATGCTGCCACCACCATGCATTGTGTTAGTTTTCCGCCACACATAGCGTTTTGCATTTAGGCCATAAAGTAAAATTTTTGGGGTCATCTGACCAGAGCACATCATAAATTGTTGCAAACTGCATTTCTTGGGGCTTTATTTCACACTTCCTTCTTGCAACTCCTTCATAAAGGCCAGATTTATGGAGTGCACGACTAATAGTTGTCCTGTGGACAGATTCTCTCACCTGAGCTGTGGATCTCTGTAGCTCCCCCATAGTTACCCTGGGATTCTTGGCTGCTTCTTGAATTAATACTCTCTTAATAATCTCTTTGCCCGGCCTGTCAGTTTAGGTAGGTGGACGGCCATGACTTGGTAGGTTTGCCGTTGTGCCATACTCTTTCCATTTTTGGATGATGGATTGAACAGTGCTCTGTGAGATCTTTAAAGCTTGGGAATGTTTTTTTATAACCTAACCCTGCCTTATACTCCACAACTTTATCCCTGACTATCACATTAAATCCCAATAAAATACATGTACATTTGTGGTTGTAACATGACAAAATGTGAAAAAGTTCAAGGCACTTTTGCAAGGCACTCTAATTAGACCATAAAACCCTTTTAGACTAAAAGTACCATACATGCACCATTTTGGGTAAACACTGCATATTAAAGGCACAAAATGTGGATGCTTGAGAGCAGGGGTGCCCTTAAGATGGTGTAAGAAAGGACAATTCTAAAGGCCCCTGAGTTTCAAGGGGCCCATAAAAATGTTGTGGCAACTGAAAAAGGTTGGCTTCATTAAGATTGGGTCTGAGTACATTAAGTTTTCAAGGGTCCCAGAATCTGTAGCAATGTCCTCCATCCTAACGCCAAGGAATAGTACAGTTCAGTTAGACATTAATACACAGACATAACAGATAAAAGTCAGCAGGTTTGTATTCTGAGTGTGAAAGAAGCTGATCTCCAATTTAAAATCATGAACATACCCATCTCCTGGAACCTCTCTCAGTTTGAGACCAAGTGCTTTAAGTTGGTTGGAGAAACCGACAAATTCCTCTCCTTCATCCTCCCCTGGAGGCCGATTTTTTATGGCTTTGGACAGAGCCCTACGGACTGCACGTTCATCCCTCTTTCTCTCCACCTCGCATTTCCTGTTCCCACGTCCGGGCTTTCCCGATTGCTTCCTCGACATGACTGATTTTAGAATCACTGTTGATGAGTTCACTAAATCTATCTGAGAGCCAGATACACCTGCAACCTAAAAGTTAAATTTTTGGACAAAAAAAAATGTCATTCATTAGTGTACATCGAATAACGTCATTTCACCATGCCTAGCATCGACCGCTTCTTCATGGACACACCTTCTAATGCCATAGTATTTTATGATTTTTCTTACTTTCTACACTGTAAAATAATGCTAAAGGCATCTAAAATATGCAATAATCTAATTTGAACAGTTGATATTGCGATATGCTCTGTAAAATCTTCTCAATGGCTCTAATCTGAGTTGCTGTTAATTGGTTAATTTTGTGGCTGGTCATTTAAATGAACTTCTCCTCTGCAGCAGAGGTAAGTGTTGGTCTTGCTTTCCTGGGATGGTCTTCATGAGAGCCAGTTTTATCATAGTGCTTGATGGGTTTTGCAAATGCACTTAATACTGTTAATGCAAGAATATTCCAGAACAACTGACCTTCAATAAAATAACAGCTGACTATTGATGTTGTTGTTAATTACCTAATGCCACATTTGTTGTTACACAGTTATGAAATCTCCAGTATATTTCTGAATAAATCCAAACGTGTGTCCAAACCTTTGAATGGTTCAGTAATTAACACAGAAATGTGGAAATAAACGAAGACGACCAGAGCGTGTACAGTCAAATATAGGCTAATTAGGGCTAAAAGATAGCGCAAATAACGTAAATAAATGTAATTCATGTAACTAATATAATATAAAATATAATAAAGTAAACGCCGGGAGTTTTCTTTTAAGTGACTAACCGATGAGAAAGACACCAGTTTTGGCCACCATAGACATTTATAGAATTGTATGCTAGCATTAACTAAATCCCATGAAATGCTGTTTAGCATCCTTCATCTAAATTTGTATTATTGTACAGACAATGAAAATTAAAATAGTGTTAGAAACACTAAACTCAACAGTGTCCGTGGCGTCTACAGAGAACTGCTTGAGCATGGCAACTGTGTAGCTAGCAGAACAGCTCGCTAACAACCAAATTATATAATATTAATAAGTGAGTAAAGCCCTGAATTTCAACAAATCTCTAAACCGTAATACTTACATTGCTGAAAAAAGCTATTATGATCTTTAAAGACTCTTTCTGTCAGCTAACAAAGATCGGATGGTTTTGTTTACCCGCATACAGACTCTGACTTCCGGATGTACGGTGGCCTTAATGGGCGAATTGAACTGAAGCGCATTGTGACGTCACCGTGATGAAAATGTGAGTAACGCACAACGTATACTGTTGGCCAAAAGTACAAACATTTTACACAGTAACACAGTTATTTCCAGTAACAATTCGTTTGAATACAATGTTAACTTTTATAATTTAAAATTATTTAACTTTAAAAATGTTTTAACTTTTATATTTCATTTATATGTTGTTAGTTTTTCAGCTGCTTCAACTTGGGTTTTATACTGGATGTCCTAACTGAGGCGGCACAGTACTGTAGTGGTTAGCACCTAGCAGCTTCAGGGTCCAGGTTCGATTCCCGGCCACTCTCGATTTCCGTCTCTGTGCGCATGGAGTTTGCATGTTCTTCCCGTGTTTGTATCCCGCCTCATGCCCTAAGAATCCTAGGATAGGCTCCAGGCACCCGCCTTGTATACAGGCTAAAGTGGTATAGACGGTGAGTGAGTGAGTGAGTGGCCTTCCTGATGCAACCCTCCCATTTTATCCGGGCTTGGGACAGCCACTGGATCCATTGACTGGGGTTTGGCTGGGAATCGTATATGTTGTTGGTCTTTTGGCTGATTGAGCTGCACAACTTTCACATTGTATGTCATGGCCTCAACTTAACAGGAAGTCCGTTATTTTGTGTGAATGGCCCTCTTGTTTTTGTAAGGGGCCACTCTTTGTAATTTTTTCCCACCATTTTGGGCTTTTGGGGGTCTTTACATATTAAAAAACTCATGAAAATTGCCAGACAAGTTGGGATGCCTGAGAGTCTGGGCCCTGGGCGTGGCCCTAATACGAGATTTTGCTGCATAGCTCATAAACACTTGCACGTATGCACACAAAACCTGGTACAAATTTAAAGCTCATTGAGCTGAACAACTTTCACATTGCATATCATGGGCTCAACCCAACAACGCTGTTATTTTTGGGTTGTTTGCAAAATGCACCCAAAAGATTTTGATACACTCTTCCTAGGGAATTTATACGTTTGCCACCAAACTGGGTCTATGTGATATCAAGACATTGAGGATGCAAAATTGCAGAGTGATTTTTGATATCTCAAATAGGTCAGTCCTGACGATGCCTTAAACTTATGCCAAAAAGTGGTTTATAACTTTCTGTGGGACATCATATTGAGTGACATCACATTGAGTGACATCATAGTGTGATGCTTTTTTTCAACATCTGGGGCTTTTTGGAGGTCTAAACATAAAATTCCCCCTTTTCTAAAATGATATCATAATTGTATTGGGATATCCCATTTAAATGCATGTGCTCATGTGTCATTGGGTGGGTGCTTTGGCCCAACTTATCATTGCTTGCAACTATATTTTGTAATTGTTATTCTTGTTTTTTGTTTTTTATTATATAAAAAAACAAAAGTGTTGGTCAAAAGCATTGAGACAAAGTGAAATTCAATGTATTATAACATTTTTGAAATTATTAATATAATAATAGTCAAGATAATGATAATAATTTGTTATAATTGCAATAATTGCTATAAAACAAGCAAATCTATGTATTAAAACCTGCTAGATCCGGTTGGGCATTGAGTCAAAAAGACATCTGTAGTACTCTGGGATGTGAGGATGATTCTAAGTGCCCCCAAGTAACTATGGGTCCCTAAAAATGCTACGGTAGTTGAAAAGTGTTGGTATGGGAAGTATCATTCAACAGACTAAGAATTGGACGGAGTAACCTTAATAGCACTCTACTTATAGTACCGACACTCTGTGAGGTCTGCCATGAAAGTGAGACTGTCGAGCATATACTTGTCTTGTCTTTTTCTTGTTTTACAATAGTTGGCATCTAGTAAGTTGTATTACTGCCACTTATACGTTTCTCTATTGCATCCTCACCCTGTCTCAAGCATGTACTGCTCTTGTGCAGGAAATATATGCAGGAGAGGATAGACATGATGCCACAGCTCCAAAAACTAAGGAGGGTGGAAGGCAATGTTAAACATATTTTACAATGGGGAGTCACAGATCAAGGAAGAAAGCATTTAATTTATTATTTTTTTGAGGAAGACTGGTCTGGAAAGTTAGCATTAAAGGACCAAGAAGTTGAGGGGGAGTGAGATCTATACTTACACGACTCGAGGCAAAGGCACAGAGGAGTACTAAGAGGGAGCATGTAGAGGAGATGTAGGGGAGTGTGTGGACGTGCCGGATAAAAAAAACACAAAGAGTTCAGGACACAGAACAAGACAAGACAAGACTTCTTTTCAGAATGTTTTACTGTTTGCTTGCATTTCTTTCTTTTCAACTCTGTATCTTCTATTTTTCTTCCTCAAATATTATAATGCTTCCTAGTAACCTAACTAAATATGCCTTTTAAAAATGTTTATGAAAATTTTGCAAATCAAAAAAACTTTATTTTTTATGTAACCTATGTTTTCACAAGCATACATCATGTTATCCATTTTTTTAAATTAAAATCTTCATCTTTAAACATTCAGCCATTAAAATGATTAGACGGTTTTTTACGATTGTTTGAAGTAATTGCTCTGCCCGACCACAAAAAAAAGTCATACTCCCTAGGACAAGGGTTCTCAAACTTAATATTCAAAAGTTCGAATGTGATTTCTATTTAAGGTCAAAGGTAGACAGTCTGAGACAAAATACATTCAAGTCTAGTGGAAAAGAGTTGACTGCAATCAGACAGCTTACATTCAAGTTTCAAAATGCTTAAAAATACGCTAGTGAAAAGAAAATGACACTGTTTGCCTGCAAATTGTTGCTTATGAACCTTAACAGCTACAACTTTTAACATTACAAAGTTTACAGGTGTTTTAGACGAAATTTCACTACAAGAGAAAAACCTTCATTGTGTGATTTTCATGTCTAAACAAACTAAATAAGCACTATATTTGCTTTTGTGCTAAAATAAACCAACTAAACAAACAGACCTTAAAGAACAACACAACACTGTAATATCAAAATTATTTAGAAGTAAAAAGTTATACCGTACCTTATAAGGGGCCGTTTAAATATCTCGCCTAAAATGTAATGTAACGTAAAGAAGGCGCTTCTTTTCCAAGCCACATGGCATCTGCAGTTGCTAAGTAACCATGAGCATCGCATTCTATGACGCCGAGAATGTTGCATGATTCACATGGATTTCCAGCATCTAAATTCCCTTTTCATTAAGCTCTTGTAATTAATGTGTTTGTGGAAAGAAGGGGAAAACGCCGTGCTTGGGTGCTTCCCATCCTTCAAGCATGAAGAAACACGGAGAATTCGACATTAACAGCCCCAAAGACAGTCAAAATGCGTGGCATCATAGTCTGAGAAATTACACAGTCAGACTTTCAATTGGCTGCCCAAATCTAGGCACAAAAAAGGTTTGGCGATCACTCGAAGAAGACAATGAACTAAAGCATTTTCCTCCTGATTAATCTCATTAGCAAGTGTTTTTTGTGGTGCCAGCCGTGTGAGTCCTTGTTACACTCTGTGTGTGGAAATGCTCTTTAACTATTGAAAATAACTGATTTTTAATGTCAATGTTTTTTTAAGATGAAACTTCACCAAGCATTTCAACGCTATCCCTTCATCCACAAAGTTGACGGTTCAGCACTATCCTTCTGTGTTTTAATTATGTGTTGGAGGGTTCGTAACTTAATTCTAGTCATTTCCAATTGCATTTGTCGCTTTCTTTGCTGAATGCAGGCCAATAATCTTTACATATTTTCAGTTCCCTCAATTCCCTTCCAGAGCCAGCTGTAAACGTTCATAGGTGAGAGTTGGTTGATGTGGGAAAAAAACCACGAACGTACTCCATCACATAAATTAGAGATGTGAATACACATAAAGTGTATTACTGTTTGAGGACAGCGAGAGAAAGAGAGAGAGAGGTTATACTGCATTATGCAGTAAATCTTTATCGAAGCTGCTATCCAGGGTCCTGAAATGCAAGTGGTCGCGCGCCAGTGGGCTTGAACACAAAAGGGTCACTAGCCTTCAGAAAATATAGTAGGCTTATATTTGGAGATGTGTGGACATTTAAAAAAATAATAGTGATAAAGGAATGTATTGAAATAGTATGTAAAAATATAATTGCGCAAAATCTGACCTAGCACAAACCTTGAAAAAAAAATATTGAAACAATGGATCTCTGACGTCTCTTCTGCGTGCCTTTGGTCAGTCACCGAAACACTGAGCATCATATGCAGCGGTCTTGCTGAATACCAGAGCAAAGGAGGCGAGGCTACACACTACGCTCCACTACAGACCGACTGAAATGGCGCAATATGAGCTGCAGAGCGAGCCAGTGGGCGGATGAAGCAGGTTAAAGCTGTGTGGTCTTTCTGTATAATATGTCTTATAGCTAAAACCCACACAAATCGTGTCACTGTTTTAAAGTGATTTGCGAGCCCGACCGAAGAAAATGAATAAGATATATTTGCCACCTCTTAGTCACCTCTGTAGGCTACTGACACGTCCCCCGCCTCACTCACTCTCTCTCTCTCTCTCTCTCTCTCTCTCTTTCATACACACACACACACACACACACACTCAGTCATATCTCTAAAATGCCCCTGGGTACCACGACGTCTGAAATAGGACTGTATAGCCTAATCATGTGTGAGGCTCCGGGTGTGTGGTTGATGCAGATGCGGGGGAAGTGAGGGAGGCTGAATCTAGACCTGTCTTGTCTTAGTGTCGACTGTCTTATCAAGCAAGATCAATGCTGGACCGGAATCACTGGTGCATCGATAAGCTTTTTTGCAACAACTTGATCAACTTGCATGTAATAAGGAGTGAAAGACGGACATGGATTACAAGGATTACTAAACGTGGAATCAACCAGAAGCTTTCTTAAGAAGCGGCACTCCAAGCCAGATCCGTGTGCGGGGGGAAAAACCTCTTGAGCTCCCCCTGATCTCGCTAATCGTCGCTGGGAAATTTTCTACGGTGCTGGAACGCAGAGGGAAAAGAGCATCAGCAGCTATCTAGCCTAGATAGAGCAGGACACTTTGCTCAACATCAGTCCTGAATTTTCTCAAGCTAATTTAAGGCACGATCAGCAGCGCAGTGCTAAATGGAGAGGACAATAAAACCGTGGGTAATATAGGGGGGTTTGGTGAGACCGGGCCACTCTATGCGCCGATCCGCGCTCAGGACTGAGAAGCAGGTGCAGTAAAGGCGCATCCATGAGCGTCTTCTCCTGGGACAGACTCTTTTAGCACTGTATGTTTAGTGTTTTTAAACATACAGTTCTGGTTGAAAAGACAGGCTTCCCTGGGTTGAAAGAGAGAGAGAGAGAGAGAGTGAGAGCGGCGCATTTGGAAGTTTGGATGCATATGATCACAACCACCATGATTTTTATGATCCTTGGTGCTTCTGTTGTAATGGTAAGAAATACGCACCGGCATCTCCACTAACAATGTCGATTGTTAAGTTGCGGGTGAGGAGAATGGTTTGAGAGAAGCAGAAAGTCGAGGCGCATATAGACCTGAGGAAAGTCCATTCACATCCTTGATAAGTGCACACCATATTAAAGGAATAATAAGCAGCTCGCTCGAGCCGGTGCTTGCCTGAAAAAATATAGGCTATATGTTTAATCTATTTGTAGGCAATATATATCCACCAGTAGCCTTTTTTGCTTATAGTAGCAGATTGGTGCCAGTGTTGTCATGATGTCCAGCTTGACTCGAATGCTTCATTGCAGGCGATAGCGTGTCTAATGGACATGAACGCGCTGCTGGACCGCTTTCACAACTACATCCTACCGCATTTACGAGGGGAGGACCGCGTCTGCCACTGCAACTGTGGAAGGTAAAAAAAAAAGCTCATTAATGATTTATTTTATTACACAAGCCTTGTCGTCAATCGCTTTTAATCATTTCTCATTTGTTAAACCAGAGCAGGGGCCTGTAAGCATTCCTTATGCTGCCTACCATTTTTCATACCACAGAAAGAGTGTTTCCTTCATCAATCTACACGTAGCACATAAACATCCATCCATATATCCATACATAGATATGTGACAGTTTATAGGCCTCATCTTATATCCGTCTGATCTGATTAAACGACGGGGTGGCATATTAAGATGATCGAGCTGCTTGCTATCTGTCAGTGTCGGTGGCGATTTTAAGGGGGTTGGTACTTGGTTTCTGCGTCTCAAGGTGTGCGTTTCTCCAAAGCACAACCTTGTGATACATATGGGGCTACGTAGTTCATTTACTGGCCTGGTGCGTTCGCGTTCGCCACAATGCGCTACGTGCAGCCTTCATCGTTCCGGTGATGTGCGAAGTAAATGCTGGTGACGAAAAGGTTACCAAGGGGTAAGAAGAAATTTTCCTTGGTCAGTTGAATTGTCATTGTTTTTAACGTATAGAGGCGAATGTATAGAGGAAATCTAATCTGCATAGCTGAATGGAAAACAAAAAGTGCAGAAAGATGCAACATGCAGATTACATGACATGACATGGATTCCTCCACAGAGGTGTGGTGATATTCAGAGTCAGAATACACTCAAAGGCAACAAATCAGATTTTTTTTTCTTGTTGCTGGGATGGTTTGTACCTTTATCAGGTGTTTTTGTATCCGTGACAGTACATTAATTATCTTTGCACAAAAGCTTTAAATGTGTATCAATGGAACTCCAGATTATTTTCCTAAAGGTAAGAAGCACAAAAGATTTAGTCTTAGTGGTACCCAGCAAGTAGAAGAAGTACAGTTTGTGCCGTTAATTAAGGATGCTATTTTATTTGGTTAAACGTTTGTGGACACCTGATCATCACAATTTATCTTTACTGGAACTGTGGGGCCCAAACATTTTCCAGCATGACAATTCCCCTGTGCACAAAGCAAAGTCCATAAAGACATGGGGGCAGGGGTATCTTAGTGGTTAAGGTGTTGAACTAATGAGTAAAATTGGTGTTGGGGTTTGATAAGGTCCCAGTATCAAACTCCACCACCACCACCACCACCACCAACTTGCCACTGATGGGCTCTTAAACAAGACCGTAACTCTTAACTTCTCAGATGTAAAGTATAATGGAATGGAAATGGTAAGTCACTCTGGATAAGGGCGGCTGCCAAATGCCGTAAATGTTAATATAGCAAACAGAAGTCAAAGCTCCCAAGTGGCCTTAACAGAGCCCTGAGCACAACCACAGTGAAAACCTTTGGTCTAAACGCCTGGCCTCACTCATGCTCTTGTGGCAGGATAAATTAATCTCAAAGGCCACCTCCCAAAACTCTTTGCAGAAGAGTATTTATTATTACAGAAAATCCAGAATGGTTGTTCAGAAAGCACATATGTGTGTCACTGGGTCAAGTGTCCACAAACTTTTGGACATATATCGCATATACACATAGCTGCTCAGTGCTTTGCTTTAGTGTTTTAGTGGTTATGTTCTATTAAATATCTCTATTTACTCAACATTGTTATCTCTGTAGACTAATCGACTAAATTCTCTGTTAAGTGCCCTGTATTCTCTACCCAAGGGGACTGAATCAGGTCAGCCTAAAATTATTCTCAACTTTGACCTGCTAATTGTGCTTGTTGCACAACACCACAGCTAATCTGTTGTCTGAAATCATACCACTGTATAATCCATTATAAAATTTCCAGCATGATTCCTGCCAAGATTCTTAATTATAGCTTTTGATATTCTGAAATATTATTTCACATTTAAAAATGTATCTCAGCGATATTTGTAATACAGAAACATTTCATGTAAATAGGTCAGGGGACATTAGTCAATAAAATACTGGGACTTATGAGATTGTGCCCATTTTCTTTAAAGCAGTATAAAGTAAAGATTATCCTAATTGGTATAGTGAAAAATGTTTAATGAGATTATTATTCTATCATTTATGGTGAGCTCTGTATTTTTAGAAACAGTCTAGCTAAACTGTTTCTCTAGAGTTTATGAAACTTTATGGTAAGTACTCTTAGTCTCTGACCTAGAAGTACCAGTGTGCTAGCATTCATTCATTCATTCATTCATTCATTCGTTCATGACAGATAGCAGAATATCTGAAAAGCTATGGATCACACTCAGGCACCCGATGTAAATTAGAAATTCTATCTATTTTCTGATCATCACCATACTTTTTATTTTCATTGATTCATTCTTCCTAAGTAAGCACTTTACCTTCGTCAGTTGAGGACACCAGACACGAGTCACAAATACAGCCTGAATCAGACACCAGTCCATCACAGGGCTTCATGCGTGTACACATTCATGCACTCATTCACAATTAAAAGTGCAGCCAGTGCAGCCAACAAATGGTATGTTGTTGAGAAGTTAGAAGACATTATAGAACCTGTTAGAAACGTATATGGGTGCTGGGAGAACAAGCAAAACAATGCACAAACAGCAACCTAACCTTTGAGCCGGATTGCTAGGTTTAAAGTAAAATAATCTATAAAATACTACATTAGGTTCCTTTTCATGCCACATATACACCAGGCAAGAAACGTTTTATGACGTTGAAACCACCTTGAAATTGCAGTACCCATCAATGGGTCTAATCTTTTCCAATGTAGTAACTGAATAATTAATCATGACTAATGAATAATATACTTTGAATTGAAGAACTGAATAATAATAAGTTGTATAGTGGCTAGACATTAATAACTGAAGCTAACTGAGCTTGTGAATATGCGTATATCCTCTCTTCATTACCAGTATTCACGGGACAGACCCGGACTACACTGTGACCCTAACCATGACAAAGAAGTTACTGAAGAGGGTTGAATTAACTGGAGTGGATTGAAATCAGCTATTTAGGGACAATTGATTTTGGAATATTGTCCAAGCAGATATGTGTTTCACATACTGTATGTCCTTCATAGATATTTACTTAATGTCAGGTATGTCAGGCATGTAAAAATTATTCATTCATTTATTCAGCTAATCATTTTATCCCAGTCAGTATCACAGTGGATCTAGTGCCTCAGTGTGAGGAAGGGAAACAGTCTGAATTAGATTCCAGGCTATTGTAGGGTACCATGTGTGCGCACACACACACACACACACACACACACAACAAAACACCATATGTAATTTAGAATAGCCAGTGCATTTACTGGCATGCTTTTTTTGTATTTGGAGAAAACCCAAAGGAAACACACATCGACACAGGTAGAACAAGCAAAGAAATTCGAACCACACAGTAACCTGAGCTTAAAATTGTAAACACTACATGTCTTGTATTAATCATCAATACAAACTCTACCTCTATGACAGTTGGTTAGTTGCATAACCCTCTGTTTTATTTCTTCTAAAGTAGGGCTCATAAAGTATTAAAACATTAATGTTTTTTTTTTTTTAATCAAAGTGATCTATTTAACCCTTTACAGTTCTATTTAATTTAATATCCAGTTATTCATTATAAAGCATATTGTTCTATACCTGAAATGAATTATTCAATAGCTATTCAGTGACTTGTGTAACCTTTACACCAATGCACTCTCCATCAATTTATTATTTCTTGCTTTCTCAGACACCATGTGCATTATGTAATACCATATGATGGGGACCATTCGTTGGTGGACTCGTCAGAGAACTACTTTGTGAGTGACAGTGTGACCAAGCAGGAGATGGACCTCATGCTGGGGCTGTTGCTGGGCTTCTGCATCAGCTGGCTATTACTGTGGCTGGATGGAGCGTTACACTGTGCTGTGCGGGCCTGGAGAGCCAGTCGCTACTATGGTAAGTGTGAAGAAGCCATGTGCTATAAACATTTGTCAAAGTAATGACTAAAGTATGCATGTCCATCCCTGTACATATATGTTCTATGGTATATAATGGAAGGTGTCAAATGACTCACTCAAACACCTCTTCTGCTTAGAGAGTAATTTGAAAGCAGGAAACTGACACCCCCCAATGCCCAGTGTCATGATTAATTAAGTCCTAAGAGCGTCAGAATGCAAAAGATTTCTATTACTCATTTTTACTGTAGTATAATGAGAGGTCTTTGACAGTGTGTAGGAGAATGGCTGAGCAAATGATGTCATAAGGCTTTTAGTAATTTTTGAAACGGGAGTTTTCTCTAGAAGTGTTGGAAGATGAACTAATGCTTAAGATTTCTGCAGTACTGTATGAGAAACAGGCAAATTTTAATCAATGACCTGTTTCTTAACGGCAGTGTTATTTTTTTCCTTTAGACAGAGAGGAGTCAAAGTGACATTGATTCTTCTTATTTTACATCTATGTGACAGTTTTGAAACACAAGAAGGGGCCATGTTCAGATGATTTCACTGCACTGTCTTAACATAAATGCATGTCTCAAACAGAGATCTGAAAGAAGCTCTCGTGGGGATTTTTAGACTTGAATCAGCTTTTAATTTTTTGTGATTTTCACAGTTTTTCAGGGATTCTTAAGATCATGTAGTTGCTTACTTTTTGGGCTTTGTATTGTGAAAAAAAGGCATTTGGTACATATTTTTGGCATTTTATTTTATTTTTCAGCTGGTAACATATTGTTACAGTTGGTCTTCCATACTATGACTAAAGTTTGGCCTATATTTCCACCAATTATCCATAAGATTAAAAACATTAATATTATAACTTATTATAAGGGTTCCCCTTATGCCACCTGGGCAGCTCAGGCCCCTCAGGGGTTCGCTCTACAGGGTCTCTGGAGTTTTCTCTGATGTCTGGCACCAGGATGTTTGCAGCAGATCCTCTGAGTCCTGTGGGTTGTGGAGTGCGTCTTCCGTGGATTGGACTTGTTTGTCTGGCACAATCCATGGGTGATCATTTGGATTGGATCTCGGGAGTTTGGAGGGCGGATCAGCGACTTTGGGCTCTTTGCCTGCTGGGACGCAAGTGGGGCGGGATGTGGTGCCTTTCTATTGTGTTCTGGTGCCTTTCTATTGTGGCCAGAGTTATCTATTTTACTGATTTGTTTTGCATTAGCTTTTCTGTGGAATCTGAGCGGAAGGGCTGGCCTTTTGTCCCTGCGGGGTTAATATTATAGTGATACCTCGGCATTCAAATTTAATCCGTTCCTAAGGTGAGTTCTTAAGGTGGAAATTCGTATTGCAGAAAACATTTTCCCATATGAAATAATGTAAATTCAGATAATCCGTTTCAGCCACCAAAAATATTACCAATGATTCCAATTTCCAACACAATAATCATATTTTATTGCATATAAAAACAATGAAAAATATGTAAATTAAGTAAAATATGAAATAAAAATACATGAAACCTCACTTAACCTTAATGTATAATTTTCCTGTAATTTATGCTTTGAAAATAAAACTGAAAGTGCCTCCTTTTTTTCTTGCTACTGTCCTTGCTAACATTAGTGGGACCCATGGTGCTATATCTTCACTAAAGCAAAGTGCACAAAAAGCACAAAAAGCAAAAAAAAAATACACGTAATGCACAAAAAAAACATGTAAACTGGCTTTGCTCGGCTTTCCACTGTTTTTTCCCAAACGTCTTTTAAACGTTTCCCGGATGTACTTGCAACTTAGCCGTTTGGTTCAGCTCGGTTTACATTTAGGCATTTGGCAGACACTCTTATCCAGAGCGACTTACATTTTTATCTCATTACACATCTGAGCAGTTGAGGGTTAAGGGCCTTGCTCAAGGGCCCAACAGTGGCAACTTGGTGGTTGTGGGGTTTGAACCTGGGATCTTCTGAACCGTAGTCCAATGCCTTAACCACTGAGCTACCCCTCAGTTCGTTTGTATGCCGAGGCAAATTTCTTGCAAAATTTAAGTTCTTAAGGTGAAAATTCGTGAGGTGGGTGTTCGTATGCCGAGGTACCACTGTAAATGGTGCTAAAGTTATCAGATTTGACCAAAAGACTTTACATGGTTGCTATTAAGCAATATTTCCAAACAGCAGTACAACTGAGTCATGAGTTATATTCCTGACGCATGAACGTAGGCTATAGACTGTAGGAAGCAGTACCTTTCTGAGTCTGCTGTCATTGTTATGGTGTCAAGGTTATGGTGTTGTAGTGAACAGTACACTTTCAGTCAGTATAACTAAAGCACCAGACAGTCTGGCTGTTATTTGTTCCTTCTTACAAAAGAAAAAGCTTTTTCACTTTCATCATTCATAAGCTATTAAGTGTAGATGGCATTTAAAATAATGGCAGAATGAAAAAAATAGAAAAACCCCCAAAAAACATGTTGTTGCAATCTGAGTCATGTATATACACAGGTTATATAGTGTATATGACATGTTATTTTACTTTATATTTACTCTTTGGAGGGAGGAAAAGTGAAGATGCTTCCTAACTGAAAGAGAAGACATTAGATGCAGAGTTTAGAAA
Organism: Clarias laeviceps; assembly: GCA_030014305.1. NCBI lineage: Eukaryota > Metazoa > Chordata > Actinopteri > Siluriformes > Clariidae > Clarias > Clarias laeviceps. The sequence continues at coordinate 9,253,203 of JAQMYJ010000015.1, forward strand.
TAGATAATGATTTGCAAAACTGTCTGAGGAATTTGCTTGACTCAAGTCTTCTGAAGATTAAGGTTAAGATTAGGAATAGGGTTAGTATTTGTACTAACGAGAAGTGTAATAAAGTCCAACAGCATCACACTTGCTTAATTCATATGCTTTCTTTTCTTTCTTTAAAAAAAATGAGTATCATTGGTGGCTGATGATATTTAAAACAGAGGAAGCACAGCTGTCTGTGGATCCATAAGTACAAACATACGAAAGACTTTTCCAAAATCAGGGCGACATTATCAGCATCGTTTGGTGTGTACTGTTACCTAGTTAGAACAAGTTCACTAATGCACGTCGCTGGTCTTATAAATAAACAGACAAAAGGAATGGAAATAATCAAACATACCATTAATGTCTACTAAAAATGGAAAAAGTTACTGTATTGGATTATGTCACTCAATTGTCTGACTACTGCACCCCAGACCACTCTGCGAGTTTGACCAGTGCTTGTTTGTAAAAGTTTGAAATGTTGAAGTCATGCATTTGGGTAGGAAAAAAATATTTACAAACATTTGAGAGATGTCCTTGTCTAGAGCAAGTTACATTTTTATCTCCTTATATACTGTACCTGAGCAGTTGAGGGTTAAGGGTATTACTCAAGGGCCCAGAAGTGTAATCTTTGTGGTGGTGGGGTTTGAACCTGGGACCTTCCGATCATTTGTCCAATGCCTTAACTAATGAGCTACCCCTGCCCTTTAAAGAGTGCACACACACACATGCATACACACCACACATGGAAACACCACACATGCGCACACACGCAAACATTTACCCAGTGAAGCTGTTGGTCTGACCCAAAATAACACACGCTTCCTATTGTGAATTTCCTGTTTAGAATTCCATTGAGGCTGATAATTTAAAATCCTGCAGTTCACCCAGAATAATGAATAATATAGACACATTGTCATGTTTTAACAAAAAAACTTTAATGCGAAGCCAGGCTTTCCTCTATGCAGTCTTTAAGCAATTGCCTGTGATACATATAGTCAGTAGAGCTAAAAATAAGTGCACACATTAGTATAGATATAGCTTAAAATAGCAACAAGGATAATAGGATGACGTTTCTGTCTGCATTGAAGAAAAAAATGATTCTATAAATGGTTGAAGCTAATGAAAAGTAGTGGGGATGCCCCTGTAGTGGAGCTCTCCAAGGCTTTCCATGATGCTGATGGCAGGTCAACCTCATTTAGCCTCTCTGAGATGGGGAGTGAAGGTGAGGCTGGCAGGGAGAGGGGTAATGACACGGTTATATCCCCACTCCCACTCATGCACACACACTTATACGCACACGCACACACACACACACACACACAGATTTTCTCTCCCTCCGGTCCCTCTGCACGCTCCTGCTTCGTGAGGGCTATAAATAGAAAGAGAGCAGCTGGAAAGAGAAGGCAAGCAACAGGGAGACATGTGTGAGTGAGCACTACCGCAACCCCCCCACCACCACCACACAGACACACACACTCACCCACACCGACACCCACACACACCATAGAGCTGCATATTAATTATTTTTTTGCTTCCAGTTCTCCCATTCTATAATTTGATTTCTCCTCCTCCATTCCTCCACTCTCCGCCCATCACCTCTATCCATTCACTATGTGCTAATTTTCTTTCCTATGTCAGCAATGGAGTTTTAAACAAAAATTTAAATAGGAAAGACCATAGGCCAGTGACTTGGCAGCTGTTACCTATTTATTTTATCCACTGTTCCTATTATTTTGCCTTCCTATACCAGAATTTTATCAATGGGATTTAAATTGTATGTGTGTTGATTGGAGATTGGAGCTTTTCTGATTGTAAAATTCTGATTGTAAACACCCTTTATTTATTCAAATCTTCTGGATACCCTTCACAACAGTCCTTGAGGATGGCATACCCGTAGATTGCTATAAATAACTACCCTGTCCTTCCAGCAGGACAGACTGATCTCTCTCTCTCTCTCTCTCTCTCTCTCTTCTTGTTTTCTGTTTTTCCCTGTAACACAGATAAGTATGTTAAAATAAAAACAAATATGTCAGTAGATAATAGAATTTAAAATGTCTGTTCCATCAGTAATCTTCATAAAGTGGTACATTAGGGATCATGTAGGTGTGAATGTGTACCGGAATGTGGCTTCGCTGTGATGAACTGACTTTATATCCAGGGTGTATTCCAGGCTCTCATTCAGTGTTTCGGCCGTAGACTTTTGATTGGCAGTGACCCTGACCAGGATTAAGTGTTTACTGAATATGAATAAAAGGATGATATGGCAGTCTGAAATAGCAATCAGATACATAAGTGTTGTACCAATTTGATATAGGAATCATGTACATAAGCACTATAAAAAGCACAGTTTTATTTACTGTTTCCTGGGTTTTTAAAATATTTTAAACCACTTAGGTTTTGGGTTTCTCTTGTGCCACCAGTGCTGCTAAATGTGGCAGTGTAACAGTGGATCCCTGGGTCTCTGGGCTTGTGCTGTGGTGGCTGGCAGCAGGATGTTGGCAGCAGATGGTTGGGTACTGTGGGTTGCGTGGTGGGCCATCTGTGTATTGGACTTGTTTGTCTGGCGCATCCCATGGGTGTGTGATTGGATTGGGCTCTGTGAACTTTGGAGGCTGGGTCATGGCCTTGAACTTTGGGCTCTCTGCATCTCAGCCCACCTGCTGGGCCCCATGCATGGTGGGCTGAGATGCAGTGGCTGTTCTGGTACCTTTCTATAGTGGCCAGCATTGACTTTGTGCATTAGCTTATCAGTGGGATGGATCTGTCGGGCTATAGTTAGTTAAATGTTAATTCTCTCTCTTATTTATTTATTTATTTTTACATAAAATCTCTTAAAATGTTTGCTTAATCAATAATCTTTTGGCAAAACCAAAAAACTACAGTAAAGATCTGTTGACTCTCTTAGACTATTACATTCGTATGCTGGATAGCAAACTGTTTATGTGGCTGTGAGTTTTCTCATGTGTGAAGCGAGTAGAAAATAAAATACATTAGAGGCATGCCGTTATAAGAAAATAATCAAAACTAGTCAGCAAAACTCTCGTTGCCACTACAGAGACAGAAATGCAGCTTGCCTATACTTAAAAATGCAGTTCTCTCTCCTGAAGACTTGCCCATGACAGAGAAATCTCCCATAAATGTTAAATAAACATCTCCTTACAGAAAACTTCATAGTTTGTTAAACAAGAGCATGCTTCAAAATTCAACTATAGAATAAGTGCATCAATATAAACCTGTGATTTGAATAAGAACTGGCACTATTGTCCACGCCCTGCAGTTAAAAAATTAATCAAACCCTTCTAACTGGTTAGATGTAGTATAAAGAATTTTATGCCTACCAAGATACAGTAATTAAATTAGGATTTTTTTATCTTTGTGAAAAGGATTACATGGTTCATTTGTGAAAGGTGCTTCTAGTTTAGATTAAGCATGCGTTCATTTCCTTAACTAAATCTATGCATATAATAAAACTGTTAAGTTGGCATGTCTGTACATTGAAGATACAGTATTTTCAAAAAAATAATTAGGGGGGCGTAAGATGAGTAATAGAACACATCAAGATGATTTTTGGAATTTTTGTCTGTCTGTTTGTCTGTCTGTTTGTGTAACAACCTCAGCATTTAGCATCACGCGTTTTTATATTTGAATGATTCATAGAGCACTGCGTGGCTTAACAAACATAAAAACTACAGAATGAATTTTAATGGGGTTTGACACAGGTGTATTTGGCCGACCTTGATGTAACATAGGCTTACACCTTCAAATAGATATACCTTAACTCTGTGCACTTTGAGGCAACATCTAAAAATTTTAGTTCATTCCAAAATTCAACTGATGTTGTTGTACATTTTTTAAACACGCTTAAGAGTGTGCAATTATATTCCATGCAAAAGAAAGTCATGTGCACATCTAGTATACTGTCTATAAATGTAGCTATTCCACCAGTCCGACTGTGCTTGATCCTACCTAAATATACTGTACAATTTAAAGATTGGTTGTCTGTGTAACAACCTCAACAGCCACCTCATTTCCCCTCTCATCAGTTCCAACCACTCAGCATTTAGCATCACATGTTTTTATATTTGAATTATTCATAGATCACTGTGTGGCTTAACAAACAAAAATGTTCCTCTGAATCTGGTCAGGTACAGGAACTGGACTGAAAATGAGCTTAAAAAGGTTTTTTAGGAAGCCTGGAGAACTCTTTCTCAAAAAGTAGAAAAGGGAAAGACTTTTTAAATTATAAATTAATAACAATTAGTTGTAATTTGTAGAGGTGGCACACTGGCTTAGTGGTTAACACTGCTGCCTTGCACTTCCAAGGCTGGCTGTTCGATTGGGGCGTGTATGCGTAAAGTGTATGTTCTTCTCATGCCTGGTTTGATTTTCTTCAGGTACTCTTGTTTCCTCCCACAGTCCAAAGACATGTGGTGTAAGCCTGAAGTATATGACTGTGTGTGTGTGTGTGTTCTTGTGCTCTGCAATGGGTTGGCACCCCATCCAGGATGTACCCTGCCTTGTGCCCGGAGTTCCCCATGACACTACATGGGATAAGCGCTATAGACAGTAGAACTTACTGACAAAGCTTTCTCCAATCTATGATCATATAATAATGATGAAAAACACATTCATTAAGTATTTTAAAAAATTAATTCAAGTAAAAATTTTTTGCCTTTTGTATGAGCTTTTTCGGGCAATGTCTCAGAATATAAAAGCATGTTTTTTGTTTATCTATCTACCTAAAAAGGCTTCGTCTGTAAATTGGTCAAAACTCACATTTTTAATGATATCTTTAAGTTTCATACATTGGAGGACCGGAAACCAGTCTCAGAACATTTTCTGTCTGTATGTCTGTGTTATATGGAACTTTGCCAGTCCTTAGGTATTTGCATGAAGTTAAACCTGTGCCATAAATGAAATCCAAATGTTGAGTAGAAGGGAAGTTATGAATAGTTGTGTGCCAGATGATAAACCCCAAGTTTTGACAGTGTGCTGCGCATGAATCAAACTGTGGGCGCGTCTTAAATCGACAGCTGGACAGAATTTAATGTAACATTTGCAGGACTTTGATACCTGCCTGAAGTTTAACCTACAACATAAGTGAAATCAAAATGTTGAATAAAAGCGATGTTATGAACAGTTACGTATGTGTCTGATTTAATAATTTACTTTAAAATAAGCTACTAATAAGCTACTTGCTCAATGTAAACAAATGGATATAAATAGATATAAAATTAGAAAATTTTACTGGAATTAGTTTATGTTTTTACTGCTGAAATAACAGCACTGATGTGGTATAAGTGAATTTTAACATGCTGGAGTCATTTTAAGACAAAATGTCATCTTTATCCGACCTACTTTTTCCATTACTCATCTGTGATTGACTCTCTGATTGCCGAACAGGGAGTGTATTCAGCTGACGAGGAAAGAAGTGAAACCTAGTGTAAACAAGGCATAAGATACTCAACCTTACAGAATTTAATAATCTTGTATTAATAATTTATGCAGAGAGTTCTGTTGTACAGAAAGACAGGCAGACATGTATGTGGGCTTCAATCTGGAATAATAATATTACTAATTACATTATTGCTGATCAGCTAATTTTTAAGCTTTAATTTTTAAAAACTCACTTTTTTATTTTTACAACTAGCGCTAGTACATACATAGAAAAAAAAATAGTTTCGGAGCTTAGTAGGGCAGTGTTTGGGTTGGTTAAAACCGAACAGTGTGTATTCTATTTCTATAAGGTCAACGAACATAAATTTTTATTGTATTTGTTCCACAACTAGGATTCCTAGTGTAAAATCAGTCTCATTTATCAAGCTGAGGTATGATATGAGGTGTATTTTTTTTTAAATCAGTCAGAGATGTATTTTTAATTCCTGCAAAATACCCCAAATAAATGAATTAAACATGAATTTTTAACTGTGTATTATATAATTGCATGGATTACTGCACTTTTAGACATGGAATAAACTATCGAATAAAAGTTGATTATTTTTATTACATTTACAGCATTTTCATATTTACACATTTTTTCAGTGATGTATAGAAATGCTTTATAGTCTTAATAAAAAAACATGCTCATGCTAGATCACCAGGTCAGGAACCAAACAAAATGAAATATAGCCTATATATATATACATATATATAAATTAAGACAAACAAATCATTCAGTTAAAACAGAGGATGTGCCAATCTGAATGTGCATGTCATAACAAATACCTCTGCTGCTACAGGATTTAGTGCTCATTTACTAGTACTGTATTACTGATATATATTATTAAATATTTTTATTGCCGTAAAAGTGAGTTAAAGTGGTTTCCATTTCTTCCCTTTGGCCTTTACCTTCATAGTTAATTTCGTGAAACTAAGTGTCTATGCACTTGACCTTTTATGGGTATTTGTTGGTGTTACTAAATGCAAATGAATTATATTTGATTTTTGATGGGCTTCTTGAGTAATGTCAAGCACTTTGTGTAACCTTTGGATTTAAAAAGTTCAATATGAATAAAGGTTTTCTTACATTCCGACTTACTTAGCCTTGTTAGGAATGCGCTTTGCATTTTATTACCTGTAACATCAAAATACTGTCAAGATGAACTAACCTAGGTGACCAGAGGACGTAGCTTTAGCGGTTAGCCCAATGTAGCGTGGATGGTAAACCCAAACGCGGAGAAAAGCGAGTAGGCAGGATAA
>JAQMYJ010000015.1:9260031-9274296 GCA_030014305.1 Clarias laeviceps
TCCTTTTATGCTTCCTGTTTAACGACCTGGCTACTTCCGGGTCCTAGTGCCGGTCGCGGCGCGAGTGTGTGTGACAAATACACACATAAGTACGAACTTTGTAAATCTGTGAATTTTAGTTTTGTTTGGTTTATTCAAATGATTTTTGTATTTTCCCTTGGTTTTCTCCCTATTTAAGTCTTAAGCCAATTCCCACCCACTAATTAGGTTCCCCCATCATACAACAGCTACCAGTCCGGAAGGGCAAAGTCTATCATGTCTTTTCTTTGCGGCAGGTCAAGCCCATGAATTGTTTTTTATATTTTCTGTATGGTTAAATTAAATTACAGTATTATATTTGATAGACTACCAATATCAGCGTAACTTGTATTATCATAGGAAATGGGTAAATATCAAGTCCTTGAAAAACCAATTGCTTAAAGAAAACCATATAACCTATCACCAACAGGTATAAAATCTATAATCTATATAATCTATAATGGTATATCAGTAATAATTCATCATCTCAAATGTTTTGTACTATTAGGGTACTACTGTTTTTTACACTCGGAAAAAAATATATAATAAAAAATTTTTCAAAATAGAAAAAATTGAAAAATCCATAAAGTGGTCCTTAATGGATCTATGGAAAGTTTCCATAAAAGAAAGCTTCCTAAAAGAAAACTAAAAATGCTCTTGCAAAAGAATATCTAAGATACCCTTTAGCATTTTAGATGTATCGGACACCCACATGAAGCTTTAAGTCTGCATTGGTAGACTTTACTTTAAAAGAATTGAATATATGAAGTGCAAAACTACTGTATGGTGGAGGTGCATACTGTATTAATTTTTTTGTCTTGTTTGTTTTCACAGACACACCATCCTGGTCCTGGCTCCCACAGTTTTGCAACCTGCGGGATCTCCGCAGACGTGCACAGTTACGACAGCTGGAAGACTCCAGTGGAAACATGGTGCATATCAAGCAAAAGCTTTATCATAACGGTCATCCAAGCCCCCGTCACCTTTGACTCTGAACCACACTACCCCCTTACCTGCCCCATTACTAAATGCTGCCTCAGAGACCATATTCAACAGCCCCACTTCAGTCCAAACCACCTTTTTGACTTTCTACAACCATTCGTTGCAATTCAATATTTGGGATTCCAAAAAAACTGGGACTCAAGAACAAAAAAATCATAACTTTTCTCAATACACCATGTTCGTTGGTGTCACCAGGGAAGGCTAGGTTGGGGTTGGTGGTAGTGTTGGTAAGATATTGAGGGTCTTTTTTTCTGTACAGGTCATTTTTTTATTCGATCTAGGCATGCACTTTTAAAATTGGTGGGGGAAAGGAAACAATGCAGTGTTAAGTGGGGCAGCGAGACTGAACTGTGTCACTTCATTTCTGTTCTTTCTTTTTTTTTTTTGGTCACTTGTTTCATTGGAATGGATTTAGGAACCCATATGGAGTGAGAATGGATTATGATTGTGGTTTTTGTGACAGCATAGTTCAAAATTATTGCTCATGTAAATAATTCTACATAATGTTTTATGGGACTTAAGTCAACACAGGGTTAGGGAATGTTAGAAATGAATTATAAATGATGTGCCAAGAATATAGAGTAATGGAGAGTGGAAAATAAAAAGTCTGAAAGGAGAAGTATGATATGAATTGTTTGACTGAATGAAACCACATCTCTGTAAAATAACAATTGACAGATTTGTTACTTAGTGAAATAAATGAATGTATTTAATTTTATCTGTAAATAAAGGAGAGGGAGGGAAACATATGAGCAGGCCAGGGCTCTCTGTGCTGTACTGAGTAAAACTGGATTGAATAACAGAGTCTTCTGCATTTGCCTTGTGTTTTCCCTGACTCTGTCCCCTAACCTTTACAGGTCTCCTTTTAAAGGACTCTCTAGTTAAATGAGTGCATCTAGCCTGGCAGCAGAAAGAGCCCTGACCCACTTTCCCCTTCGTCTCCATCTCCAGACATTGCTGTTGTGAAGATGAAATGTCTGTTTTATTAAAAGTGCAGTTGAAGCACAACTGGGTGCTGTTTGGGAGAAGTGTTATTTCTCAACATTTTAGCAACAAAATTTCTCATTACAATTTCCCATGTCTAGGTTTGATGTCCTTGCAGAAATTGAACTGTCTGGTTTTCAGTCTGTGGGCATTAAAAAAATCTGATGCTACACCAAACTACTAAAAACTGTTTTTTTACATGTTCAGATTTTTTTCCCTCCCTTACATGATTATTGTGAAAGAAAGTTTTCTTATACCAACAGGTATGCAGATACTGTATATGGGTAATGACCAATACAGCTAAAAACAGGAGAAAATAATTCTCAACATATTTTTTCTATCAGTGTGCAATTATACACAAGTACCATTAAATATATACATTGTGTTGGCGCGTGCAGACTGATATTTACAAAATTGCCATGTCCAAAGATTTCACATTACATCAATAGCATTCTCAGTCAGGGTACAATTGCTCAAGACAAGTAGGACAGCTGATGAGTTGTGGGATACATTCAATAGAAAAAATTTATTTAATATAATAATGCATCCATCAACTCATCGCTGAACTGTGTGCATATAGTACGTGAGCCAAAAATTGCATACTGTATATTAAAACCCTTTAGATCTCGTTTAACTTTATGGATTGGGAATTATATTCAGAGCTATTATGTAACATAGAAGACCAACATGCCCTAACCACTTAGTTTAATGCTTTGGAGAATTTTAGAACAATAAATCACATTGACATAATAGTGGTTTGCTCTTTTGAAATCTTAAATGGCTTTCTGATGAAGCATGTATTCAGACACCGATCCAATGGTTTGCACAGAATTTTCTAGTTTATGGCAGCCCATTAATGTAAAAGAGAGACATAATAAATAGTACGCTACTCTAAATTTCATTCAAATATTTCAAATGTTTTACTTTTCACTCTACTTTTTAGCTGTTGCCAATAATTTAATTTGAAATGAAAATTGTTGTATTTAATAAAAAGTCAATTTGAAACATTTTCGTGCATAGTTTAGGCTTCTGGAAAACCTTTTGGACTGGTAGTGGACTTATACTTGTAGAAGTATTCCCAGCAATTTACCATAGTAAATGTGGATAAAACAGCCATTCTTCTCCAACAACTCCATCTGAGTAGCTCTAATCTTTGTGAAAGTTGTCTAATCTCTAATCTAATCTTTGTGAAACTCTTTGGTGAGCAATCTGAGACAAGAATATCTCAGAATGACCTGCCGTTGACATACGGATGCTTTGAGCAGTGCTTCATCAACAGATTCAAAGCTGAGTGCTTCCAACTATTGAACATAAACACAAAACTGAGTAAGAAAGAATTATAGAAAGTAATTCTTTCTATATTCCACCCAGGCTTTCATTCCATGGTTGGAGTGAAAGCCTGCTTCCCCACCAACTCGTTTTTTGGTGCCTGTGATATATCAAGGTTCCTATATATATAACCTTCTAGTAATTCAAAAATGTACAGTTATTATTTTACTTGAGTCTTTGCAAACATGTTTTTTACATATAATTTCCCTCTTATTTGGCTTTTACTCCATCGTTTTTTCACTGTTCTGTCTTTATGAACACCCTTATATTTTGCAATTCTCTGCATGTGGTTCAGGGCTCCTTGTAGATATGGCCTTGCATTTTGAGATTCAAGTGAATGCCACAACTTGGCTTTCTGTAAATCCTGTCAATCAGCACTGCTTCACTAGGGTCACTGCTTTCATTATTAAGCCTTAGAGAAAAGGTTTCTGTCTCTACTGCCATGCCTACCACTGGTTCTGTTGGATCCCTCAAAACTGTATTTGTTAAAAGATGACTTTTTGTTCAAATTTAAATTTAATTGCAATATTCTGAGCAATATTACTCAGCTTCTGCATCTTTTTATTTTATTTTACAAAAAACACCCCCACCCACACACACACAAAAACCAGATAAAACTTACGTGTGCAGGTGCTGCTACTTAAAGCTGACCTTACTCAGGCATAACAGTTACAACAGCATCTGTCTCCATTATGACTTTGGTAGTTTGGAAGTTTTTTTGCTGTGGTGTTTTTAAAGCTACTCCTGCTTTCTATGACTATGCATGGAGAAATAAAAAACTCACAGCAATAACCAACTGTTTCATCAATAATTTGTATTTAACTACTTAAAAAAATGTCAGGAAACACCCAAAGGAAGGGTCTCAGTGTTTGTATCAATAAAACACAATATTTCTTTAATGTCAGAAGAGCTTAACAGCTACAGGAGAGCATATTAATTTCCATATCCATATAGTAAAGCTATTTTACATAGGTCCTTATTTTTGTATGGTGTTAACTGTCAATGTATCATTTATTTTGTCATTTCCCAGAATTTTATATAAAAAAAAGATATTTAAATAAAGAGAACACTTTACTGAGCAAAGAACCCAGTTTTCCATGATGTATCACAGCCTTACAAAATGGCACACTTATACTATTTTTTCCAGTTAAAATACATGCAAATAATATCAAGTGACACACACAGCTTTCAACTGATATAAATGTATCATCATTACCATCATCATCATCCTCATCATCATCATCATCATCTGAATAAAAAATTTTATCAGCACACTATTTGCTTATATTAGATAAAATGTAATTTAATTTTGCGTTTTACATTCATTTTTATTTATCATGGCAAAGTATAAGCCGTGTGCCCATTCAAAGCCTATTTGAATCTGTGTAATAACTAATGACTGTATGTATGGGTGGCCAACATGGAATTATTTAACTTAAATTTACCTCACTTACTCCTTAGGAATTACAGTTAAGAATATGCACCTGAACAGAGTCTCACTTAACGTCCCAACAGTGGCACCTGAGTCTTTCTTAATGTTCCAGCAGTGGCACTTGGTGATGCTATTTACAACCTACTGATTGGTAACCCAATGCCTTACCCACTGAACAGCCACCGCTCTTCCTTGTTAATTAATATATAAAATGCTGACTGATTATTGATTTTAGCCATTGCCAGGAAAATATATTAGCTTTGACTGTTAACTGACTGACCTGACAATAATGTCCTTGTTTTAAGCCCCATCACTGCTGTGTTCCCACTGTTCAATAAGACCAAGGTTCTCCATCCCTGACTGCTCAGATACAGTCGCATCAAGCTGGCAACCCAACCCCATAAGAAACCGCCAACGAGACGACGGATACCTCTCCAGGGTGGTGAGTAATTATCATCTGATGAGCCCGATGGCATGTGCCATGTCCCTACCCCTAATCAAAGTATCTATAAGTAATTATTGTAAGTTTTAACATCAGTACAATGGACTATATCAAATGTAAAAATTAGCAACATACAGAAATAAATGCAAAGCGGTCCAAACTAAGAGTTTGTTAGGATAGTTTATAGCAGGACAGTACATGCTCTCTATAAAATTGGTTGCTCATGAAAATAAAAAATCCAGCATCTCAAAATTTTGGAATTTTCAGAAAAAATACAAAAATTCAGAAAAATTATGTTCGTTTATGCATTCAATGCTAATCATACAGTTTATTTACATACACTTCAGAAAAAACACATTTTTAAAAATTTATTGTCAAACATTAAATCAGAGTAAACTTTTTCTGTTTTAGATCAATAAATATTAACATAGTTTTTTGCATTGTTTTTTCCTTTCTTCCCGGTAAATTAATCAAAGTCCTAATTGAGCGAGAGAGAACTTTATGGATTTTTAAAAAAAAATTTATCACTTTCATCTGTCAAAAAAATTACATACACTTCCTTAGTATTTGGTAGAATTGTCACAAAACTGTTTCAATTAGGCCCAATGTTTTGGGTATCCTTCCACAAGCTTTCTACAAAAGTTTGCTGGAATTTTGGCCCACTCCTCTTGACAGAACTGGTGTAACTGGTTCAGGTTTGTAGGCTTCTTGCTCGCACTCACCTTTTCAGTGCCACCCACAAATTTTCTATTTCTATTTCTATTATGTCCTCTTAAGTTTTTCTTTTTCTGAAGTGTGTACAGTATTTTTTGCTGACTCTGTATGTGTATGCAGTATATATTTGGGAAGGTCAATTAGCATGCACACACTATGGGCAATTTGGGAACTCCAGTTAGCCTAACTTACATTGCCAGTTGAAACATACCAAGTACAGGGAGAACATGCAAACTCCATGTACACAGACCTGAGGCTGGAATCAAACCCGGACCCTTGAGGTGCAAGGCAATAGAGCTACAGTAAGCACTAAGCCACCGCACTCCCCCACACACCTTCTGCATTAAGATTGTTAACAATAATTCAGTCTCAAGAATTTTTGGTCGGTCAGGTCTTGACTAGCATGTGCTTTATACAGCATTTATTCAAAATAATATTTGATTATACTTTCTGTATTATATCTGCATTTGTGTATACTTACACTACATTTCAAGTGCAATATCAGTATATTAATTATTTTTAGTGCAATATGTAACATACCGTGTGCTATATTTAATTATATTTTTACTTCTATTTATTGTTATTTTTCTTTAAATTTTTATTTCTTTAATTAAATTTTTTTATTTTTAATTTCCTTGTCTAATCTAATTTTTTCCTTTCTTCCCGGTAAATTAATCAAAGCAACTGTATAAACAAGACAAAGCAATTTCCCTCTGGGATTAATAATGTTCTTTGAATCTGAATCTTGAATCTGTACTAGTAGTCAAATGTTATGATTGACTGAAACACTGAATGTTATCTGAATAATAAGTGATAATCACTATAATGTTTATAAAGATCAAAATTAAAGCTACTTATATATTTCTCATTTTCCCCTTTGATAACCTTAATAATAATAATAATAATAATAATAATAATCTTCAGGCTGATAAGGACCGTCAAAGTGGCGCGAAAGCTACACCCAGTCACGTGACTACAAACGTTCCGCGCTCCCCTACTGTATCTAGGCGCCCTATAAATGCACCACATGTCCACCAGGTGGCGGTGTTAAACCGGTTCATTGTGCACAGTGGAAGAAGAAGTCGCAAGCTATGTTGTGACTTCATTCTTCAGGTCCAGAGGTTCCAGGAGCCGCAGATGTTATAGACTGGTGTCAGTACTCAGGAGAAGTGTCGGACTAAAACGAAATGGATTTAGGGTTCTGTTAAGGAATGCATGCACCAGGTGAGTCTTTCCCAGGTTGTAAGGTCTGTACTGAGTATGCACGCGTGTTACTTTAAACATTTAGTCTTGCACTACTGTAACTGCTCTTTGCATGCAGTTCTGCTCTTGTTTCTCATATTGCATTGTGCAGACTTTCAGTTGTCTTTCACTGAGTGGTAATGTGTGTGTTGCTGTGAAGCATACAGTTTACTCTGCTGGATTGGGTGTTTGACTTGCTCAACCTAAAGACTGACACACAAAAGAAGGAGCTGATCTCCATAAATGCATTGTGTTTAGTAAATATTTGAAGAATTAAGGCACACCTTTACTTACCCTTAGATCAATACATGCCTAAGGTGGAGTGACAACTAAATCATAGTGAGTCCCACTGAGAATAAACAGCAGATCCTCTTTCTAAGCCTTGCTTTATACATAAGGTGAACACATCTGGCTGAAATGCCAGGCTCCAGCTGTGTGAACATTTAAACTAGGCTATCGAACCTCATCTCCTATATAAATGTCTACATTCAGACATTTACATCATTGTTTAAAACACATTCTGGTATCCTCTGAATTGCTTGGGCGCTTTGGTGGAGGAGGTTGGAGACGTGGAGACTTGGAGGAGTTACTTCCTGTATTTGCACACGGAGCCAAGTCTGGTAAATCAAGCCGGTGGCTTGTGTGTCTTTTTCTCTCCCTTTGTCCCTCCTCCCTTCCTTTGCACACACACTCACAGAGACCTTTGAGAAGCTCACTGAGTCTTGGATAGAATATGCGCTGACCGTCATCATTCAGTGAAAAGGGCTTTCAGGAAAGGAGACCAAGACTCAGGGTAAGGTAAAACATAGAAATGTACATTCTATTCGCTGTCATTGTAAATACACCTGCTTGTCATACTATGTTTACATGAAAAAACAGTGCCTTGCTGAAATACTTTGTAGATTACATATAGGATTACTTATTCGTTACAGGATCAAGTTTAAATATGAAGGTTGTATGCATAGATCCTGCAACCATTATTCTACATTGACTTCACTGTGCTGATCCTGCTTCAGACTTGAACACACAAGATGTTCATGTGTAGCTTAAATGCTGCACTACTGGAAGAACAGGTTTTTAATTTTGTAAGATCACACACCTGTCGTGTTTGTGTATTGTGTTCTGTATGGGTTTTCACAGCACAAGTGGTTCAACTTTATTATCGAGCTTTCCGTTTTAGTGAAATATATAGAGTATATTTAATTAACTGTGATGGCTCATTAAAAAACAACAACAACAACAGAACAGAAGGGACTGTCTGATAAAAATGAAGGAAAGAGCAGACAAAAACTTAAACTTTTTATGGCTGAGCTTTATCCTTTTAGATAGTCTTTACTGAACAGTAGTTTTCCACAAGGTCAAATAATGGATGAGGGCTGGGAAGATATCTAATCAACCATAACATTAAAACCATTGTCAGGTGACGTGAATAGCTTTCATTGTTAGAATTGTTCC
The DNA here is from genome assembly GCA_030014305.1 of Clarias laeviceps. NCBI lineage: Eukaryota > Metazoa > Chordata > Actinopteri > Siluriformes > Clariidae > Clarias > Clarias laeviceps. The sequence continues at coordinate 9,268,650 of JAQMYJ010000015.1, forward strand.
TGTCAAGCAGTGAGATACAGTATATCAGGCAGCAAGTTAACATCCATTTCTTGGAAGCTGATGTGCTGGAAGTGTAAGGAAATTTACCAGGTGGCTAGACCAGTTGATTAGAGCATTTCTAAAACACCAGGTCTATGCAGTGCACTTTATTAGTACCCAAATAAAGTGATCCAAGGGAGGACAACTGATGAACTGCAGACAGGGTCAAGGCTCAGGGATGTGTGTGGGGAGTGAAGGCCCTCGAAGCACAAATTGCTGAAATAGTTAATGCTGGCTATGTTAGAAAGACATCAGAAAACACAGTGCATTACAGCTTGCTGTATATGAGGTTGCGTAGGCACAGACTGGTCGGATAACCCATGCTTACGTTCTCCACCACTGAAAGTACCTGCAGTAGGCAAATGAGCATCAGGACTGGGCCATGGAGCAATCTGAACAGACCAGACCAGGAACTAGTTCAATGGAACACGGTGGTCTGGTCTGATCTGATGGATCGTGTTTTCGATTTCATCATGTGGATTGCCAGCTGTGAGTGTGTCAGTTACCGAGGGAGGAAATGAAACCAGGTTGAGCTATGGGATAAAGGCAAGCCGCTGGAGGCAGTGTGATGCTCTGGGCAATGTTCTGATGGCAAACCTTGGGTCCTGTCATTTATGTGCATAATATTTTGACACATACTGCAAACCTAAATGTTGCTGCAGACCAAGTGAACAATTTGACAGCAAGCAGATTTGAGGCAAAACAAGTTTTTCCAAATGAAGCAAGAACTATGTTTTTGACAAGGGTGCTAAAAAGCACTAATAAAACGGTTATATATTTCGTGTGCAAAAAGCTGTAATGCCACCTGCTCCGGCTTTTTTAACATGAATAAATCAGCCTACAGTAGTGTTTTTTTATTTTAAGTGAACAGTTTAGTATCAGTTGGTATCAGTCATAGCAACAAACTCATACTTTTTTATTTTTTATTTTTTCCCCCCATTTTTCTCCCTAATTTAGTCGTGTCCAATTCCTCCCCATCACTAGGGGGCTCCCACATTAAGGCTCCTTCTAGGTCTCAGCCGAGAGGGCCGAATACTATCACGTGTTTCCTCCGAAGCACGTGACGCCAGCCGACTGCATCTTTTCGAACTGCTTGCTCACGCACCATTAGGGGTGGCGTAACACACTAGGAGTACAGCGCTATCCGCTCCTTCCGCTTGTGCGAGCTCACAGACGCCCCTGATTGGCTGTAGAGCCGTGATTAATGTGGGAGCACTAAGTACCTCTCATCCCTCCCCTCTGAGAGACCACCAGCTGCGAGAGGTTATAGCATCAATCGAACCAGCGATCTCCGGATGATAGGGCGGTCACTTTACCACTGCGCCACTCGTAGGCCAAGCAAACTCATACTTTGATTGTGATTTTATAGTGACTCAAACACCAAGTATTTTCATAATTGGTTATGAGAAATGTTATGAGAAACGTTATTGGCTTACTGTCGCCTTGCACCTCCAGGATCCAGGTTTAATTCCCAGCCAGGTTTATTTCCTGTCTCTGTGTTTGTATGTTCTCCCTGTGCTTGGTAGGTTTCCTCCGGGTACTCCGGTTTTCTCCCACAATCCAAAGAAATTGGTGTTCCCAAATTGCCCGTACTGTGTGTATGTGTGTGCTCTGCAATGGATTGGCACCCTGTCCAGGTGCCCTAGGTCTCCTGGAATAGGCTCCAGGCCCCTCGTGACCCTGTATACAGAATAAAGTGGTAGAGACGATGAGTAAATGAGTAAGTTATATAGTACAAGTATGCTCTTTTTAATGTCTGTTTGTGTATCAACCGACTGTGTATCCATCACTAGTGCACTAAGGTTATAACATAACCTCCATGGATCAGACAAAACCAGACAAAGGGGCTTGCTGCAGCTTCCCACACACAGCGTGTGCATTTCATGCCTCTTGTACATAAATTGCTAATGTGTCTTTGAAGTGGTGTAAAAAAAATTTTTCTCTGATTAATTTTCCTTTGAAAATATTATCATAAATGCATCTGCATTATGAGTGCTAATGTTAGCAGTAGTGGGAAATCGAGTCATAGCAATTGGGTAGTGAAACAGAATGTTGAACTGCAAACCAAATTCACCACAGTGGTAACACTACAGCAGTGGTTCTCACGCATGGTCATGGAGAACACCTGCTCTGCACATTTTAGTTTGTTTACATTTTCTCAGCTGTCAGAACAGCTGATTTACCTATTAAGGTAATTAATCAATTGAAGTGGATGTGCAGGGCAAACACTAAAATGTGCAGGGCATGTGATCCTGTAGGGCCAGGGTTGAGAACCCTGTATGATAACCCTGTACATAACCTGGCGTTTGCACAGTATCCACATTGCAGAAAATCCTTTTTCATAGGAAGTATTATGGTTGTTAAGCAACACATACCTGTCATTTATTACTGCAATGGCAGTAACAGACTGGCTTTTTTTCCCTTGGCTTCAGCTTTCTCCATAAATCACACTGAACGCATTTAGGTCACTCATTTTCTTAGCCTGTAGTTCGCCTTCACTGATCATGTGACAGAAAGAATTGATGCGATTGGCTTGTCACGATGTGGCCGCTATGTGTCGGATTTCAAATTAATTGTTGTGTAAACTTTGGGTGTCAAAGAAAATGATTTAACAAAATGAGTAAATGCCAGAAAATGGGTTTTTATATAAAAAGTTTTATAAAAAAGTTTTTCATATTTTATATTTTGTTCTTATCTTCCATAGCCATATTTTCTAGAGCTAAAGTTTTTCTGTGTTTTCTATATTTCTTTTTGATAACTTAAAAAATATTCACTGCATATCGTACTGTGTATGACTGTGTATGTGATAAATAAAATTTGAATTTGTTTTGCTGTCAAAAAGTGTTCTCTAATGGCGGTAGCCTCTTTTGCATCATAATTCCAACTTGCAACCTACAGGACATAGAGTCTACGGATCTGAGGATCCTTGTTCGAGCCCCACACCCCATACTACCCAGCCACTGCATGTAGTGCCGGTTCTAAGCCCGGATTAAATGGGAGGGTTGTGTTCGGAAGGGCATCCGGCATAAAAACATGTGCCAATTTGTGTGCAGGTCGGTTGGTCTGCTGTGGCGAGCCATTGATGGAATCAGCTGAAAGAAAGTAGTAGTTTTAATATTGTGAAATCTATAAGAAACCTGTGAGTAAAATAAATACAGAAGTAGATAAAAAAAACAAAAAAAACACAGACCTGATATGCCAGTAATGCAACTGAACAGAACTTGGTGAAATTATACACACACAAGTGTTACTTGTCTGCCATGCCGTTTTTTTTTTTTTTTTTTTTTTTTACAGTTAAAATTTTAGCCCTTTTTGTGCTGTCAATAAATGCTAAAATTTGAAAGAAATTAATTGAAAATTGGAGGATAAATAGGATTCTTCATTGTTGTTATTATTATATAATATATATTCTAAGCTTGGTTAAGTTAATTGAATTAAAGCTTTTTTTTTTTATTTGGCATTAGGACCGTTGCAGTTCACTTTGATAATCCTGATAAAGGAAGTATGCCTGCTCAGCTTTTGTGTACAGAAGGGGTGTGTAGGCCACGTTTCTTTCTTGCTGAATTGATCATGCGTCATTCACCAAAGTGGTCAATCTCTCTCTGCAGGGAGCTGTTGTCAGCTGCCGGGTGGGCCGACCCACACAGATCCGGCGTCCAAATCTCTGGATTCTGGAGCTGCAGACGTCCACTATATCTGTCACATGGTACGGAACATAGATCATTGTTATCCGATCAAGACAACAATGCCAAACATGAGAAAAAATTAAAAAGACCTAATCAGAAGAACGCAGTTTAAAATAGACATGAAAAAATTGTCCCACAATGAACTCGCAAATTGCTCTGGGACTGGGTAAAGTTATGGCACAAGTTGCTTTTCTGAGATATTGTGAACTTTTTATAACTTTTTATCCTGTCAGTATTTTTATTACTCTTACAGTACATTGTCAAAGAGGAAGTTAATAATTGGTCAGCAAATGTTTCAAAGAGACCAAAAATTGCATAAGTATTCAACACTTTATACTGAAATCACCCCAGTTGAACTGTCATTGAAGAGACTGTAAAAGGAATGAGTAGAAATGACATATAAGAGATTCCAACATATGACAAAGGGGCGTTAAAATGTGTCTAAGAGGTTGGACATTTCAGTAAGCACTGTTGCATCAATAATGTTGAAGGTGAATCTGCATCATACCATCTTCCATCTGAAAAACAGTCTTTCTAAACTCAAGGCAAATTTATTTGTATAGCAAATTTGTATTTCATACATTCAAAGTGCTTTACATAAAAGAGAAGAAAATAATCATAAAAAGAAATAGAAAATAATGGCAATAAAACCTTTAAAATTATTTAAACTCCAAAGTGAGGCCATCAGACAACCACTTCAAGAGCGCTACATGACTAAGAACGTGAATCTTATTGGAGCTGTTTAAAATGTTCTAGTGAACAATCAACATCCAAACAACTTGAAGTTTCTGGAGCAAATCTACTGTACCTGGAAGAATGAGGAAAATCTCAACGGATTTAAAGCTGCTACTGGAGCAAAACGTGATTCAGAGTGAAAGGGTTGAATGCTTATTCAGATTTATTTATTAAGTTTTGCTGGCAAATAATGACGTTAAGACGATCTGCAATTTAAGAATAATGTGCCATTCATAAGCAAGACAAATCTTATGATTTCAAGGGGGTTGAATACTTTTGCAAGTTACTATGTGTCTTAAAATAAATTTTGGCTTGTGCCAGTGTCTCTTTACACATCTGTATCTTGTAATATTTTTTCGTTGACATTTTCCCAGGATGTGCAGGGTTATAGACGAGTGTGCTGGAAAGTGTGGCTCTGCTACTTTGGTGCGATATGTACCTTGGGTACGCTGCTATTACTATTCAGATGGCGACCTCGCCTCGGCGTCTTGGCTCGATGCTCCTCCTGCCCCATTCCCATGGCAGATACCTTACTACTGAGGGTAGGATTAATCATTCATTAATGATTAAATTAATATCACATTTCGCAATATTAAAAATCCTGAAATGTTTTGTTAACACAGGTTTATCGCATTATCTAGGGTGTCGTATAAACTATTGGATTTCATTTTTTTTTTTATTATTATTTTTTTTATTATATAGAATAATTATGGGGAGCAGTTTGTCATAGAGGTACAAACAGAAGAGATTGAGGAAGGAAGGTAAGACTATTTAACATTCATATTTTCTGGATAATGTTAATATGTACTGTAAGCATAGCTTTTGGGATACTTTTCATCAAGCACTTTGCTTATAATTTCTTTCATTTTATTAATCATTAAAAATAATAATAAAAAATTCTTACTGCATTTTGCATGCAGCAGCAGTGTTTTATATGATCACCTCATTGAGGCTGATAGAGACTCAAAATTCATACAGCTAGTTGGATTGTCATATAGTCATTTCCATGTCATTTCCATAATTATTGGCACCCTTAATAAATAGGGTGTAAAAGATTTGAAAAAAAAATTGCCTAGATTTTTACTTCACATTTAAATCCAAATATACACATTTTGTTTAGTGATTTATTTTCTACATTCTACAACAATACTGGGGATTTCAAAACTATAAAATAACATATATGGAAT
>JAQMYJ010000015.1:9274396-9316342 GCA_030014305.1 Clarias laeviceps
TGTAGAAAGAAATAAAAATCAGGAACCATCATGGAGTTAGAAAGTGACCCCAAACTTTTGAACGGTAGTGTATGTTTAAAAAACTTTTTATTTTATTTTTTAAAGTTCCTCTCACAATGTACGTGAGAGAATTCACACCCCTTAAAATATTCTGTTATTAGTCAATTGCCTTCAGTCTTCAGAAAACCCAGTATTGCTTTTGAGAATTTCCTGTTTTGCTGGGATGTGTGTATATATGTATATGCGATTGGGCTATAAAATCGCTTGGTCATCCATTATCACTGGGGAACTTTTAAAACTTACAACACAGCAGTGATGGTTGGTGACTCTAAAATGATGTCTAATTGCTTTCATTTTGACTGTAAATAGCTCTTAACTATTTTACACTTATTCCATTACTTTGCGATCAGCCACCTTACCTGCTTTAATTAATTATTATTATTATTTTTTGTAACAGTTTTACTTTAATTTGAGAAATAGAGCTTGTTCTATCTTGGATACCTGTTATATTCATAATCTGTAATTTGATTAGGGTAAGGGTGGACGCCAGTCAATTTGTAGAGGTATCTCAAGGACCACTGATAGAAGTAGTAGGATGCACCACAGCTCAACGGTGTGTGTCATAACAAATGGTTAAGTGTCATAACAAAGGGTCTGAATACTTATGGAAATGGAAGTCTTTTTTTTCAGTCTTTACTATAATTGTTTTATAAATTAACAATACATTCCAGACTCCTGTTTTTACTTTGTCATTGTGAAGTATTATGTGTTAAACAATGAGGGGACAAAAGGATTTGAATCTATTTTAAGACCAGTGTGAAACCAAAAAAATCTGGAAAGGGCATCAAAATTTTCCATACAACATACAGTAGGTTTATGTTACAAGGTAAGATGAGAACCTTGGATCAAATCTACCAAGTGCACTTTATAAAAGCAGGTCCAAAATGAATAGATGTACATCTTGTTGTTGCTGTTAGTCTTTCGGATGCTCCCGTCATAAGGTCGCCACAGCAACTTGGCACTTAGGCCTTTCTGACTCAACCCTCCAATTTCATCCCGCACTGCATCCATTGGCTGGGGTTTGGGCAGTGGGTGGAAATTGGGCCTTCTGCATAGCAGACGAGAAACCTACCACTGAGCCATCAATACCAATAGATGTACAGGTGAAAGCACAAAATGAAGCTTGAAGCAGAAACTACACAGATATTACATCATTAAGAACAAGTAACGGCATACAAAAACCCCGGGGAATCCTGGTCTGCTGAAGGAAACTACTAAAGAGGCCGAAAATCAATGAAATTATAGAATGCCTATGAATCATCCAGATGATGTCCTCTATACAGAAGGTTTTTGGGCCAAATGTAGGCAAGGTAGAGCTTTTTGACTAATAATTAAAGTGAAATGTGTAACACTAACCCAATCAACACATCAAAACACTCATCTGTACTTGTAACTAAGAAATACTGAGGGAGATATTATTTATAGGTCTTTTTCAGAATAATCCCATTTTTTTTATGACAGTGCAAAATGACACCAGTGAGATTCAAACATAAAATGTCCTTGGTTTCCTGAACAACGTTGCCCTGTGTGTGTGATAGCACCGGACCAGTCTACATTTTTAATGAAGCAGTATAAAAATCATCTTTTTTTTTTTTAATGTCATAAAATGCTCTCGAATGATAAGGAACTATGATGCACAAGCACAATGATACAGTAAAAGAGTCTATTTTTTATTAATTTGCCATAGATACAATGCACCACTTCACCTCTTAGTAGATCTATTTACAGTTTCCATTAAAATCTCCAGCTTTCCTTCTTCGCTTGGAAAATGTCCAAGCCCAGACTTGTGCCCATAAAATAAAATCCTTCCCCCAGGCAACCACATTTTGCAAACCTGACAAACCGGTTGCTGACCTCAGCCTGATTGAGAGTTTGAGCTACAGTTTGGAAGAGTTGTACTGTAAGACAGGCTGAACGAGCTGGATTTCATATTTTTCATAAGGTCTGGGGAACATTCTCACAGTCATATGGTTGATATTTGTAGTCGTCCCTTAAGACTCCAACAGAAATTATACAGCAATTAATTATACAATAATAAGTATTAGACAATTTTATTTAAAAATTGGTAGTTATTTAAGCAGTATCACATGAGAGGGAGTGCTGTTGTACTGCACGAGGTCACAGCCTGAGTACCATAAGAGTATAAGTAAGACACCTGTAACTCCTGTATCTGTCCAGGGTAGACCGTGGACATGGTCTCAGAATACAAATATCTGGGAGTACATATCGACAACAAACTGGACTCTACAAGAAAAAAACAGACCAGGTTCTGCATCACCATTCTTTGGATGTTCTTTGAATCCGTTGTGGCGAGTGTCATTTTTTTTATTCAGCGGATTGTTGGGGCTGCAAGATGAAAGTGTCGGACAGAATTAGACTGGACAAGGTTATTAAAAGGGCCGGATCTGTGCTAGACATGGAGCTGGACTCTGTTGAAGTTGTGGCAAAGGGGTGGATTTTGTCCAAAATATAATCAATCTTGAACAGTCCTTTTTACCCGCTATACAGCAGATTCAGCCAGAGACTGATTACTACTAAGTGTTCTACAGAGCGCCACAAGAGATCATTTCTACCAATGGTCATTAAATTATACAACTCTTCTCAGTTATACTATGTGGGTAGTAACTGTCTGTAATGATACAATATTACATTAATACAATACTTGTTCCCACAGTCATTTACCAATTTCCTATTGGGCATTACCACTTTTCAAGTATTATATTGATAACTGTATAATTTGTGCAATGCCGTTTTTTTTTTTGCATTGTATTATATAATATATGTGTATTCAGTCATGACTGATGTTCTGTGCCTTATTTTAGTGCAATACTGTATTAACATTTTTTTAAGTATTTTTTTTTATTCTTTAATACATTTTAATTAATTTTTTTTAGTTCTTCCCTCCTCCTCCCCCTCCTCTATGTCTAATTTATTACTCTTTAAAAACAACGGTAAGCAACTATACCCAAGACAAAACAATTAAAAAAAAAATCAAAAAAATCTTGAATGAATACAGTATATCACAGCTGGACTGATATTTGGCACAACCTAAAGTGTGATATTGCTTTTACACAATTCTAACAGATTAGAATGTTTAATTAACCAATTTATTTTTTTCGGCGAAACACATACTTCGGTGGATGCGAAACTGGTGACTGATAGTTAGCTACTGACAATTAGTGTAATTCCCAGGGGTGAACATATTTTTCAATTCTTACTGGAATATTGTAGCCAAATGGTGATGAGTATAATGCATAGAGGTTGTGGACAGTCCTGAGAAACTTATGAGATTTACTTCATATTTCTATTTAATTTTAACTTCCTAACGCCTAGTTTCCTAGGTTGAATCCCACATAGTGTAACATGGAAAGAATAGGGTGTAGAATCCCTTGTTCCACACATAAAGTAGTCCCTAGAACAGGGGTTGTAGAGGGGTTTTAGAAGGTAGTTCGCTCACTGGGAGGATTCGGAGGCAATTTAGAATGACTTCAAAGCAATTTCTAAGTAGACACAGTGTTGTTTAAGATGCCATAATGTTACTTGCTGAAAGTGCTTCAACGACTGGTTTCGAATGTAGGTTTTGGCACACAGCTGCACTCTCCTCTTTCTAGTATGGTGGATCGGCTTTATATCATCACTCGTGGAATACGTCTTGTCCAATCAGATTACTCGGTCGTAACTAACTGTTGTATAATTTCTGCTAATTACTTATTTCTTTTTGGAATTAAATTACCATTGTGATTATCTCAGTTAACCACAAATGTGAACTTTTTTTTTTTTCCAGTTTAGGGTTTGCAGTAGGAGAGCTTGATGAGAATGAATGCAGAGACAATGTCAAGCTGCACAAAGATGAGGTAAATCGACAACACAAACTTGATTTTAATTGTTTCTAATTATATTTTCCTAACACTTTGTTGTTTACTTTTCTTCCCTAGAAAACACTACTGCGATACTATGTGTTTGAGGGAATGCGATATGCATGGTTGCCCAAAAAAGGGGCTTTCTGCAAAGTTAGGTAAAAATATATAATTAATATGTTATTACAGTATTCATTTGTTTTGTATATTGTGTTGGCGTTTTTGCTAAACAGAGTATATTGTGATATTTGATTGAATTTTTGCAGCATTCTGAATGAGGGCTGGACTTGTGCTGATGTGCACCACCATCAGCAAGGACTGACCCAACTGGAGCAAACTTCAAGGTCCCAGATTTCTGAATCACATGACACCACACAGCCCCATCCTTTCCATTTCTAACTCGCACCCATTTCTGCCTACAGGAGACAGATTTTTGGGGACAATATTATCGATGTGCCTGTCAAGTCTTATTTACAGTTGCTGTTTGAAGAGGTACCTTATTTTGCCTTGATCTTATTGTAGTTTTTTATTTCAGAAATAAAGATACTGGAAAGACAATATTAAGATCTTCTCATGTAGTAGGAGCATTAAAAATGTATAGCATGTTTCCACAGTGCAGTACAGTACCAAATGTGGTCCCTAGTTTATTATAACCAGGAACGAGTACAATATATTTAATACTTGGAAAAAAATTTACTATTTAAACTCTCACTCACTCATCTTCTATACCGCTTTATCCTGTGTTCAGGGTCACGGGGGGCCTGGAGCCTAACCCAGGAGACTTAGGGCACGAGGCGGGATACACCCTGGAGAGGGTGCCAATCTATTTAAAATATCTGCTGCTTAAAATTGAGTTTGTTCATATACTGTATATATATATATATACTGTTCATATACTTTTCTTTGTACCGTACTGTTAGGTGCATATGTCTGTATGTATTTGTATGCATGCATGTTCAATCACTTATTCTTGCTGGCATATAATAAACACACAATGTAAACACTGCACTGGCAAGACATGGCATAAAAAACACAAAATAAACCCTTCACTGGAATATCCTGACATAGAAACATGGTGCAAACAGTACACTAGATCGGCATGGCATAAAAACATAATGTATACACGACACTGGCGTAGCTTGGCAGATGATGATGATGATGATGATGATGATGATGATAAGCAGTATAAAGAAGATAATTACAAGGGAGTGACCATCCTTAATCAAATTCCCTCACAGAGCTCCTCCTAATTGTTTGGTAACAGTATACAGTGTAAAGCATGCTACATGCTTACACTATGCTGTACTGCTTGATGTGATTCTGACACCACTTTCGTACTTTTAGTACATTCCACCATGATACTACTGATCCTCATTTTTAATCCAGTTTTGTCTTGATCTTCATGCAGGTTCTGAACCCCTTCTACATTTTTCAAGTTTTTAGCATCGTCCTATGGATGATGGATAACTACTACTATTATGCTGTTTGCATCTTTGTAATCTCTTTCATATCCATCGTTGTATCCTTGTATGAGATCCGGAAGGCAAGTACATGATGTCATATCTGCACCTCTTACACACACACAAACACAGACATGCTTAAGCCTACCCTCCCATGTTTGTCATGACATACTCACTTTCTTTTTTGTGATTCTGCAGCAAAGCAGCACTCTGCGCAGTATGGCCCAGCTCATCGAGAACGTCACTGTACGCAGAGCCACCGGAGGTGATCTTAAAGATTTTATCTTACGAAAACATTACACAGCTTGGAGTATTTACCTGCCTTGTAATAAAATCAGGCAATAAAATGTCAATATATCCATAAAACATGTGCATTATTGACTTTTGAAGTTGTTTGATTAAGTACCTGCCAGTGTGTGTGACTTCTCTCTTTCTCTGTGTATGTGTGCCATCCGTGCAATCTAGAGGAGTGTGTGAGTTCAGTGGAGCTGGTGCCTGGAGACTGTGTTGTGATTCCTTCTGAAGGTCTGCACCTACCATGCGATGCTGCCCTGCTGGCCGGGGAGTGCATGGTCAATGAGAGCATGCTGACTGGTGAGTACACTCAAGTACTCTTATGCCGTTTATTAGGTTATAGCCGTACGGAGAGTTTACATCAAGGAAAATCTAATAATTGGGTATGAGGACAGACTTTTGATTTATTAAGTGAAGGAAAACTTGAACAACTGAAAACATACTTACAAAAAGCAGCTGAGCCATTGCTTGATGGAAGTCTGCTGCTTTTAACTTTTGCCTTCATGAGCCAAAATTGGCCCCCTTTGTGATGGTCTAAACAATCATGGATGAGACAGAATTCTTGTAACCAGTCAAAACACATAAGGCGGGATTTGTTGGATCCCTATGCTTGGGCCCAGTACAAATTGTACTCATTTTAATCCCCCCAAAAATGAAACACAGTGCTGATAAATCTCAATCTCAACTGTTCCTCCAGTTTATTTAGCACTTTAGCACCATTCAGTATGACATCGCCATCTCCCGAAAGTGCGATGGGTATGGCCTAATGTATATGATATCTATGGCACAGGACTTAAGCGCAAGGGAAATCCATGCAAATATTTCAAAGATTTTACTTGAGTTGTTTTCAAATAATAATATAATTTCCCAGTAAAATTTTTGTAGTAAACTAGGTAAAAAATGCACGCCACCTTAGACGGTCTTCACCATGGTCAACTTTTCCACCAGCAAACCAAATATCCACAGGATCTTTCTGAATATGCAAAAAAAGATTTTGTTTCAGTATGTGCATGGCATAGAGCTTGTGGTATAACCACCGAAGCCTCCTATAACAAAAACATGCAGGCTTTTACTTTCTCTTTCTTTTCTTTGTACCGTACTTGAGAGGACATGGCTCTAAATACTGGATATGTTTGCTTCTGTTAAATTGTCTTGCAATTCACTGGTTCTGGTCTGTGAAGTGAAGTGATGTGAAGGATGAATCCTTGTGGGAGTTTGGTCTCCAGCACAGCAGACAGACTGTTTTTCAATCGAGAGCAGCCAGTTGGGAATATTAAACTCCTTGCAGTAGATAAACACTATTAGATTGCAGGGTTGATGTAACCATCATGAGGGAGATCTAGAGGAAATAAGAGAGAGAGAGAGAGAGAGAGAGAGATTAAAAGCATTCCAGCATCTTAGGGAGGTTACATTCATTTAATAAAAAGCTTACCACCTTGGACTGTTTGGGTTAAAATGTTTGCACACCTGCTTATACAATAATTACGCTGTTCTTGTCTACTTCAATTTTGATCTCGACTGTCAGGTGAGAGCGTACCAGTAATGAAGACCCCACTGCCATTCTCTGAAGTGAAATACACCCCAGAGTCTCAGCGCAGACACACACTGTTCTGTGGTACACACATCATCCAAGCCAAAGGAGGTAGTCATCATGGGAAGGGGGCCATAGCTGTAGTTACCCGCACAGGTACAGTAATTGTGAACGCAGTGAGTTGGTTGGATATGACCGGTTGTAGGAATTTATTTTCATTACCATCTTCCAGCTATAAATCCAGACCTGTTGTTTCTTTTTTTTTCCCTAGGTTTTTTCACTGCTAAAGGTGATCTTATCAGCTCCATTCTCTACCCACAGCCGGTTAACTTCCGTTTTTATGCAGATGCGATGAAGTTTCTACTATTCTTAGGAGTCGTGGGTAAAGTCATGTTAACAAAGTGTTCAGATTCAATTTAACCCATTGTGCAATGAATACAAGTCAATCTAATTTGGATATATTACATGCTAGTTACATGTCCTTCCATTACAGCGCTAATTGGCACCGTTTACAGTTTAGTGATGCTTTGGAAGAGCAATGTAAGTAAGAAGAAATAATGTATAAAAATGTACCATTTGTTGTATACTATTGTCATATAGACATCATTATAGACATCAACCAACTTTTGTCTCTTCTTAGACAACATGGTTGCTCCTTGTGATCCGTTCTCTGGACATCATAACCATTGTGGTGCCTCCAGCTCTCCCTGCTGCTCTAACAACCGGGACGATCTACGCCCAGGGACGCCTCAAGAAAAAGGGCGTATTCTGCATAAGTCCGCCTCGCATCAATGTCTGTGGGAAGATTTCTCTCTTCTGCTTTGACAAGGTAAAGTCAAGCAAAACTCTCGTAGAGGTCTGCATAGTCTTGTGTATGTTTGGATGGAGAAATGAAAAAGGAAAGTAAGGAAGTGAAGCAGTTATGGAAGATTTATCATAAGGTGTTGATGGCTTGTGGTAGGCTCTCGTTCCATCCAGTTCCCCGCACCCCAGCCATTGGAATTTCAGAGCATCCTTGCAGCCTGGCTAAAAATTAGAGGGTTACATCATGAAGGATACCTGCCATAAGTAGAAATTTGGACAAAAAAATAGTAAAGCACTTGGTTTATTTTTAATGATTGAATTAAAGATTCAATCTTTAATCAGAGGGCAGTGGTGGCTCAGTCGGTTAAGGCTGTGGGTTACTGATCGGAAGGTCGGGGGTTCGAGCCCCAGCATCACCAAGTTGCCACTGTTGAGCCCTTGAGCAAGGCCCTTAACCCTATCTGCTCCAGGGGCGCTGTAAGCTGGCTGACCCTGCGCTCTGACCCCAGTTTCCTAATTGGGATATGCGAAGAAGACATTTCACTGTTAAAGTACATGTGACAAATAATTGAACATTCTTCTTCTTCTTCTTCTAAAGATAAGAAAACAATCATTGTGGCATACTCAAAAGAATGGACACCACTAATTCATGCAGATAATACAATTTGCAATTGTATACCATGTATACCACCCAATACCATGTTATCCTGATAGCTGATGGTTGATGTAGATGCTGTATATATATATATTCACAAAATCCAATAAAATATGTAATACCCAAACGTTTACATATACGCAGTCTGACAGGTGAACAAGGCGAAAGAACAGTGGCTTGGTTTGACTTCACAAGAAAGGTCACTTCAAGTCAATACAAAGCTCTTCTGACTGATGACCTTTGTCATATAATAAACCATTTCTATTCTCATAGGAGTTTTTTTTTTTCCAGGATGACCCCCCCCCCCCATTCACAGGGCATGAGGGTCACTAAATGGACTATGAGAATGATTTATATTATGTGCTCTGACCTTCACAGTTACCAGATTAATCAAGGTAGAAATAACAGGTAATATTGGAACGCAGTCAATTTAATAACGGTTGATATTTTTTCTCAGACAGGTACTCTGACTGAGGAGGGTCTGGACGTGTGGGGGGTAAAGGAGGCTGATAAAAACGGTGCAGGGTTTGACGAGCTGGTTCCCGACCCCCGTTTTCTCTCCCCGGGACCGATGCTGTCGGCCTTGGCTTCGTGTCATTCGGTAGCTTTACTTGAAGATCAGCCCATTGGAGACCCACTGGAACTCAAAATGATTGAATCTACAGGCTGGGTGAGGACACTTTGGCAGTTTTCTCTTAGGAATGTGGAAATATGTGAATAGCTTATTTGTTCATTTGCTTTTTACCAGCTTGCCAATTTCTCCTTCTGTTCCATATCACATGACATGCACCCAAGTGTCATATGAGAGGATAAAGGCCTAGTATGTGTTTCCTGATAAAAATCATAAAACAAGCAACCATGTCTTTTTAAACTGCTGCTCATGCAAATGTACACACTTTGAGAAGAGCACTTATGTCTTAGATCAGCTGACACAGTGACTTCCACAGCTGGTTTGTGTCACTGTGATTGATGAGGGATAGATAATGGTTCCATTGTTGAGTTTCATGATGACCAGATGGACGAATACCTGTTGGAATGATCACGATCCTGAACTATAATTCTGGTACAAGCAAGCAGAGACAAATTAAATTTAGTTTTTCGTGCATATGTTTTACCTTCATTTGGTTCCTATGCATCTACCTTTTATGGACACTTGGCTTGGGAAAAAGTGCTTTGCTAAAGAAAAGTGGAAGAGAAACTACTGTTTCAGTCTTGCTTCCTCCACCGGAAGAGTCAATGGTATGTCTGTTTGTTGTAATGGAAATCAATGTGCTTTTTCATTTTCCTTTGATTTTCTTCTTAATTTAGTCTTTAAATGCACAATCCATCTATCCCCTTCCACATGCATGAACGTAGAGACACCCACGATTACCTAATGTCGCCCTGAGTCATAGAGGAGAGCGACAACACCATGTCCACTCAGGGGACACATCTACCTTTGTTTTTTGGATTCCTTTTGAGCGCTGGAGCAAAAGCTTTACCGTTGCATCTTTTATAAGCTCAGTAACAATTAAAATCTTGACCATGGATTATATCGTAGTGCAGTTTCTTAATATAATTTATAAGACTTTAAAGAAGTACATTTAAAAATATGAGAATGTCAGTGAAGGTCTTTGTTGTAAAAATGGTAGAAACTGGAGGAGCCGACTAATGAAACGGGCACCAGTGTTGAGTTTGGAAGTCATCGGATCCTCGCAGTGATGAGGCCACCGGCTTCAGAGTTCCAGCCTGAGGGCATAGTGAGTACACAATAAGGATATAAAACCACACCAAAATAAGTTAAGTGTATTTTTCACATCACAGATTTCCAGCGCAGTACTTCAGCGCAGCCCTTTGTTTCCCTTCCCTTTCTGTTTCCAGGCCATAAGACAGTCGGTGGCAATAGTGCGCCGTTTCCCTTTTTCTTCCTCCTTACAGAGGATGAGCGTCGTGACCGTGGACTCATTGGACGGCTCAGCTCGCAGCTTCCTTAAAGGAGCACCTGAGATGGTTGCCAGCCACTGTGTGAAAGAAAGCGGTAAAAACTGTGATTCCGTTTCTACAAATCCTGCTCTCTTCTTTTCAGTGGTCATGTGATTTATTTGTCCTTCACTTTGTGCCCGGCAGTACCTTCTCAATTTACCAAAACACTCCAGGAGTTTGCGAGCGAGGGCTTCAGGGTCTTAGCGCTCGCCTACAAGAAGCTTGATGCCCAGACAGACCTCAGCAGTATTGAAAGGTCAGTTCTGTGAAGTTTCTTAATTTTTTTAAACAGTTTTTTGCTAAAGTTCAAGATAAAATAAGGCTTTGATAATGTTTTATTTCTAGTCTGTGCATGATGTTTAATGTATTTGTTGGTAGGGTAGATGTGGAGGCAGATTTGCAGTTCTTGGGGCTGTTAGTGATGAAGAACCAGGTGAAGCCTGAGAGTGCAGGGGCCATCAGCGTTCTGAGACGAGCGCTAATCCGACCCGTCATGGTCACTGGTATAAAAACAATATAATCGTACAATGAATGTTTCAGTAGATGAGTTTTACATATTTTAGAAATTCAATTTATGGTATTGAGATGTTCCTTTACAAGCTATGCACTTAATTTTTTTAAATATAGATAATAATTTGTATACTACTACTACTACGAGGTGGTATCAAAAAGTTTCAAGATCAGCTCTGTTTATAAGTACTTATTAATACTTTATTGTTATCTAGCGAGTAGGGTGGGTGCGGAAGTTCTCCGAACATCATCACGCACAAGTTGCCGAATGGTTTTCAACATTTTCGGGGGTTGAGCTCGTTGAAGGTCTTCCTGATCTCTCGTCGTATTCCACTGATGTTCTTCCGCTCTTGAACCATTCAAAACACCATGAATGACTCAATGCAGCATTGTTGCAAACTTGCTGAATTATATCAAACATCTCTGTGGCAGATTTGACCAGTATTTCATGTTCGCTTTTTGTTCTAACTTGCGGTCCATGATGAAATTGCAGATGTGCTAACGAACATGGTCAGAACAGTTGCACAGACTCGATATACACTGGAGGATGTCTTTTGGCACTCTGACTTATGACAGTCAGTGCTGTGTGACTGTGTGTGTGTACCCTCGTGCTGCTATCTGTTGGCATGTTACAAAACTTGTCTTGAAACTTTTTGATAAAAAAAAAAGTTCATACTTCTATATATAATAACCTCATACTTCTATATAATAATAAATAAATATAATAAATAATAATAATAATAATAATAACAAAGCCAGCACTTTGCTACTCTTTATATCCTTTGAACAAACATAAAATTCACCTTCCTGTAGCCCATTTACATGCATCATTCTTGTCATACCTTATCTGTTATAACTCAAGTCAGGCTTCGAAACATGCTGCAATATGCAAAGTAAAGAATTTCACTTTATTGTATATAGCATTGGACAAAGTCTTCTTCTTGTTCTACTTCGTCACAGACTTTTTGATCATTTTGATTCGTACATATTTTCTCATGCATTTCATACACATTTTCATAATATCACATAAATACACTCTGTAACTATTGTATTCAGCTTTGTTATCATAGGACCAGACTCTAAAAGATGTTTTTTATTTTTTTTACACACACAGACATCATGTGTGACTATTTTACATGGCACTTTTTTTTTCTTAAACTTTCACTTCTCTTACTTTCAGGAGATAACATCCTGACAGCACTGAATGTAGCCCGAGCATGTGGAATGACATCGTCGCACGAGCAAACTATTTTTGTTCATGCGTCGCCCCCTACTGCCACCTCAACTGCATTGTTACGATTCCATCTAGGTGACGGTGCAGCCGCTGTCGTCAGCACTCAAGAAACCATGGATATCCTAGATCAGGTTTTTATACATGACTTGATTTGCTTTATTGCTTTAAACCGGGGAACAAAATTTGCATTATTTATAGAACCTGACTGTGATGCATTGTGTGCATGTCTTTTTCCTCCTTTGGGTAGCGTATACTAAAGGCATTCGTTCTGTTTCGTAGGGCCTTTATCAGAACAATATTAAGTATCATATGGCTATAAATGGAAAGTCCTTCGCAGCGCTGTGTGATTATTTTCCAGAGGAACTACCTAAGGTACGTTGACTAAACTGCAAGTGCATTCATCACATACTGACTGCTTTCCAAACTGGATGTGCACACACACACTCTGGTGTCTGTGTGCTGCAGGTTCTGATGAAAGGAACAGTGTATGCACGAATGTCTCCGGACCAAAAGACTCAGCTGGTTAAAGCTCTACAGAAGCTGAAGTAAGAGGAGAGAAGATCTAAGTAATTGTTTGTACTATACACCAGATTAGATTAGAACTAAGGTTGAGTTTTTAACAGACAAAAACGGAAGATGCATTTCTCGTTTCAGTTTTAATCAGAACTACAGTATATTAATGACTCATTATTATAAAACTTAGCAAACCATGTTGTGGCTGTTACGATGTTTATTGCTTAAATATGCTTTCCATCTTCAGTTACAGAGTGGGTATGTGCGGGGACGGCGCTAACGACTGCGGAGCGCTGAGGGCTGCTGATGTCGGAGTCTCTCTGTCTGAGGCTGAGGCTTCTGTTGCCTCTCCCTTTACCTCGAAATCCAACAACATCAGCTGTGTGCCTCTGCTGATCAGGTCCAATTAAAGAGTTCCCTTTCTCATCCCTGAATCATATATACAATAGAGATGCTTTCTTTCCAGAACAAACTTTTTCTCCATTGCACCTCTCAATCAATACAGTGAGCATATATTTTATTCATATATCTCTGCTTTTTAATTAATGTGCATGTCTTTTGGTTTGAACAGGGAGGGAAGGTGCTCACTGGTGACATCCTTTAGTCTTTTCAAATACATGGCATTGTACAGTCTGATCCAGTTTTCCTCTGTAGTCATCCTCTACACTGTGAGTGTTTAATCTATTACAAATAGCTAAATTTGTATTCTATATTCTGTGTGTACTGTATATATACTGTGTGTTCTGTTTTACACACTTTGTTATACATAAGGCAAAATGACCTTGTAAAGACTCCTGAGCACAAATACCATTTTGTAAAATTGTATGGACTTCAAGCATCAAACTGAACAGTCCACCAGTGTTGAGTTAACACCACAAAACATTAACACATTAAGTTTGATTACCACCTTTACACCAGCAAACAGGTGATAGGATCATGATAGGATTTGTGGGAACCAAAGTCCAGCCCATCAGGTCTAATCCCACAGAAAAGCCAATGCATTACGAATCACCCCAAAAAATTTCAATGATGGCCACGATAGAAAGGCAGGGCACCACAGCAGGGCACCACAGCAGGCATGAAGCCCGGCAGGCAGTGAGCCCAAGGCTGCCAACCCGGCCTCAGATCCCAATCCAATCGAGCACTCATGGAAACACGTATAACATTATCAGAGGCAATGTTACTACAGATGGTTTAGTGGTTAGCACAGTGGCCTAGCACCTCCAGGGTCAGGGTTTGATTCCCGCCTCAGGTTTGTGTGCATAGAGTTTGCATGTTCTTGCCTCGTGCTTGGTGGGTTTCATCCGGGTACTCGGGTTTCCTCTCACAGTCCAAAGACACCTCGGATTAGGTTAACTGGCGTTCCCAAACTGCTCATAGTGTGTGAATGACAATCGGGTGTCAAGCTGGCAACCCGACCCCTTAAGTCATATGATCCATACGATCTACTTTCACCCATGCTCCAACCGACAGTTAGTGTGATTAATGATTGTAAACGACCTGGGACGCGGAGTGATGCATCTGTAAGGTTTAATGTCCCATGTCGCAACTTGTAGGAACGGCTCTCGTCCAATCAGATTGCTCGATCGGAGCTAGCTGTTGTATGATAAGAAATACTACAATAATTTAGCAGTAGAAACAACCAATAGCAGAAGTAATGCCTGAAGAGGATGTAGAACAGTAATGACTGTACACCAGTACAATCACATTTAACCAACTAATGTGGAACAGTATGTGCAGTTTGAAGTTAAGGAACAAAGAGAACAGTTGAGTGCTCAGATGAAAAAAAAACTCTATCTTCAAGTAGTTACTTTTAGTTGTTTCATATTGTTTTTTTTTTTTTTGCCTGTAAGCAATGGCTAAAATATGAGATGTTCTTGGAGGACGAGGATAATTCACAATCTCTTTCTGGATGTGTCATGTTAGATTTGTATTAATTAAGTTACTTTTCTGGCTTAGGTGAAAACAAACTTGGGTGATTTCCAGTTTCTCTTCTTTGACCTGGCCTTGGTGACCCTGCTGGCTATAGTGATGGGTCGAGGCGGCCCCAGCGATTATCTTCACCCCCAGCGACCCCCCGCCTGCCTTCTGGCTATTCCTGTTCTTTCTGCTTTACTCCTACACACCATGCTGCTCATCCTGGGCCAAGTTGCTGCTCTGCTGCTCACCAAATCACAGGAATGGTAAGTCTGAGAAATAGACTCATAGGTTTTGAAAGTAACCAGCTCACAGACTTATCTTTTATGTTATCTTTTTGTTACCTCCATGTAGGTATGTTCCACTCAATTCCACTGTCACAGGAGCAGAAAATTTGCCGAACATGGAGAACGCCAGTGTGTTTGCTCTCTCAGGGTTCCAGTACATCATCATGTGTATAGTTGTGACGAAGGGCTACCCTTACAAGAAACCACTTTACAACAATGGTAATGTATGAAAAGATCATTTTCAGCATCTGGGTAATTTTTGGTCGGAATTTGCTTTGTAGACAAAAAAAAAACCAAAAAAAAAAATCATTCGTGTTTTTAGGTTGTCAGATGAGAAAAGCACTAGTAATGTCTTTATGCATCTTTTGTACAAAGATCGCCAGTAACAAGGTTGTGTCAGAAAATTAGTTGAATTGTTGTAATTTTATTTGAATGTCCTTATTAACTCCCCCCCCCCCTCCCCCTCAATATTTTCTGTTGTTTCTGTAGTCGTTTTTCTCTTCGTGCTCGTGATCCTGTTTGCGGTAATGATTTGGCTGGTTCTGGTTCCCAACACCTTTTTCCGTAATTTTCTGCTGTTGTACAACATCTCTGACATGAACTACAACCTGCTGCTGTTGGCACTCGCTGCTCTCAACCTCTTTACATGCTACTTGCTGGAGGTAAAAATAAAAAATAAAAATATGATAATCAACCAAACCAAATTTTTTCCAGCAATTATGTTACTATTAGTTTGTGGAAAGGTTTGTAATGCTGTAAAGTGGATTACTTTAAACTGTGACATTTTTCCACCTTTAGGTTTTTATTGACAAATTTGTCCCGGACTGCCTCCGTACCCTTCGTAGAAACCGACAGTCAAAAAAGCAGTACAAGCGCTTGAACGCCCAACTAGCAGAAACTCCATCGTGGCCACCGCTGGATCAGCCGCTTCACCCAACACAGTGTTCCGTCATCGGCGTTAGCTAGCATAAGCCACCATGAACACTAATAATAAAATGTTTCAAAGTGCCAGTAATGGACTACTACCTCCTAGATATGGATTCAATGAAGGTATAACTTAATACTTGATGAAGTTCTTTTCACATTTTTGGGCAGCTACCAATACTTAAGACTCTCTGCTATCAATAAGCCCACTGTTACATTTCTAAACAGCTAGCTCCACTTGCAACCTCTGGTGAAAATTATGAACTCGCCACACATAGAGGATGTTCACCCTAATTTTTTAAAATCAAAGACATGACAAGTAACAAAAAGGATTGTATTAATAGTTGGACATTTTGGCTTTGTGTATGACACCCCATTCATTCATCGTCTATACCGCTTATCCTGTGTACAGGTTATGTTAATGTAAAATATATTTGCGGGGGCCTGGAGCCTGTCCCAAGGGAGACTCGAGGCACAAGGTGGGGTCCACCCTGGACAGGGTCCCACTCTATCGCAGGGCACAACCACCCAAACACAAAGCAAGAAAAGGTGGAACCTCAACCCTGGAGTTGCTTTTAAATAAAATAATTTATTTGAATTTGTTTGAGGTACAAAGTGGTTTGCACTGTGGCCTCGCACCTCCAGGGTCAAAGCTTTGAGCCCTGCCTTCGTGTTAGTGTGTGTGGATTTTGCATGCTGTCCACGTGCTTTGGTGGATTTCCTCCTGGTTCTTTGGTTTAATCTCACAGTCCAAAGACAAGTTTGGCCTTTTATATTTTTAAGGCCTATTACGTTGATGTCTTTCCTGATCTATTAGACTAATTGGCATTTCCAATTAGCATTTTGTGCACCGTGTCGCTGAGACCCTCAACAGGATAGGGAGTATAGATAATGAGTGAGAGGCTTTTTTTTTTTCAGGAACTAGAAAAATGTCCAATATTTCACTATGCTCCTGTGGATTGACTGTTGAGGTAATAGTTGCCATCTCCCTCGGATTGTTGCCCGTCATGCAATCATACTCAAATGATATACAAGTTAGTTTCCCTTTGGGCAGGTACCAGAAAAAATTGTTAGTTTTTTAATATTTCCCTTTGTACCATATACTATATAGTACACTCCCCATCTTTTTCTCTTTTAATTCATTTTTCATTTCTAATATGGCAATACTTCCTGTGGAATGTATGTAGACCATGCGAATAGCTATCTCATGCAC
The DNA here is from genome assembly GCA_030014305.1 of Clarias laeviceps. Classification (NCBI taxonomy): domain Eukaryota; kingdom Metazoa; phylum Chordata; class Actinopteri; order Siluriformes; family Clariidae; genus Clarias; species Clarias laeviceps. The sequence continues at coordinate 9,291,618 of JAQMYJ010000015.1, forward strand.
CCCTCATGTGGCCTGCATGTGACCACTTTTTCACTGTGTTTACTTTAAGCTTTGGCCAAGGACCTACTGTATTCGTTTTCTTTGCTCAGTGAATAAAACAGAGGTACATTCAGACACAGTCATGTGTATGCACGTCTCTAGTTTGGCCACCGTTTCCAAGCTGATTAGCGAGCGTGTCATGCGCAGCTAGTGTTTCATTAATCATGTTTTAAATCTAAAACCAATACAGATTCATGATTCATCACTGAATATCACTTTCATCATTCACACACCATGATCGCCTACATTCAGCAACTTTGTTTTCGTTTGTTCTAGTTTTCATCCAGATTTTCAACGTGTAAATCCAATTTCAGCTCCATCACAATTAGCGATTCCTGTTTCCATCCATTTGTTGGCTGTTTTTTTTTTTGGCCTTTTATATTTTTAAGGCATATTACGTTGATGTCTTTCCTGATCTATTATCATCTAAATATCATTTTGTATATATTGGTACCAAATGCTAGAGAGAGTAGACTTGGAACAACTAACATGTTTTACTACACTCCATATTGGATTTAATTATTGAAGGAGTTCTATAATCCTTTCCTAATTGAAAACTCTCTTGTTGGCACCATGTTTTCTTTTAATTAGCTAAATCCAACAGTTCATTAGATTATTTTTTTTAGCCATTCATGTGGATCTTGAGTGTGTCAATCCAAAATATGTGGGAACAAAAAAATCCTCTTCCTTTTTCTGTTTCTATCAAAAAGGGGAAAGGGGATGGGGCACTTTGCATAGCTCACCATTTTAGTAAAAGTTATGTTTTTAATGCATTCTGACTAGATAGAAAAATACACTTCCACAAATGGGTGCAGGTGGCAGTAGGTCATTTGCATTGAAATATACAGACATTGCATTTGAAACAGGAGGAAATTCCTTGTTAAAAACAAAATGTCGCATTTAAGACCTGTAAGTGCTTCCTTATAACTGCAGGCTAGTTTGCATTTTCCTTGTTTGTTTAATAAATGCAAATTAAAAGGTGACTCCATGTTTTTTTTTCCCTCAACACCAAGTCCATAATTAATGGTATTTGTTTTGTCAAAGTCAGAATGTTCAACTATTAAATAAAAAATGTTTAATTTCATATCTGTGATCTGAATTTGCTCATATGTGTATTACGGAATAATAAAAATCTGGGTGAATATCCTCCAAATGTGGCGATTATATCATTTTTGCCAGGTGTTAAAACTGCCCAAACTACTGACTACATCTTAAAACGTTCAGTGCTGTAAACATTACTACATGAACTTTAAAGATTGGGTGAAGTGTTGAATCAGGTGGCAGAATGTGTCTTGTGCACTATACTGTTAAATTAAAGCTCTTAAAGAAGTTCTGAATCCTAATCTTTATTTATGTTTGCAAACATGAATAGTAACTTATCTATCATATACAAATTTAAAGCTTTGAAGTTCATTACTTTAAAAATTCTTTATTAAATGGGCATTTTGTAAAGTATTTACAAGTAGGGTTCCATACTCACGCACAGCTCTTGATATATCGTTCTGGTTCGTGTGATACAGAATGCCAGATGGGCATTTGCCACGATTAAAGGGTATAATATTCCTGTACAATGTTATTTTCTTACCGACATAAATGTTAAAAGGACAGTACAGCAGGGTGGGATGGTGTTTGACAACTAACAAACTAAAGTGAGAGAAGCAGAGAGAGATGCAATTTGGATATATGATGCTTACTGTAGGTTGAAATATAACACTTGAATTGCGCTAATGGTGTATATACTGTTTTTTTTTTTAACAGGTAAATAATTTCTTACATGATATTCAGTATTCCACTTTGAGGTGACCTTGTGGCAAATCCACTTGCACCACTACTAAATTAAAACTAATTAATAGATATTTGATTCAGTCAGTGACCTGAGTTCCTACTTCAGCAAATAAATTGATAAAATTATCAGCAGACAAAAAAAAGAGAAGCAAAAGGAACCGGCAATTTCTTCCCCTTTGTACATCTCCCTCTGATTTTCTCCAGCACCAAGCATTTACATTTCTCTTAATTTTTATCTGATATCATTAAATATGCCTACCTTCCCAAACAGTATAAAAAGGCAGAAAATTATTTTCTCTACTTTTAATTCTTCATTTCCTTTATGTAGAAACTAGGACAGTCATAGGAAGACCCCGGATTATAATAATAATAATAATAATAATAATCAAAACTTAAGAGACATGTTTCCACAGAACCCTCACCATTCCCTTCCCCATTAAAAATGTATGGCAATTAGCTGACTAGGTTAAAATAAAACAAAAACCAACAATAACTAATACAAAAGCTTGGGAAGAGCAGTTTGAAAAAGAAAGTAAATGAAAAATGAGAAACCGAAATATCCTTAATATTATTGCTGAGAGCTGATGACCCGCGCAACACAATCTTACAACACTTCTAGCACATCCTCATCATTAATGTGGCATTGCATTCCGTTCCAAACGGCTTCCTCAAGCTGGGCTCTGATTGATGACTGATCTCCAGGTCGAAAGCTGTCCGTTTACAAACGGGTCACCAGTCACAGTAGGTTAAGGTGTCGAGGGAAACTGATTAAGTGTTTGTTTTTGGGAGAGGACTGGGGATCACAGTGAAGCAGTGTCTGGAAGAAGTCCTCATCACAGTGTAAATTTGCTCTTCCATGTAAGATTTCCTCCCCTTTTACATTCCACACTGGCTCAGGAGCCCTGATGGGTGAGGATGAGGTTTTTCTTCTCATTTCATAAACATCCCACATCCTAGGTATTGTTTTAAAAATGGTCCAAATTTAAACCGTTTTTTTTTTTCTTTTAAAAGGAGATGGACCAAGAGCTCTCCTTTTCTCCAGGGCCTTTATTATTCCTATCTGCGTTGGCGAAAGCCTTGTGTACCATCTGGACCTGCTGGTTGCCGAACTACATGGTTGTTCGATCTTGTGTCCTCTGAAGATGTATGGCTTCCTGCACGTGGTGACCTAAACATAAAAATGGGTTTTAGCATTAACTACTATGTGCGTCAGCTTGTAATGCATTTGATTTAGCAAATAAAATGCAAATTGTCTTAAGCGCTAACGATGCTGCTAAAACTGTTTCTGTAACCTTGAATTTCTGACCTCTGATGAAAAAGAAAGCACCTAGGAAAATGTCCATATCAACTTGGAGATCCTGTTTGGGATGTTCTCCTCAACCTCAAGTTCAACATATCTTATCAAATCAACATGGCTGCTCGCAGCATCAAGGGTAATCAAAGTAGCCTACTATTAAATGGATACTCTTTTCATCAGTCGTTCACAACCCTGGACCTGGAGGACTCATATACAAATATTTGCTTTAGGCCAATCAACATTCAGACACAATTGCTTGTTAAATCTTTAAATTTGGCCATTTCATATCACTTTTTAAAGAGATATACATCACAAATGATCATTGTGACTATATTATTCCCCAACTTTGTAGCTCGGACACATGAAGGTAAAAAAAAAAAAAAAGACAGTTTAAGATTGCCAATTACAAATTATTCTTAGCACAGTAAGTGCTCTTAACAAAATCTCTCAATTCTGTTGCCTGGGAAAACTTTGCATTTTCTGTTGATATAAATTCTGAAAAATACAAGCTTTCCTGTACTTTACCTTTATGCATCTAAAAGTTTCAAAATTACCGAATTTTAAAGTTACTCTCTGAAAAAAGTGAAAAGTGGTCCTGTGGTGCAGGACCATTGTGACATCAAATTACTTACAAATCTTTCTCCATGGGATGCGCAGAACCAGTCAAACGTTTGGAAACAAGTTTGGATTTATTTTGCTACATTTTAGAAAAATGCTGGATAATTCAAAGTTGGAATTAGGTCATTAAAAAACAACAGTTGAACTGTTATTTTAAGACATAAAAACAGCTGTTCTAGAATAGTTTTTGTAAGAACTATTCGTCAAATGCATTTGCAAAACACAAAGCACCATGATGAAAACTGGCTCTCAAAGAACTTCTTAGGAAAGCAACAACAAAACATACCTCTGCTGCAGTGGAGAAGTTCATTTAGAGTAACCAGCCTCATAAAAATCCAATTAACAGCATCTTAGATTAGAGCCATTATGGTGTTAAGGCTTTAGCAGACATCTCAATATCAACTGTTCATAGTAGATTATTGTATATTTTGGATTTCATATTTTCCATTGTTTTGCCATGTAGAAATAAAGAAAAATCAGGAAAGACCATGGAATTAGATGTTTCCAACCTTTTAACTGATAGTGTAGCTGTGTCACAAAATCACACTTGCTATAAAGATTTTAGCGATCTTTATACAGACCAGTAGTTCGAAACCCCGGTCCTGCTGTGCCCTGCAGTTATAGTTATAGTGTTTTCCCAGCTCTACAACATGCAGTTTACTTCAGAAAACGCTGTTAATTTGTGGATTTAACTAATCAGATATGCTGGAAGCTGAGAAAACACTAAACTGTGCAAAAAGGGTAGGGGGTCCTCCAGGACCAGGACTGAGAACCACTGACATAGCCTGACTATTTTAACGCTCACAATTTTTCTCCCCAACACTGACATTTAATAAACCTACTTTAAGAAAATATTAGCAGTTAAGCTTTGCCTTTAGATTGTCCATCTTTTGTTCTTGCCTTTAATTAAGCCTCATACATAAATATCCAGCCATTTTACCCAGATCAGGTTGTATGATGTATGAAACAATAGAGAGGATTATGGGCAGAGTGCATTACGCATTAAAAAAAAAAAAAGGTTTAAAATGTGGATTACCTCTCTGACGGGGGTCTCTCCTGAGGTGTGTCATCAGCACTGCCAAGGATACGCTTCCTGGCTTCGGCATATTCAGCCTCCCTCTGAGCTAAAGACTTGACTTGCGGTGAGGGTCGGCTCTGCGTTACAGATGGCCCCAAGGATCCGTTGCTGGTGGGTCGTTTTAAAATACGGATCTGCGGAGGCGGCGCAGCCGGAAGTGAGTCGTCTTGGATCATGATAGTCTTTATTGGTGAGCGACCTGAACTCCCAGTTGAGAGTCTGCAGGGAAAGCAAGGGTTACTTGGGAAGGAGGGAAACACAATAAGTAGGAACTTAACATCTTAAAGTAATGCTTACCTCTCTTTTTGACTGATACGGAGTTTCTCCTCCAACCGTCTCTCCATTTCCTGAAATTAGAAGTTTGAAAATGCATAAATGCAGAGTAGAGAGTAGACTTTCAAAACATTAAGGGTAGTATTTGCTTGCACAAGGAGCCTCTGTGCTGCAGTGTCAAGTATCGCAGCTTCACAGAGTTATTTATACATGCTTATGACAGCGGCTAAATTAACAGCAGGGATGAATTTCAGTTCTGAGATTTAAATGCTCGACAAGCAAGATCAGTTCACATAGAGTCACTTAAATACCTACAACATTAGCACAGAACAGTCATCATTTTCTTTCTTAAACCACAGCCCATTTACATTTAGTTTTATAAACACTGTGTATAAACTAAACTGATGTCAGTTTTACACTTTGTCCGTCTCAAAACATCATTAACTGCGCCACAAAAAAGGCTAAGTAGTTATTATGAATGTGCTGGACTTGATTTTGCTCAGAATTAATTTGTATAGTAAAACTGGTTATGCCTACAGAAGCTCATGCTCAAGACTGTGTGTGCAATGCAGCAAGCAGTTTGTGACATTACCGTACACTATAGTCACAGCACTGAGAAGCATCAAACTCTCCGCTGATAGACGGATGCCTAGATTGAACAAAATTATAATCCGTTTTGCTAAAATCTATACGGGACATTTTTTTTTTTTTTGCAGGACATCTGACTACAGATCTAAAATACGTTTGGGTTTTGTGTAGGAGACTCGGCTCTTAACTACAAAAAGTAACTTAATTATCTAATATTAATTGCATGCTTTACAGACAGATTTAGATATTTAGATATAGATATCTGATTTACAAACCTCTAAAACCTGGGGTAATTTAAATGACAGAACATTTGTTTACTTTGAAATACTATTTAATTGCACTATTCTTAGTCACCAGAGCTACAATTACTGGCCAATTCATTAGGTACACCTTGCTAGCCCTGGGTTGGACCTGCTTTTACCTACAGAACTACCTTAATCCTTCATGGCACAGAATGCTGGAAACATTAGTTTTTGTCCATTTGTCAGCTGCACATCCATGAGGCGAGTCTCCCATTCCACCACATCCTAAAGGTGCTCTACTGAGATCTGGTGGTTCAAAAAAGTTTGAGATGATTTTAGGTTTGTGACATGGCGCATTATCCTGTCGTCATAAAGGGATGGATATGGTCAGCAACATTACTCGGGTAGGCTGTGGCATTTAAACAATGCTCCACTGGTACTTAAGGGCCCAAAGTGTGCCAAGAAAATATACCCTAAACCATTACAACACCAGCAACGACCAGAATCGTTGGCAGGACAGATCCATGCTTTCATGTTCAGCCAAATTCTGACCCTACCATCTGAACATTAGAGCAGAAAGACCACGCAACAGTTTCCAATCTTCTGTTTTCCAAATTTGATGAGCCCATGAGAACTGTAGCTTCAGTTTCCTGTTATTAGCTAAAAAGAGAGGCACCTGGTGTGGTCTTGTACTGGTGTAGCCCATCTGCTTCAAGGTTTAACATGTCTGTTCAGAGATGCTCTTCAGCATATCACAGTTGTAACGAGATGTTACTTGAGTTACTGTTGCCTTTCTATTAGCTTGAACCAGACTGTCCATTCTTCTCTGACCACTGGGATCATCAAGGCATTTTCACACAGGGAACTGCTGCTCATTGGATATTTTCTGTTTTCCTTTCCTAGCCATTCCATGGTTTGCGTTTAAATCCTGATAGATTTGCAGTTTCGGAACTACTCAAACAAGCCTGTTTGGAACCAACAAACATGTTCAAAGTCACTTAAATCGCTTTTCTTCCCCATTTGAATGCTCACGCTGAATTTCAGCACATCACCCTGACCAAGTCTACATTCCTAAAAATATTGAGTTGCTGCCATGTGATTGGCTGATAGATATTTGCATTAACAAGCAGGTGAACAGGTGTACCTGATGAAATGGCTGGTGCACAAGTGTATAAGCGTAACTGATTTGTCAAATTAAAAAGAATATTGAATTATTCAGGGACGCTAGAATAAGTTAATCACCACGGCTTTAAAAAAAAGAAGTTAACAATAAGTTGTTGGACAAGTTTGCATTTTGATCCTGTAGTAATAACAAGGAAGCAGTAATAGCTCAGTGGTTAAAAAAAAATTCACACAGCTTTGTGTTTTGTTGTGATCACAAAACACGGCCATGTGTGCACTTATGTCATGGCAATCATCCTGCTCAGGCTACTCATCCAACAATATTTCCCTGAAATCTATATTCCTACATGTATATTTTCCTTTCTATTATTATTTACATTTCTGTACTAGACTTTTTCCCCTACCCTTAGTGTACACTTCAATAATTTTTTTTATTATAATTGTTAATTGTATTGAACAGTTGTGTCACATTTAGTTTCTTCACAGTAAGCACTTCCCGGCATGTCGTACGGTACATGGTATGTATGAGAGATAAATAAAATGGAGATTTGGAACAAACCCCCATCATGAAGAGTCGCTAAGCAGCTAACAGCACTACTCATGGTCACACTGCCACTCGACTTTTTTTGGCAGCTAACTAAATGAATGGCGGTAGTTTAGGTCAAAGTAGTGTTTTAATATTCGTAAAATTAAACAACAACCCCGTTAAACGGCTCCAAAACTGACTTACATTAACGTTACACTGAATTACTTAATGCTAGCGCCTTAAAAGGCGAGTTTCTCTTATTCACATTAGTTACACACAGCTACTCGCTAACTATATAGCAGCAACATGAACCCATTCGTTAAAACCACCAATGTGGTTTGTATTTCAATACACTATTAAATTAGACCACCTAAATAAATTTATATATTGAAAAAAAAAAAAAAAAACTACTGTTCTCTAAAGAGTACGGTTATATTTAGACCAGTACACAGGCTCTTCCCTGAGGCCTAACACTTTGTAGCTGGCTAACTTTCTTTTCCTTCCGTCATCACGCCCTACAGATCAGACTGCTCACTGCCCCGCGTCCCAGCAATCAGCTTTCACTCAAACACTTTTTATTCCTCTTTATTTACCCCACTGTCGGCAGCTTCTTCCCAACTCTCAGCGATCTCCTCATCCTCCATGTTCCCACACTTTGCTAGCTAGCCACTAGCTTCAGGGGGTTCCCTTTACTCATCTACGTGCGAAAGCACATTTTCTTTTTCTACAGCCGGAGTAGCCGCCTTATCGAGTGTGTGAATCCTAGTCCTGCGACATATCGCCACCTACCAACAGGAGCAGGTCTCTCCGCCAGCCTCTCGACGTCACACAGCGCTGTATTAACGCGTCATTCCGCCATCTTGGTTTGTTAACAGTTCTTTATTTACTTCATTCAAACAAGAAAAAAATATTATTGTCACCGTTTCTTTTCTTTTTTTCGTATTCATTTTGTGATGTTTTCTCCCAAATGGCTTGTTAAAACAAGACTTTTATGTTCTGATAAACATGACAAATCACATTAGGGCTTACAACCACAAGTCCTTCCATCAATTTTAGACTCCTGAAAATTTAGTAGTTTTACTCGTTGAGCAACTTTTTTTTTTTTTGCCAAGTTATCACAGTGTAAAATGATCTTAATGCAAATCTCTGTGTTGAGTGAATATGTAGATGTTGACCAGAGGGCTCACCATGGTCGTAAAATGGGAAGAAATACAAGTCAAGTCACGTTAAATAGGCTTTTATCGTAATTTCAACCATATACAGTTCAGTACACAGTGAAATGAAACAACTTTTCCCCAGTACCAAGATGCTACATACAACATAATTTAACAAACGCTAAGAGCTGAGCTTAGTGGTTAGCACTGTTGCCTTGCACCGCCAGGGTGCGGGTTCGATTCCTACCTCTGTGTGCAAAAAGTTTGCATGTTCTCCCCACGCTTCATCGGCGCGCCCTGTGATGGATTGGCACCCCGCCCAGGGTATACCCCGTCTCGTGCCCTAAGTTTCCTGGATACGCTCCAGGCCCCCAGTGACCCTGTATACAAGATATAGCAGTATAGACGATGAGTGAGTGAATGAGCTAAGAACTGTACGAAAGTGCAAATCTGCAAAAAGAAACAAACACGACACAATACAATACCATACACTGTGACAATGTAGCACCGACCAGTACACAGAGTTGAATTGTCAATATTATACAGTGGTAATCACCACTGGTCTCCAAGGTCTCTAGTTGGACTACAGAGGTGACTAGATGGATGGATGGATGGATGAGCTTCAACAATATTTTTTAAACCCAGCTTCATGTTGCAGCCTGAACTGTTCTTGTTATTGTAGTGCTCTGACTGCTCTATCACACACTCTTCAATGGGAATCGAACCGTCGACGTGCCACAGTGCAAACCACTACACCACGTGCCACATAAAAACCTTTAGAATAAAAACTTTATACTCAAGTACTTTATTAGAACTTTTCTAATGTTAAATGTGTAGCACAATCTTTCACTGAAATGGTCTTTCAGTAACTAAAATAAACAGAGAAAAGATGCATTTGTCCTTGTTATTAGCAGTTAGACAGCATATACAGGCAGTTCTTTGCATTAATGACCTGGAATTGTAACCCCATTCAGCAAGATCCTGTAAAAGGGACAGCTAAAATATTTCATGCAACCCAGCACACAGACAAAGTTAAAACAAGGTAAGAATTTTTAAGGTATATGTGTATTTACAGTACAATGAGCATAAAGTCTTTCCTTGATATAAAATATAAATTTACCTTGATGTATACTATATACTGTATATCAAAATACCTGCTAAGAGTTTATATTTTCTTAGTGAAACATTATTGAGATGTGTTTTCTAAACAGTTTAGACCTTATTTAATTTATACTGGTCAACTATAACATTAACAGATTAACATTGATAATCAATTATTTACCAGTAATCTAGTGACAGGATCATGGTCCCCAAGGATCAAGGCTCGCCCATGTCTGTAGGGCCCAAAGGCCAGTCCGTCCAGTCTGATCCCACAGAAAAGCCAATGCAGCACAAATCATATAAAAAAACAAAAACAAATGCTGGCCATGATTGAAAGGCACTAGAATGACCAAAGTACCATAGCCTGCTGTGCACAGGGCCCAGAAGTCAAGGAGCCTAAGGCCCCCTGCCCAGCCTCCACAATCCTTGGATCTCTATCTAATCAAGCATTCAAGGAATGTGTCAGACAAACATGTCTGGTCTATGGAGGTCCACCCAACAACCAACAGTTCCCAAAGTGTCTGCTGCCAATGTCCTGGTGCCAGACGCCACATCACACCCTCAGTGGTTTTGTGGAATGATTACCTGAGGAGAAAGAGCTGCATAGGTGACGCAGGGGGAACCTACACAACACTGAGCATAATGTTCTGTATTGTAATGTTATAGCTGATCGGTGTAAATCCTTTAAACAAGTAATGCATGCTTTTTTTGTGCTTAACACTGACACCCTGAGCTGGAATAGTGATAGGGTTTAATCATTCCCATAATCATTGACAAATGTTTTAGCATTCAGAGTCATTTGATTGCTAACAATGATGACTAAATGGCTTATTACTTTCTTTGGGAGGGCTTGATGATTGCATAAGCCACGGAGAGCTGAAAAATGACCTTTGAGACAGTGCTTATCTGACCTACTGCTAGCATAACAACTACAAATGGTTTTAAAGAGGAGAGAATTTCAATATAGCTATACGGTAAGTAAAAATATTATCCATTTGTTGTTGTTGAAATTTAACAGCAGATAAATTAACGTAAATGCACTCAGGCTCACGTTAAATTCACAAACTGATGTTTGTCCAGACAGGATAAAGTGAGATGTTGTCCTTCATTTCCTGGTTTATACCAAGTTTACCCACTTGGCTCATACCTGAGACAAATCCTCTAGAATGTATTTTACAAGGTGAGGCAACTTGAATTGATTTTGTGTAGTCTTGTTCGAGCAATTTAAAATATATCTGAATAATTTGTGGAGGAGCAACATTATATTAATAACTTTAAAGCAAATGAACGGTACAATGTTCAAAATATTGTTTAGAAGCTCATGGAATCCCATGTATTCTTGCTGAGAATAAAGAACTTGGATTATTCAGCAGATCATTAGAAATGATTAGAAAATAACTTAATTTTGTACCCCAGCACCACCAAGTTGCCACTGTTCGGCCCTTGACCAAGGCCCTAAATTGCTTAGATGTAAAAATTGTGTCTGCCAAATGCACAAATGTAAATGTTTAAGTCCTGAAACATTGAACAAAACATAAGCAAAACATTAATAGAAGTTTAATAGAAAATAGTTTTGCCGGTACATTGAGGTCACAGTTACAGTTAAGTAACTTAAACACAGTTGTTACAGCTGGTGTCACAGTATCTTCCAGAATCACTGTATCTTAAAATGAGCAGAAGGTTTTGATTGAAATGTACATATAATTTTTAAAAAAAGAGATATTTTAAACTTTCATCATTTACAGTGACTTACGAGTGGTAATTTTAGGAATTTTGGCCCACTATTATTTGAAGAATTATTTTAATTAAGCCACATTGGACGGTTTTCAAGCATGAACAGCCTGTTTAAGGTAATCTCAATTGGATTTAAATCTGGACTGTTTTTGGCAAATGTGAGATGAGTCTCTTTGCTCTATTTGGTCAGCAGTAGCTTTTGCCTTGGAACTCTCACATGGATGCTATTTGTAATAACTTTCTATTTGTTGAATCATGAACACTGATTTCAAGTGAGGCCTGCAGGTCTTTAGTTGTTGTTATGGGTTCTTTTGTGAGCTCCTGGATGAGTCGCTGTTTGCTCTTGGAGTAATTTTGATAGACCAGAAACTCCTGGGAAGGTTCACCACTGTTCCAAGTTTTCTCCATTTCTAGATAATGGCTCTCACCGTGGTTCGCTGGAGTCCCAAAGCCTTAGAAATTGTTTGGACATTATACATGTCAATTACTTTGTTTCCTACATGTTCTTGAATTTCTTTAGATCGTATTTCTTTTTTAAACGTTTTAGTGTGTTTCACTTTGCCAGACAGGTTCTATTTAAGTGATTATTCCCCCTTATAATAAATTAATTTATCATTTAAAAACTTTGTGTAATTAAAAAATTTATATCTTTGTGTAATATTAACATTTGTTTTGATTATCTCAATCATTTAAATGTGACCAAAAAATATAATAAAAATCAGGAAGGTGCAAATACATTTTCATGGCACTTTTTCATATACTTTCTGCAGTCAAATGCTGAAAAACTTGTAGGATGGACCATCACAGTACAGATAATGACCCAACACATACTTGCTTGCAAGGTCCTGACCATATCCTGAAGCATGCTTTTAACTTACTGATAGATAGATAGATAGATAGATAGATAGATAGATAGATAGATAGATAGAGTACATTATTAATCCCAAAGAGAAATTCTAAAGGCCAAGTAAAGGATCTGAAGAGATTAAATTCAGTATTCAGTGATTTTCATCACCAAACTGCTCCAGGATTTGTACCCTTAAGGACTTGTGTCCAAGTACTGAAAATAATTCTTATATTCATAATTATTGTTGAGGGATTCAATAATGACATAGAGGCTTGTTTAATTCCAGAGACATAAGATAATAGAGAAAATATGGTACATAAAGCAAATGATTTGTGATATAAATAATAATAGTCATTTTAAAGCTTTAAACTAATGAAAAGTCCACACTTGCATGTTTGCCTTATATTTTTGCATGTGATGCTGTTACTGGTTTCCGATGGTATTACTGACAGGAGTTGTAGGCGCATGTGGGATCTCAGTGCTTTCCAGCCTCTTAAGGGTTCATTTATTTGTTGAAGCACAGAGGTAAGAGTTTTATATGTAAACTTCATTATATGGGCATGTTGTATATGGAGGAAACACTTTGTGTCATTCTTGCTCTAATAGTTCATTTCTTGCTTCCAAAGTACAGCAGACAGTAAAGATGACACGAAAAATAAGTATATTAATATTGGCGGTCTAAAAGACAAAATCCAGTTCTGGATCCTGACAGCGACCCTCGCCTTTGTGGGTTCTAGAGTTGCATCACTAGTGGTTCTTGAATTCTCTCTTCGAGCAATTTCATCACGCTTCACAGCCTCAGCAGTAAGATTTACTCATCTGATGAAAAAATAAATCAATACTTTGTTGTGTATGAGATCAAAAACGTTCTAATTTCTCTCTTGTTTTAGGATCCTTTGAGTGATAGCTTATTACAACTTCTGGTCCAGTGTCAGTTTTCTTTGGGTTGTGCATTAAACTGCAGTCTTTATTTCCTCCATGAGGGGGCACCACAAGCTTGGCTAAGTTTCCTCCTGGCTGCAGCCCTGAGCTGGTTTTTGGCCAGACAATGTTCAAGATTATGGAACCATGTAATAACCATGTACCCTATACACAGCACCCAGCGCTACTGTGGGGTCTGTATAGGCCTTCTGACATCTGGCACATCAATCCTGCCTTTTCTTTGCAGCACCTTGATTCTGATATTTTGTGTAGCTGGATTTGCTGCCATATCGAGCATCAACCAGCACTTTCTCTCAACTACTGAGGCCTTGAGATTCTGGACGCCACTCACAATCTGCTACACTCTTCTCGTCGTTTACATGCATGGTGAGAAAAATCAGAAATACAACGACTACATCACAAAAATTGAAAATTCCAACATAAGGGGAGCAAAAACATACTCATGCTCTCTAACGATAGAAGCTCCTAGTAGTTTGATGTGTGAAGCTTTAAATGATCTTCCTGTGACATTGGATTATCTGGTTTCGTTCCATATGGTGGTCAAGCTATGCTAAATTGTCCTTATGTACACAAGAGTGTAAGTATGGTGCTCTGTGATCCTGGGTGTGCCATGGACAGTGTTCCATGGACAGACTCCAGATCCATTACAACTCTGAAACTAAACCATGAATACAAAACAAATCACCACGCACTTCATTTCAGAGGAGCAGCATCGGCAGCCTAGCGGACAGGCTCTTCTGAACACAGTGATGGTTCGCCTGGGCGGCCTACTATTATTGATGCTTACTGTAGGAAGGTGGGCAGACGTACTTCACATCCTGCTGTGCTTCATCGGGGAAGCTGCCTGCCTGCTACCAGCTCAAGAACTACTGAATAACACTTCTAAGGTGGGTGGGAAAATACCATCAGCTTAGTCTTATACGTATATGAAGCTCTGTAAATATTTATACACTTTGAATTTCTATTCATGCAGGATGTTGCCAGACATTTTGGGATGAAAAATGAAGACCGGAGAAGACCAAAGAAATATGACTGAGACATAAAATGCTCTGAGGACCATTTTAAGGGGAACACAGAAAAGAAACTGCCATAAGTTATTAGACCAGAGGAGTGATTTTCAGTCCGCTTGGCCTGTCCACAATCTAAGCTTCTAAACGTTGTCAACTGAACATCATTTGCAACCTGTATGTACACTGTCTGGCCAATAAAAAAGTTATTTTAAAAATTATTGGCTTGGATCAAACAAAGAAATGACTGGAAATGCATTATTAAAAGCTGGAGGAATTAAGCTTGGAGGTTTTTAGTGCTGAACTGTTAACTTCATGGAAAAAATGGAAAGCAATTTATCAGGAAATAAAAAACATGAAACTCTTGGGAAGGTGCTTTGTGAAAAATAAATTAAAAAGTAATTTTTTTTATGTCTTAAAATAAAGACAGCTATGTTTAATAGTGAAAGTAAGACACCACACAACACAGTGTGACGAGAGCATAAAGATTGGACTTTGGAGCAACTGAAAGAAGTCATGTGATCTGATGAGTCCAGATTTACCCTATTTCAGAGAAATGGCTGTTAGGGTAAGAAAGCAAGCAGAAGTGATGCAATCATCATGCATATTGCTCACTGTTTGCTGTTGCAGTTGCTTCCGGTGGTCAGGTCTAGGCTCAGCAACGTTATGTGGCAACAAAATAAGTTAGCTGATGACATGTATGACCAGATTATCCTATTGCAGAGTGGATTTGAGCATAAGGAATAATTTTTACACATGACTCATTGCACACTATAATCAAAGCTTAATGTGGTTCAACAAAATCTTAAGTGTGCAACTTTTTATGTTAGACTTTTTTTTTTTTTTTTGTCACATCAATATTTCAGATTTGCATATAATGCAAGATTGCTAACAAACAATAAATTATGCAGTTTGGATGAAAATGTTAGTCTTGAGTCTAATAATTTTTTTAAGAAATTGAAACGTTCTTAGACTTGACAGACTTATGCCAAGTGTAAAAGTGTTTCATAATGAACAAAATTTTACGAATGTTTTATGTTACAACATGGCAAACACTCACTCATCATCTATACCACTTTATCCTGTATACAGGGTCACGGGGGCTGGGGGCCTGGAGCCTATCCCAGGAGACATTAGGGCATGAGGCGGGGAACAGGCAATCTCGGAATGCCAATTAGCCTAATCTGCATGTCTTTGAACTATGGGAGGAAATTGGAACACCCAGAGGAAACCCATCAAACACATGCAAACACCAAGCACACAAACCCGAGGAGGGAAACGAACCTGGACCCTGGAGGCCACCTTGACACGGCAAACAATTTAATATTATTGCAAAACCTTAATTTAAAAAGGTGAACACAATTTTCACATTGTGTTATGTCCATATATGAGTTGTAATTAAGCTAAAGCTACTAAACATGGGCAAAGGCAAGGATCTGGAATATAACCGATTTCGTACCGAGTACGGAGGCTTCCGAGTGGCGAAACAGAAATGTATTTTTATGGCATGAAGTTTTTCAAAAATCATGCACGTTAAAAGCTGCCACTCACTGTTGAGTTTTGAGACTGGATGCATTTGAGGTGATAAAATGTTGCGGTTTCTTTATAATCCTACAGATGGTACAAAAAACTATTTACGCATTTTCATAACCTGTGGTAGGAGTGAATCATTTGCTAAGTTTGTTAAATAATAATTACAGTGGATGACAGAAATAGTTAAATGTTAAACTCTAGTATTTTAAGTTAGTTTGTATTGTTTAAATGCACTTGTTTTTTAAAGTGAAAAACCTAATGTTATAAGGAATGGGCTACATTTAGTTAATCATAAATCTCTTTTTAAAGGTTTAAAATTGAAGCGTAATCAGGGGAACATGTAATATCGAATCGGGATGTTTATAAAATCGTGATACTTATAGAATAGCAATTTTAATCGAAACGGTATCGTGGTATCGTCATTATATCGTATCGGGAGGTGACTGGTGATTCCCATCCCTAGTTTGTTCCCCTTTCAGCGTGGTTTCACAGCGCTTTGAGTTATTTCACAGGGTTCAACATACACAGAATATAAGCAAATGTGTGTGTGTCTGTTAAACCTAAAAAAAACATCATAACGTTTAAACTGACAGTATTTTATATCCTAACGCTTTACATATTACTATAAACACAAAATGGCCGCCGCTGTCTGAAGCTAACTGTTCTCTTGGTATGAACGGCGCGCGAGAGACACAATGCTCAAAATGGCGTCATATTACAGATAACTGGGATTGATCCATTCTCTAGGACAACTGATCAATTTAATTAATAGCGATTACACTACACTACCACGTTTTAGAAACCACGTCTGCATCTAAATACGCTGTTCATTACAATCTGCAATGATTGATAAATAAACCCATGAATAAAACATTCTTTTAATCCAGTTATCAGCATTGCATTCCAGGCCAAGTTTTATTGCTGTTGTTGTTGGATTATTTGTCCTCTACTTCACAGAGCAGCAGCACACAGATATGTATTTCCAAAGCAGACCAAGAGATGTTTTCCATTCCCAAAAAAGCATCGGGTTCAATAAAGTAGTATACTGATTTTATTTCTCTTCCTTCCAGGACTTTTGTAAATCCACATAATCCTCAATGTAGTCTGTAGTTTGAATAGTTTTTTTTTTTACCCGGTGTCTATAAGCTTTCTTTCTTTCTCAGCGCAATTTCGCATCCCGCACATGTTTTTTCCAGAGATTTCCGCCACTCTGCAGTGTAGAATGGTAATTGCTCTTTGTCAAGTCCCCGTGGTGGGCGTGCTGTGCGCATGCGCGATTTGTCCACTGCAGTCTTTAGATTTGCCGCATTTTGACGCATGCGTGTTTCGCCTCGTTGCGTTTCGGTCTTGTCAAATCCTCAGTCATGTTGCATATTTCAACAGCATGTGTTATAAATCGGTCACAGTTTGTTTTATATTAACTAAAACCGATGGGTGAAATATGCAAACAAAGAAATTCCTGAAAATTGTAATAATGAATACAAAAGTACTTTCTTTACGTAAGTAGTAACGTCGATTTCGGGAAATTGGGTCTGATTGCAAGACAGAACCACATGGATTGCCTTCGTGCTTGTAACTGAACATATTTTAGAGTAAGCTGTCATCGCCCTGATAATAAAAAAGTGCTGCATTGTGTCAGATTTTATATTTCCTAGGAATCCTAGGGTGATCAGTACCTTATGTTTAATTTCAAGCAGAGATTATTTGACTAACTGGTTTTAGACAAATGTTTGCACAGACATTCTTATGCACAGTTTGAAAATGTCAGCTATATTTATATCCAGCCTCACTGTGCTGGTGATGTTGCTCAAGGCAATGGATTTATGTTCGCATGAGGGGAAATGATGCATTATCCTTTGCATGTCGGAATGCAATCACATCACAGGTTTTCATTTAATGTTGGCTGATTTGCTTTTTGTCATTAAAGGTAAGGTAATTCTAGGGCTAGTGTTTTTTTTATTTTTTTTTTACAGGTTTTCGCACACGTTTAAAACCAAAAATATTGACATAGTAGGGGGGAAAATCATACAATGGTTTGTGCCATATTGTCCACAGCATAGCCATAACGTCTTTCAGAAGATGCCACAGAGTAAACATGCACCTGGTATAACAGAACAATGAGAGTGTGTAAACAAATCGGTCAGTGCTTCAAAGCATGCCTCAGTGTTAATGTATTAAATCACGAACTCTGGCAGGTTTTAAAAAGTATGAAATTTGATTAACGATAGTACGATGCAATGCAATGTTGCATTCAGCTATTTATAAATAATGAATTGTTCATTTACTACATGCCCTGGATGCTCTGCAACGACATGCGGCGGCATATAACCTTAAGTAAGCCTATGCATTGTTATCTTTGAATAGTATATGCTGCATTGTACAGAATTTACTACACATTACTAGCTTATTATTAACCCTATTATCTCTTGCAAACAGTGCGCGTCCTCGTGCAAGCACCTCAGCGCGCGCATCACGAGCAGCGCAGCATAGTGAACGAACGAACACGCGCGCGCACGCACGAGCTTCAGTTTCCAAGAGCAAAGCGGAGAAGGGAGACGCTCGCGCCTCGGCTCTAAACATCTCAACATCTTTTGCAAACTCGTACACATACACACACAGCACAGCACAACATACACTCGGGTCGGATTTAATTCCCCCCAAAAACAGTCATCTGCATGCTCGGGAGAAATCAAACCGCGCAGTATGGTCCGGGAAACCAGACACTTATGGGTGGGCAATTTACCTGAAAATGTGCGCGAGGAGAAAATTATCGAGCACTTCAAACGGTGAGTGTGTTTGAACGCGTGCATTTCTGAAATAATTTGCATTGCAGCTTGTAAATGCATTGTGAGCTGATGTGATGGAAAGAAACCCCACAGGCAGATCCACAGGATGAAATGTGTCTTACAACTGAATATAATCTACATTTTACTGCTTAGACTAAATGCATTATAAACTTACACCCAGCAAGCTTGATCCCTAAGCAACCCAGACGCCTGTTAGCTAGCTAATTAGCACCTTGAGCAAGCAAGCAAGCCAAAAAAAAAAAAAAAAAAGAAAGAAATGTCAGCAGCAGTAGCACAAATCGCCATGTCTAAATGAATAGCTGTTACAGAAAGCAATAACACTGGCTACAAACACGCTTTGTTAGCTACCCAGCTATGTCAAAAGCGTGTGTGAGAACATGTGCGTAATTTTTGTTGCGAGCTTTCTATCGTTTTGTTTAGTTTGCCTGCCTGTTCACGTGTCAAATCAATTCATGTAAAGTCAGCAATGCGTGCAGCAGTAGCTTAGTAAAATGCATGTTTAGCATGCTATGCTAGTTCAGTCTGAGCTGTGGCAGCATGGAGACAGACAGACAGACAGGTTAAGTGTCTGTACTGTATAACTTGTAATAACAGTGTTAGTATTCATGATCAGGTCGGTTTGGTTGTGTTGAGAATGTTAGTATCTTGGCGCGCGCTGGATTGTAATATAATACACTCAAGATAAGTGCAAAGAAATGTTCCTGTACATACACTACTATCTATGTTCACCGTTTTATTGATCATTTCCCTGATTACAGCATGTAGTGGTGCAAAAACTGCAGCCAACTTGGTCATCTTTTAGTGCACAGGTTTCCACCCTGGTACTGTACTATACTGTACTGTACATTGCTCTCACTCTCGCTCATCGTCTATACTGATTTATCCCGTATACAGGGGGTCTGGATCTCAGGAGACTTACGGCACGAGCCCTGAATGGGGTGCCAATCCATCGCAGGGCACACACATACATATACTCTCGCGTGCTCATTCACACCCCATGGGAACGCAGATTTGCCTAATCTGCATGCACCATGCAGGGAGAACATGCAAACTCTGTGCGCACAGACCCCGAGGTGGGAATAGAACCCTCCACCCTGGAGGGGCGAGGCAAAAGTGCTAACCACTAAGCCACCGTGCCGCCTCCCATGTTTTGCTATGTATACCATATTCTTATTACCTACTGCACCTTTTGCAAATTAATCACTCTCACCTCTGTACATATAGACCCATACCCTCATTTACCACCTTTGTTATTTATTGTAAATAGCTCACTTTTGTTCTGGTTAGATGCTGACTGCATTTCATTGGCTCTGTACGTGTACTTTGCACAATGACAATAAAGTGTAATCTAATCTAATCTAATCGGTAGCACCCCATGCTCTGCATCTTTTAATGTATCTGTTCTTCCCACAGTCCAAAGACATGCAGATTAGGCTAATTAATGGTCCAGGGTTTACCCTGCCTCGTGCCCTAAGTCTCTTGGGATAGGCTCCAGCCCCCCCCCCTCCCATATACAAGATGAAACAGTGTAGATGATGAAACACTGTAGTGAGTGAGTGTTTAAGGTTGATCAAGTCTGTTTTGGATTGTGCTCTGCCTTACTTGCAGAGTGCCTAGGGATATAAATAAAAAATGTTTGCCAAAAAAATACATGTAAAAGTAGCACAGCTGTAGTAGTGTATTATTGTATTATATTGTATTTTGACTCCACTAGGCAACAAGGGGCTGCAGTACCACAGATGTATATGCAAGTAGTCAGATAACCTTATTTCATAACTCAACCCTTCATTGTCATATATAACAAATTATGTTGGTATAGTCATTACATCTGTACAAAGGTATTGCATGGGTTAAATGTTGGTTTTCTGGTCATGGTCTTTATGTGACATTTCAGTGACATTTCATCCACAATGTTTAGTTCAGTTTATGTCCTTTAAAATATTTTGTGTATTACTTTATTACATACACCATATTGACAAAAGTATGTGGACACCTGACCAAAGACACCTGTATGTGCTTGTTGAACATCTTATTACAGAGTTAGTCCTGCCTGGGCTGTCATCATGTTTTTCACTAGATTTTGGAGAATGCCCCAGGGCTATTTCTGTCATTCAGCCAAGAGCATAACTGATATTGAGTGAGGAGACCTGGAGTGCAGTCAGAGATTTAGTTGATCCTGGAAGTAATTAGTGGGGTTGATGTTAGGGCTTTGTGCAGGACACTTTAGCTCTTCTTCTCACACCATCCTTATCGGCTTACATATTGGTGTGATGATCTGGGGTCCATATACTTTAGGATATAGTGTAGGAAAGGAACCTATGTAGTCCTACTAGGGCACATAGAAGCCAAAGATGACCATTGTATTTATTTCGATTTGTACAACCATGGTAGGACCTCCGGTGATGATTCACATGCGCATTCACACACTATGGGCATTTTGGGAACGCCATCTGCATGTCTTTGGACTGTGGGAGGAAACCGGAGAACCCGGAAAAAAACCCACCAAGCACGGGGAGGACATGCAAACTCCATGCACACATACCCGACACGGGATCGAACCAGGGACCTGGTGGTGCAAGGCGACAGTGCTAACCACCAAGCCACTGTGCCACCACAGTGAAGGGTTTTCAACATCTACTGTCTAGCTGTAGCATTTATGATTTGGGGCCTCTTGTAACTGCTGACTTGAAAAAACAATGCTTTTGTTTTGTTTGGCTTTTTAAGTGAAAACAGAGGTCTAAGAAAATGCAAATAAAATTCACCCAGCATGAAACGACCATTCAGTGAAGGACACGGCATGTAAAAGACGCACACTTGCTTTTTGCAAGCAGTTAAATTCGCTTTTATCTATATGAACTTTGAACAATGTATTCACAAGCCTTGATCTTGTGAGCAAATAGAATGTAAGTGGGCAGGACTGTGATCCTTCTGATCAGAGAAAGTAATGACTAGTTATTATGCAGTGTTCATGTACTGTATGTTTTAGGGGCAGACCCATTATCGCATGTTGCTATGTTGTATGAAGTGTACGATTGGACCTTGGCAGTTTTATACTTGCATTTTATTTGTGTAGTTGAGCAACATGAGCGTTGGTGCCAAACATCTTAAGGGATTTTTTGGTTTGGTTTGGTTTATTGAGCATGGGATATTGTTTGATTGTAGTGTCCATTTGTGTTTCCTCCGGCTTATTGGGTTTTCTCTAAAATCCAAACTATTGGAAAATCTATTTTACAATAGTCTCTCTCTCTCTCTCTCTCTCTCTCTCTCTTCCTCGTTTACATTTACATTTATGGCTTAAGGCAAACGCCCTTGTGTAGAGCTGCATACACTCTCTGCTAACCTTTTCTTTGTCTTTCTAAGTAGGTGTTATTGTATTTGAGCAGTTGTCAATATGCCCACACACCTACAGAAGTGTTACTTGTTTTGGAAACACTACATTAGTGTGATTCAGGGAACATTTTTTTCTAAGGAGATGCGTTCGATTCATTCATTATCTAAATTCTAGCTTGAGCTTGCATGTCCTCCAGGAAATCATAGTGTTTTAGTTCTTTCTGGCTTCACCTACTATTCTCCTTTTCATTTTAGTTGTTTCGGTCAGGACTGTGTTTTTCAACATCAAGGCCCGGTCACACCCTTGACAGTAATGTCATTTGAGTCCTGCAGAATTTACATATTGCCAATGATCCTTCCTCTGGTTGTGTTCTATTTTTTTTATGTATGTATGTCAATGCCAATTCTAAATTTTTAATTCTCCGACATGAGTCAGATTTTCCAGAAGTCTCCTAGACTCTCTCATCATGTTTGTTCTTTCAAGGTGACCGGTATTTAAAGTTCACGTATTTTTTTTAACAAGTTAACACAGGTCTCAGAGGTCCCCTAAAATGTGTGTTAATGCTCAAGATGAAATTACCCTCACATAGTGAGATGGGGGGAAAAAATCTATTCAGTTAGCATTGCGATTCAGTCGTGGAGCAATTTTTGTATCGGCACACTGAGATAAAAAAAAAAAAATACTTGTTTAAAAAATGTTTGCATTTGAGGTGCTAAAATGTTGCAGTTCCTCTCTAATCCTACAGGTGGTGTGCTCTTAAGCACTGGTTCTCAACCGTATTTCTGGAGAACCACTAACCCACATATTTTAGTGTTTCACACCCACTTCAATTAAGAAAATGCTGTTAATTAATTAAATTAGTTTTGCTGGGAGTTGAGAAAGCACTAAAATCTGAAGGGGATCCTCCAAGACCAGAGTTGAGATTCATTCATACATTGCCAAGCAGCACAGAATCCTATATGGTAAGAGCAAATTATTGGCTAAGTTTGTTTAGAATTGTAACAGAATCTAAAAAAAAAAAAGAAAAAATTTTGAATCAGGGTATTATAAAATCGTGATACTTACGTTATTGCAATACAAATTGATTTCCATCCTTATCGGATAATAATGCATTTTATGCGTATCTCCCTGAATTTCACTCCTCCTGCAAGTGTGCCATTTCAGTGTCTATGTAAAGATGGGGGGGGGGATCTTATTATATGATGTCACTACAGGGGAGAAATCTAATTGGATTGCACAAAAACACAAAAACACACCAAGCCTGAAATGCATAAGTCTTTCTTACTTACTTACTTATCTATTTATTTATGCGTTCCACTGTTTTGTAGGCTGAGTTCTGGTGTATCCTTAATACACTATGTAACAGATAGTGAGCTATGAAACTATGTTTATTGCTGTCAAAACACATCTCCTATTAAGTCAGTAGTATGCGCTTAATTCAGCTGTAATACGAGCAGAGTTGCACCAGGTTCTATCACTGCTTAGTTATTGCTTGCTGAATAACTGAGCAGTGAGTTTAGTTATTCAGCAACTAGCTGAGTTACTTATAGTGAAAACACCTGGTGCATTATTAAGACTTGGATTAAGATGCAAACCTGACGATTGTTTGCCTGTGTTAAGCTAAAAATTTACTGTCAACATGTCATCATTAAAGCGGCTTCTGTGCATGGTAGTATTTAGAATAGTGAGCACGATTTTACAGTAAATTTTGAATAAAGTAGCTGTAGTTGTCTGTCGGACTAGGAAATCTTACTAATGGAAACGTTAGCTTAAAATTATATATATATATATATATATATATATATATAGAGAGAGAGAGAGAGAGAGAGAGAGAGTTTCATTTACATCACTTGGATATACACTTTAGAAATACACCGATTCATTTACATCATTTGGAGACGGACAAACACTAATGTAAATAAACCGACCATTTCCTGGTAACCAAATTTGAATTTCAGCACTTTGGCCATGCGCTAGAATCAAACATTTGTAAAATGCAAGCGAAGACCACCACGTCTCAGAGTGAAACATTTATTACATACATATGTCTGTGGAAATCCTGAATATAAAATATACCAGAAACATATACCTTACATACATGAGTGGGTGTGCACTCTAATGTTTTGTTCGACCTCCTTTAGCTTTGATTATGGCACGCAATGTGGTGGGCAGCTCATGTGTAAGACTGAATGATTCCTTATGCTCCCACAACCACTCTTTCACATTTCGAGTCCTGCCCGTGCCATCAGGAAAGAAAACAAAATCCACTGCCGGGATAACCTGGTCATTCAGTACGTTAAGGCAGTCAGCTCAATTCATTTTCATGCAATAGTAATTTTAATATTTTCCTGCTGAATGCAAGCCAATCATTTTGAACCTTTTGAAAATGTGACCTTTTCTTCTGTACTGTATGTACAACCAGGTTAAACATCATTTGACTGCCCAGCTGTTTTTTTCTTGTTAGTATAAAATAATAATTATATGTTTCTTTGATGTTGTTATGACGTCACGAAATGATGCAAAAAAATTACATCCAGGTCAATTAATTGCATGTTTCCAACAATATTTTTTATTGATTTTAAATAGGTATATAACAGGGTAAACATGTAATATTTCAATACAGATTTTATAACCCCCTTATAAACCCTATAGCACCCACCCCGCCCCTCCCTGACTCCAAGCCAGTTTTACATGCATAAGA
>JAQMYJ010000015.1:9316442-9334708 GCA_030014305.1 Clarias laeviceps
ATATATATATATATATATACAGACAAATACATATATATATATATATATATATATATGGAGCTGGAAGTTTTTTGGTTCTGATTGCAAAAAAAAAAAAAGGAAAAAGAAAACAAACAATTAAATAAGAATTAATTGCATGTTTTCAAAGATGTTTAGAGTAGGTTTGAGTGGTTAAACATGCAAGATGGAAGGGTTACTTTATTTTCTTAACAACTGTGTGCAAACATTTGTTTAAATGCTGGGACCTATAGGTTCAGGTGTCATTAGTTTATTTTATTATTATTATTTTTTTTAAATATAGTTTTTCATGTGCTACAGAGTGCGCGTGTATGTAATCCAGTGCTCATGTTGGATCACCCGAGATGGCAAATGATCAATATTTTGGCCAGCATTCTACAGTCAAATTAAATCCAACTAATACTTATTTAACTAAGTAAGAATAGCTAATTATTGTTTTAATAGAAATATGTCACCATATGACTAATGATTAGTCACTACAAGTTAAAATACGAGTGCCTCTTAATGTGTAACACATAAAAACAAATGCATTTCTGCTTCTCCTTTTATAGATATGGACGAGTGGAGAGCGTCAAGGTCCTTCCAAAGCGTGGATCTGAGGGTGGAGTGGCTGCCTTTGTGGATTTTGTGGACATTAAAAGTGCACAGAAGGCTCACAATACTATCAACAAGATGGGCGACAGAGACCTGCGGACTGATTACAATGAGCCGGGGACTATCCCAAGCGCCGCACGAGGACTGGACGATAGCCTGTCTATAGCAACGCGCGGGCGCGATGTTTCGGGGTTCACAAGGGGGACAGGGGCCACAGTTTATGGGCCTCCTGCGTCACTCCACAGCAGAGAGGGAAGATATGAACGCAGACTAGACGGGTAAGTGGACATAGTTTCTCTGAAGCCTAGGGACCCATACATTTCTTGTAGCTTGTATTATTTTTTTTTACAAGCATTTTGAGAGCAGGGCGAGTTAAGTGATTATTCTAGAGAGAATGTCATGATTACCAAGCTCTGCTGCTCTTAGATTGAAACATGCTAAAGATGATTACTCAGTCATGCTAAGTACTGTATGTAATGTTTAGAATATAGCATGGAACGTATTCACTCTGGCGCTGAGTTGGATATTATAGAGAACAGATTCAAGGGCATGTGTTGGATATCATGATATCCTGGGACTTCTTCAAGCAAAGGGAAAGTCCACTGTATTGCCATTACCTGGGATTGCCCTGACCTGGAATACAGTACTGTCCATCATGGATTAATATCTTACTATTTAAAAAAAAAATGTTTTTTGTTATGACACAATTTAGAATATTGTGGTACTTAGTTTTATTGGTAATTGGATTTAAGAAAAAATGATTAAGTGATTGGCTGGACTCAATGGATGGTGTTCAACGGATTCACATTGGATTTATGCAAACAAACACAAGGATATTTATCGCTACAGAGGTACCGTTTTCTCTTTTTCCTCAGGAATCATGCGCGTTATTAGCATTCTGTCATTAATTACATGGGAGACTTCTGCCATTGGCCATTACGGCAGAAACTGACAGAAACAGTGAGCAAACATCTTTATTTATGATTTATTTTTAGACCATTTTCAGTTGATTTCTGCTTTATTATTTTTGCTGATAATCTCCAATGAATAAAGGACTGCGTGTTGGATATAAAGGAGTATACGGTCCAACCAACTGAGGATGGAACATAATGTATTTTTGGATCATGGACTTAAACTGGAGCACCGGGTAAAGTCAGTCCCTTTGACCATGGATTTCGGATTGGATTACTTCTCCAGTACTGGATATAGAACTACAAATGATTTTGGATACAGCACTAACGTCAACCAAAATAAGGATTTTTTTTTGAGTCACCCACTGAACTTGCTCTGGCGGTGGATTATTGCTAGGCATCTGAAAGGTATATTTGAAATTTCACCTCAGGATTGGAAAACATTTTTGAGAAAAGGACTTGGATTATAAATTTTTTTAATGTTTTGATTGTTTCCAATTTATGGATGTGATTTCTGGAGTTAAAAGCAAAGAATCAAGGACATTTAATTATTTATTGTTTTGTGCATAATGAAAGACTATAATTGAAAACATTTACATTTTAAAAAATCCTTAATCCCCAGAGACACAGAAAAAAATCAAGAATTTAATACATTTTTGTAACAGAGTCAAAGTGGATTTATTCTTCTTTCTTAAAGCCTCCTACTTTTTTTGCCTCCATAGACGTCATTTTCTGGCCCAATCAATTTTTGGAATATCTCTGGATTAACCCAGCCACAAGATAAGGATTATTCCTTGTTTTTTTCTTACCATTTTTAACTTTTTTTTTTTTTGCTCACAAAGTTCTGTCTCCCTAAATTGTATTTGGAATTGTAGGTCAAGTTACCACTGTCTGAAAAGGTTGGTATGTTCTGCCCTGTGTATTTTAGCTGTTCTCTAACTCCTAGTTTAACCCTGTGTCTTTCTTTCCTTTTTCCCCACTAACAGGCTGTTTCTGATAGCTATCGGTAATCTCATTTTGCTCTTCCGTCTCTGTGACTCTCCCTGGCTCTTTGCCCTTTGCTCTCTCCCTCATAAATTAAAAGAAATGGAAGCTAAAGAAAAATTTAAATGGCTAGACTGAAATGTTTATGGATATGAATGGAGAAGAGGACATAAGAGCTGTGGAGTGTTGATTGGCATAATACATCACTTACGTTTCTAACTTAGGGTTTTTTGTTTGTTTGTTTGTTTGTTTTTTGTTAATTTTTTCTAAATTACAAAGTGAACTTTGTGCTGTAAAGGCTGCCCACAGTCAGGTTACATGGGGTCCAATTACCAAATACTGTATAAATATTAAAATGCTAAACAAATCCAAAACCAAAATTTTAAGTTTTAAGATTGATTTTATAGTGTATGATTATATGATTTGAATAGTATTTTAATATTATAAAAATGTTTTATTATAAAATATTTTAGTATTTTAGTATTATAAAAAAGTTCAAGGATTTAAATAAACAGAACAGAAAAAAGTTTGGTACTTGCAAAATACAACAAGCAACAGTATTCTTAAAAGCCTACATGTAAAATATTAAAAAGTTAGTTTCTTACTCAGTACTAGTACAAATGACAGTAGAAATTAAATTTACATTGTGCAAATTTGATTACAGTAACTACCACCGTGTTTTACATAATTAACACAATATTTCCTTAAGAAGACTTCTCATGAGACTTTTCAAGTGCACTTTTCCACTTTTTCAACCTGTCTCGCTAAATTCGCCAAACCCCGAAACTATCAGCATAACCCGCTAAATCTTCTAATTAACTGGCCTAATCTTTTTTTTTTTTTTTTTACCAAAAATGTATTGTTATACTAGATGTGCCCATGACTTTGTTCGTGTAGAATTAAATTGCATACTCAAATGCGTTAAAAAAAATGTACATCTGTGGAATTTTGGAATGAACTCAAATTGTTATGCGTTACCGTGAAGTGCGCGGAATGAAGGTGTGTGATCGCGTTTATTAAGTAGATTTGGATATTGGAGTAGATTGTGAAGAAACAAAGACTATGTGTTACCACAAAAAAAAAACATTTGAAATTTGTTCAGTAGTTTTTACGTGATGTGCGCACAAACAAACAGACAAAAATTCCCAAAAACATCCTGATGGTTGTCTATTACTCATATTACGTCCCCCCAAAATAATTATTTCAGATATCTTTAATGTACAGACTTTTACAACTTTACAGTTTTATTACATGTATAGAAGAAAAAGTAGATAGTGTTTGTTAAATTACTAATGTACTACACCATGGTTGTCGCCTCAATGTTATAGGGTTATAGTGTTATAGCCTGCATATATCTGACAGCATGTTTCATATCTCAAACTGTCACACACGTTTTAACCAGGTTTTATGAGCATGAACTTTGACTCATGTCTCTGAATAGTGCATTATATTGATCAAGTATTGACCCAGTAGCTTAGATCATTTACCAGTATTTCTTTTTCTTATTTAAATAAGAAATCCCTAATCAATGATATGATTAGTAACGTGGTTAAAGATTCGTTTCTCCAAAAGTAAAACATAGTCCACAAGTACACATTTAAAATGCAGTTTGTCTAAAATAACTTAGATGTTGTATGATTGTAAAATAATAATACTACCTTCTGTGATGAAAATGCTGTACAGTATCAGATATCCTTAGATATAGATCATTTATTAAACTATACTGTACATAAACACGTGGCCAATTCTGATTTGCGAAGTGTGACCTGCCGATTTTCTTTCTGTCCAAAGAAAGTTAAGATCTTTTCAAGTAAAAAATTTTTTTTTTTTTTCCTATAATGGAAATTCAATTGTATGTAAATAACTTTTATTAAACGTTACAGGACTCTTTCTCACTCAAAAAAATCTTAATCTATTATTAATAAAAAATAAAAAAAATAAGTAAACAGAGCTTTTTTTGCACAAATAAAATGAAAATGAAAATGAGACAACAGCTAAAAAGGCAAAACGAAACCAGCTATTTCCATTCGGTGCATCTTTAATGAAAAATATACAATGTTACTTTCACAAAATTTTGACTAAATATATAAACTTAGTCATTTGTTGTGTTTTCTTTTCCAATTTTTATGAATTTTACTGTGAAAAACAGCCTCACAATATAACATATTAACAAAAATATAATCAAAACAGTATTCTAGCACACCCTGTATTTGGATTAATCTAAATAAAAATGCATGTTACCTGACACTCAGATTAGATAAATTAGTAGTTCACATCATAATAACATTCCTCTCATTCTCTCCACCCATCCTCCATCCTTCTTCATGTCTTCTTAGGGCTTCGGAAAGCCGGGACCGCACTTATGATCACAGTGCCTATGGACACCATGAGCGTGGCAGTACCAGCAGTAGTTTTGATCGCCAACGTCACTACGATGCGGAGTATTATCGGGACCCACGGGACCGAAATCTTAGTGGAGTTGTTAGCGGGAATGCTAGTTCCTCTAGTGCAAACACCGGAGGAGCCTCTTTAGTGATCACCGGAGGGGCTGGCGCAACAGGTACAAGCAGCAGTGCTGCTGGGGGAAGCAGTGCTAACACTGCTGGAACAGGAAGTGGGGGATCCGCATCTGGTGGCATTAGCTTTTATGGATCTCGATGTCGGAGTCCTGGTCACTTTGAGACTACAGAAACACGCTACGAGGCCCGTGGGCGTGAATCATATACACTGGCAAGCGTGGTTCATCGGGATCTGTATCGGGAGGAGAGAGGCAGGCGAGGAGATAGGACTTACTGCCACAGCCGAAGCCGGTCTCCACATACTTCACAATCACACAATGTTTCACCACAGAGGTTGACCAGCCCGGTTGCGAGACCCCCTCATTCTCCAAGTGGCTCCGGTTCCCGTAGCCGCTCTTCTAGCTCGGACTCGGCCAGCAGCACCAGCAGCAGTGGCAGTGGCAGGTCAGTAAAGAATTTTACAATGCATCGAATTACAGTGCTTTAGTGTATATTTTCTTGGATATTCAATAAGTATTTGATTAAACCTTGCAACCGTAATGTCTATGTTGGGAACTGCTTATTTACTTTTTGATATACTTTTTGATCCAGTCATCTGTATAATTTCCTGGGTGGGTTGTTCTGCTTTATGTTCTCTCATTGGATTTAGCCATCACATATCACAATTTCTTCTTATATTGCTGGTAACATAAGCTAAAAATGTTGCACGCAGATGAGGCTGTGGAGTCATGGTGGTTGTAGGACACAAAACTAGAACAAAGATATACTAGAATACCTTTGGCCATCTGTATGTCGGAAGCAATAGTGAATCAATGGCATGTGTTGATAAACTAGTAATAATCTCCACAAATCATGAAGTTTAAAAAAATTTTTTTTTTTAAAGAAAATCGTACACCAGCCTGTTGTGGTTAAGTTCAACACAACAGACAACAGTTTAGTTTGACTTAAACTCAAAAATGAGCAGTTTCTCAATTATGTTTTGGCTTCCCATACTTCAGCAGCACAGTGGCTTATTGGTTTGCACCTTCTGGGGTCCGGGTTTGATTCCCACCTCGGGTCAAGTTTACATGTTCTCTCCGCACTCCGCAGGTTTTCTCCAGGTGCTCTGGTTTCCTCCAACAGTCCAAAGACATGTTAGGCAGGTTAGGCTAATTTCCGATCACAAATTGCCCGTAGTGTGTGAATGACAATTGGCCATCAAGCTGGCAACTCGAACCCCTTAAATAACTGTCATAGAAACAACGGATATATCTCCAGAGTGCCAGTCGCCAGATGTGCCGGATGGCACGTGGGCAGCCCAAAATACAAATAAAAAATACAAAAGCTCATACTTCAAAGATTCACGAGTAGTCTAGCACATGGCTGAATTGATTATAATCTAACATGTTATTTGCACATGTTGTCACTTTCACTGTGTTGCATGGCGCGAACTGTGGATGGTGGTCAGGAAGTGACTTTTTACACTCGTTTCACACTCTTGCAACTCTCAAAATGCCTTGGGTTTGTGTTTATGCTTAAATCGAGCAAACTTATAAATCATGAGTAACAAAGGTAGTTTGTCATAATGGGGTTGTAACATTGTGAACCTAATAAGGGCCCACAAATGTAATACATCATGTAGCACAAATCTGCAGCTTTTAATGTAATAATGCTTTGGAAAAATCGATTCATTCGTAAATCTTGATTTGTTTGTGTGGTGATTCAAAATAGATTAAAAAAATATATTTTTACATTTATATAATAGAGATGCACCAAAGTTGGCGGTTTTTAGTTTAATCAGCCATGACCGGCCAATCAGCCATAGATTTTGTACTCAGTGAGTCAGTAGACACGCATTATTATGGCATTTCATTATCAAAAGTTGCACACATTAAAAGGCTCCGGTCAATATGTGAGAAAATTAGTATCAAAATCCACTCAGTACACACGTTTACACTAATCTACAAACACTGCGAGTGCAAATTAGTCTTGAAAATGCACGTTAGAAGCCCCACATGCCCATGTTAGAAGTCGCTACGTGCTACTGAGTAAAAATTTTTCTTTTTGTTTAATTTAAAAATGTTATGTTAAAATCTTATATTTGAAATGAGTTTGTTTTGTTTGAATACTGCCCTATGATTTTGGGTGCGAAAATGAATGCTATAGAGAATAGACTACAAATTACTCACTCATGTGAAATTCAGTTGCAAAGCTGTTGAATAAATGTAAGATATAAAATGTTTGAGATATGATTCAACTTTTTTTTAAAGGTTCAAGGCCTTAAAATTGTAAAATTTGGGAAAAAATCTAATATTGATTGAATCGGAATATTTATAAAATTGCAATATTAATTTAATTGGCACCTACGTAGATATGGTGGTAATTTCGTATCGGGTAGTGACTTCCAATCCCTAATAATCCTGCAAACTTAATACATTTCCCAACAACGTAATAAAACTTACTATAATGTTTGCAGTGATTTGTTCCTTTTTTAGGAAGGTGAACACCTGCTGGCAAGGTCTTCAGCTTTCAAAATTGTAACTTTCCACAAATAAAATACTACAGTTAATGTGATATGTCTGTGGGATTCTTACATAAAAAGCTGCAGATTTGTTTGTAGGCTGTTATTACGTTGGTGTAAAGAATTCGGTGATTTGGCAGTTTGACTAAAAACCACCACCATAAATGGCTTTAAAACTTTTGTGTTTGGTCAAGAGGAGAGGCGCCAAATAAGGCTGATGTGTGCAGTGACCCCTTTGTTATATGTAGTGTAACTTAACATGACTAAATTTATTTCAGTAACTAACTTAGCATG
Organism: Clarias laeviceps; assembly: GCA_030014305.1. Taxonomy (NCBI): domain Eukaryota; kingdom Metazoa; phylum Chordata; class Actinopteri; order Siluriformes; family Clariidae; genus Clarias; species Clarias laeviceps. Next base: position 9,324,263 of record JAQMYJ010000015.1, read on the forward strand.
TAAATCTTAAAGTTACTGTACCTTCCTTACTGTGTTGGAGTTTACACCCTTTTATTCCTAAACAAAAAGCAATAATAAATATCAACAAACAGAAAATTGTATTTTGCACAGTTCATCCGTGGGTGGATTTAAAACAATAGCTATCAGAAACATTACTTACATTTAAATCTGGGTTAATATTTATACCTGGGCTTCTCAAAGTCTGGACCCAGCCCGCAAAGGTTCCTACTCTGAAATAACGTTACGCTAATTAATAAATAGTTAGTTTTGTGGTAGATCATTATGTCAATCCTGGCCCGAGACTAAGGCCATCTAGTGTAGTTCACGTGAGGTCAATTCTCCTGAACAGTCAACAATCCTCTTCATAACATAAGGGTCACATGCGACACAATTGGTGTTTATCTGTTTATGTGATTCTCTGGGGAAATAGTCTAAACTAGCACACTATGGACTTTCCCCATCTCGTCTGTTTTTCCAGAGGGATTTTGTACATCATAATAGTCTAGTGATTGCAAACAATCTGTTTTCCGCTATATAAATTAAGTAATTGATTGCGTTCCAGGCTTTTTGCAGGGCAGATTATATCTTATTGATAATGACCACTTCCAGTCACCCCAAGCAGAGCTGCACGATTAATTGAAAAAAAAAAAAAAATCGCAATTCATACATACACGCGATCTCATTGCTGAATGACTTGTGTGTATTACCCTGCATTCAGATCACGCAGCATACACAAGCTCACGTATTTACTTGACAACAATCCCGGATTGCTGTATCAGTCAAGGTCACTGGTTGCACTCAAACAGTGTAACACAAAACATTATTAAATCACCAATCAGGACAGAGATTAGCAAATGATTTAGTTATACAACTCAATCACTTCTCATCTCTCTTCCTCATTTACCGCGTTGAGGTGGAGATGGAGCTAAACAAGCTAACCAGTAATCAGGAGTATGCTGTTATTTTTATGCTAAAATCAGATTTTATTTTTGTTTGCTTAAACGCTCACTTATTTTATAAAACTCAAACTCTCGTTGTGCTCAAACTGTATTTCCTGTGTGTGTTCAGTATCACAACACTCTGGTTGCTGAGTTCCATCCAATCATAAGCTTTTTATTTGATTTTTTTACATTCTGACGACTTGTTTCTGATCGACTCCTTTTAATGTTTTATGTGTCTGTTCAATGCGTATAAGTGTGTCACACCTATGCGGTTTGACTCGCGGTATGATGCGGTGTTAGACCCGGCGAGACACCACGAGGTACCGCTCGATGTTCTGCGAAGTTCCGCAGGGCCGATGAGCTTCCACGAGCACCGCCCAAAAAAGTAAAGACTTAATTTTTCGCGAGGAAAGATTAGAAACGTAATCACTACGTCAAACTCCCGGTTAATTGCGATGAGGCCATCGCGTGAAACTGTGTAGGTGAGATAGGGGTGTTGCATTTTCTTCAGTTGTTGCATTTATCATGGGATAAATTGATTGTGCATCTGTGTTATTTTTATCAGCATATGGTAAATGTCTCTCACACACACATGCTAAAAACTAAAATACATACTATTGTGTGATCTGAGACAGGCATGTGCAGTTCTAATTGGACTATAACTTAAAGTATTAGATAATTAAAACTGCCGTTTTAATTATTCGAGCTGTTACACAGAGACTCTGGGAACAGAGCGAAAGCTGCAGAGGAGTTTACTGGAAGTGTGTAAAGACTGAGCAATAAACCCTTTGACAACAATATTTTTACACTGTAAACTATGTATTTAATAACAAACTACCTAACACGGTTACATTTACTTTATGCTGATAAATTATTATTATTATTATTATTAATAATAATAATAATATTAATATAAACTAACACATGTGATGAAGTTCTGTAGTTGTCTGAGTGTCCAAAATGCACTAGTGCTACTTATTAGTTACTTTTATGTATTATTGTTAATATGTTTATGTTTTAATATGTTTAACAACTTTTCACTTTATTTAAATTAAAATAGGGAAATGTGACTTTTATTTTAAGTGCAATCAATGTTTTTTGTCGAAAGAAAAAAAAAAACAGAGAATAATGTGAGAGAATCGCGATCTCAATTCCCATGGAAAAAAATTGTGATTCACATTCTGTCAAGAATCGTGCAGCCCTAACCCCAAGTACACGTTGGTTTGTCCTGGAGTGCCATGAGGAGGAGTAACACATCTAATATTACCAGCAAATCATTTTGAATGGGAGTTTGAGTCATGGCTGTGCAGTGGGCATCAAATTGAAAAAAGTGGTCGTCAAATTTGCAATATGCAAAGTTATTTTTTTAAATGACAAACCTTATTCGCCACTTATGTACAACGCAGCGTGAAAATCACTCAACCACCTACAGCAGAAGCCCTCAAAAAGCTCAAGCCTTACTCTGACTGAAGCAGCCCAGATTTCCCTTATAGTGAGCGACTATTTAGCATGGCTGTACACATTCTGTATGATAAGAGGAAGAGACTTTCACAGAACAAAAACACAGAAATTCTGATATTTATAAAGAAATGCCTGCTCTCACTGCTTACTAATGAGTTCCCATGATTGGCCCGTCAGATACAAAGTGACTATTGTGATATTTGTGTTTATTTAAATTAGGGCTGAAACGATTCCTCGAGTAACTCGAGTAAATCGATTACAAAAAATGATCGAGGCAAAATCTTCTGCCTCGAAGCTTCTTTTAATTAATTTTAAAAGCTTGCGTTATGTTTTTTCGCAATTATTTGTTTGGCGTGACACAGCGCGCTTCCGGATGCAAGCCGCCACTAAACACAGACGAAGAAGAAGCGCTTACGTCACCCACAAAGCGGAAGGAGACGCAAACAGTTAGCTGTGTACTGATTTGAGGGAGCGTTCAGTTCCAGGCTGCAAAATGTAAAGGAGCGATAAAATTAGAGAAAGAGAAAATGACAGAAATTGTCAGTAAAGGCTTATGTTATGCCTGAGCTGTAAATTTAGAAACATTTAGTTCTGAAAGTTAAGTTGCACAACTTAGTGTTTTTATTGTGTGTCTTAGTTTTTTTGATGCTTAAAATCATTTGAAATACCTTTTTTTTCTTTTTTTTTTTTTTTTTAAGTTTTTGCATCTGAGAAAAGGCTTTAAAATAAGAATGTATGACACTGTAATGCATTTAATTCATCTCAGTCATCTTTAAGCCGTTCCTTGTATTGTGAATAATGACAATGTTTATTTTTGATAAAATGCTGTATGCATTTAAAAAATAAAAGTAGATTTTTCTAAAAAGAAAACCAATAAATTTTAGTTTCTCTTACATATATTCTCTTACGTATATTTTACATTGCTGTTTAATTAAGCAAAAGTACATTTTATCCAATTACTCGATTAATCAATAGAATTTTTGGTAGAATACCCGATTTCTAAAATATTCGATAGCTACAGGCCCAATTTAAATATGTTCAGTGCAGAGTTTCTGTTTGTTTCTCACTGACACAGATTTGTTCCATGTGCTTCACCTTATAATGAGTGAGTGTAGTAGGACAGTCACATTTTAGGTAAGCATTTCGCTGTTTGTGAGAGTCCCTTAATGGTAAATTTTTCCTCTTAAGTCGAGCATTCTATTGGTTTCAGTTTCTTTATAATCCGCATGAAATAATAAAAGGATGGAATACAGTGGAACCTCAGCATACAAATTTAATTATTTCTGGAGGCGAGTTCATGAATTGCGATATCCATAAGGAATAATGTAAATGCAGATAATCCGTTCCAGCCACCCAGAAATAATACCAATATTTCCAACACTATAATCGCAGTTTTGCATATGAAAAACCCAAGCATTCCATGTCAAGAGTCCTCACAGTAAGTCGTGCCACCAAGCTTGGGCTCAAAATAGAAGAGACCACCCACACCACCAATCTGTCACCAAAAAAATGCACGAAAAATCACATCGCTTTTAAACGCATGCTGAAGGTAACGTTGGTATCGTAGGTTGACTCTTTCGAAACATCTTTTGCTGACTGAAAAAAAGTCTTTGCTTGGCTTTCCCTGACGCAACCAAGGTTTTGAACGGCTCCCAGAAGAACTGAGGTTCCTTTGTATGTTGCATATGTTGCCTTCCAATAACTTAAAGTTTTAAATTTATGGCACATTCTCAGATCTTAATTGTATTTGTGCACTGTTGCTTAGAATAGTAATAAATAAAGGTGTGTGATCAGTGATCCCTGACGAAAACCCTGATCGGAGCATCTCTATTAGTTGTGCCTTCGGGGCCCATGATCCTGTCGCCAGTCTACTGGTATATAATTGATAGTTAATTTTACGTCTTAGTAGTGTATATGTATATATAATTTTTTCTTGTAATATTGATGAGATGCAGTGTCAGTATTTGCATAGAACTCCATAGTCATGAGGTTATTTATTTATTATTATGGTTTGACGGACATCGAGTGAATTTGTGAATCTTCCTCGACACCTGTAAGATGCAATGTTTTTTTTTCTTGCCCACTTGGCAGTGTGGGTGTAAAGTCCCCCACCCCCGTGAGATCCAGCTAGAACTGGAAATTTCTTGCTACTGCTGGATTGCTGCCCACTCCCACAGCCCAGCCTCTGTCAGCATTGCTTCTGACTGACTGAGTGTGTGTGTGTGTGTGTGTGTGTGTGTGTGTGTGAGAGAGAGAGAGAGGGAGAGATGGGCCTGTGGGCAGTGCAGAGATGTAACCGAGATGACAAAAGGAAGCTGTGTGTATAGCAGAATATCCAGGAAAGGTTGTTCCCGGTTAATTATTAATGCTAAGACACACTACTATTATTGCTGAGACACACTACATTTGGTGTAGTATGTCTGGGGAAACCTAAATGGCTTCAAAGAATGTGTGGCTGGCCTTTAAATATTCTGCACCAAAAGGGAATATTCCTTGATTATTTCTCTTCTATTTATTTCATGAGCAATAGGCTATTTCATTTACATAAGCGGTCCTTTATTTAGATCAGGTCTACAAAGCAGTTTGAAGAAGAATGAAACCAAGCTGTGAACTGACCCTGTTTTACAAAAAAATAAAATAAATGTGGACTCCTTTGAAATCCTTATCATTGTCCAAATAGTACTACACAGTGGCAAAGTAAAATTAGGTTTTCGGAGTGTTTTGTTAATTTATAAAAAAATAAAAAAAAGATTGAAATACCAGTTAAAATGTCTGGACACCCCTTCTAATTCCAAGGTCTTTTCTCATTTTTATTTCTTTTTACGTTGTAAAACAATGCTGGAGGCATCCAAAATATGCAATAATTTTCTTTTTCAACAGATATTGAGACGTATCTGCTACTTATGCTCTGTAAAGCCTCCATAACGGCTCTAATTTGAGGTGCTGTTTGATGATTGGTACTTTTTGAGGCTGGTAACTTTAAATCAACTCAGCAGCAAAGATACGTTTTGGCCTATCTACTATGGTCATTATAAAACAGGTATTAGTACTTTTGGAAATGTGGGCAGGTGCCAAGTTTTGCTGAAAAATCTCCATAAAGCAGGTCAGCAGAGAGAAGCATAATGCTCTAAAGCTTCGTGGTAGACGGCTGCGCTGACGGCTGCGCTGACCTTGGAGCTGATAAAACACAGTGTGTAGCCTACTGAACCAGACTGAGAGCCCATTGAAAGGCTCAGGAAACCTTTGCAGGTGTTTTGAGTTAATTAGCTGATTAGAGTGTGACGTCCATGAATATTGAACCTTATTGAACCTATACAGTACCAGCAGATGACATGGCTCCCCAAACCACCACTGACTGTGCAAACTTTTACGTTGGACCTCAAGCAACATGGATTCTGTGCCACTCCTTTCTTTCTCCAGACTCTGGGACCTTGATTTCCAAATGAAATGCAAAATTTACTTTCATTTGAAAAGGAAACTTTGGTCAACTGTGCAACAATCACAGTGCTTGACAGTCTACTCCTTGGGAATCTCCCCCAAATTCTTGAATGGACTATATTTCACAATCCTCTCAAGGCTGCGATTATGTCTTTTGCTTAGGTACCACATTTTTCCTTTCATTCAACCTTTTGTATCTTACCCTCCATGTGCAGGGTGTCAATGATCATCTTCTGGACAACTGTCAAGGCAACAGTCTTCCTCATGATTGTGTAGCCTACTGACATCTGGTTATAATATAAAAAAAAAAGTTTCACTTTTCGGAACAAAATCCTGAAAAAAATCTGCTTTTCTATGATATTCTAATTTATTGAGATGCACCTGTATATATGTAATAGGGCTGCATAATACTTGACAAAATGTGAATCACGATTTTTCTCCATGGGAATTGAAATCATGATTTTCTCACCCGATTCTCGCTCTTCCAACAGAAAAAAAACATTGATTGCACTTAAGAAAAAAAAAGGGTTTGTCTGCACAGGACTTCCAACTTGCTTGTATTAAAATAAAAGTCACCTGTCCCTATTTAAATGTAAATAAAATGAAAACTTGTTAAACATAAATAGAATATTAACAGTTATACATAAAAATAACTAATAAGTAGCATTTATGCATTTTGGACATTCAGACAACTACAGAACTTCATCAGTATGTTAGTTTTTATTATTATTATTAATATTATTTTATCAGCAGAAGGTAAATGTAACAGTGTTACAGTATACATATAGCATTAAAAGAAGTCGATCAGGTCGTCAGAATGTAAAAAAAAAAAAAAAAAGCTTATGATTGGATGGCATTCAGCAAGTGTTGTGATATTGAAAACGCGCAGGAAATATAGTTTGAGCACAACGCGAGTTTGAGTTTGATGGACTGTTTTTAAGCGAATAAAAATAAATTCGGTAAAAAAAATCAGGGTTCAAAACAGTTTTTGTCATGGAAATAGCAGCATAGTACCCCAACTCTTGATTAATGGTTAGCATGTTTAGCTCCACCTCCTTGTTACAAGTCATGTGAGTGACAGCGGAACTCCGTAAGTGAGGAAGAGAGATGAGACCTGATAAAATTCATATTATCAAATAATTTATCTAAGGATTTTATTATTTAAAAACATTAATATTTATACATGTGTGTGTATATAAAATTCATATTATTCTTCAAATAATATGATTGAGTTGTGTAACTAAATCATTTGCTAATCTCTGTCCTGACTGGTAATTTAATAGTGTTTTGTGTTACACTGTGTGCAACCAGTGACCTTGACTGATGCATCAATCTGGGATTGTCAAGTAAATAAGTGAACTTGTGAATGCTGCGTGATCTGAATGCAGGGTAATACACACAAGTGAATCGTCGTCATTCAGCAATGAGATCACATGTATCTGAATCGAGATCATGATTTTTTTTACCGGTTAATCATGTAGCTCTAATATGTAAATTAGTTATAAATTTTTTATAGGTGTTAGTCAGCGGGCACAAAAGGACGGCGGCATTTTTCACTCAATCTCAGAACCTAGTCCGAATAACAAGAACTGAAGCCTGAAGTGACTTTTATCGTAATGTGACATTTTGATTAAGTTTTGTCTGAAAGCACAAATCTGGTGTTTTTTTCAGCTTAGATCTGAATCACTTTCATATGTATTGGATACATATCCGATACGCGGTCATGCGACCTGAACGAGAACAGGCAGATCGGAATTCAGGCGTTTTTTTTTTTTTTTTTGCCTCTGCGTATACGTGGGGTTCCCCCTGACATGAGTCAGCACTGGCAGTGCGGTGATTTTATAGTAGTGCTACAACAGCTAAAGTGAGGCCTCTGATTTTCGTCCTGTATTAACATCCTGTAACATCCTGATTTATGTCCACTCAACTAGAATAATAGTTGGATAAGTAACTTTTTCTTTTTTTTTTTTTGGATTTTTTCCCTGATTTTCTCCCTAATTTTAGTTGTGTCCAATTCCTCCTCGTCACTTGGGGGCTCCCACATTAAGGCTACTACTACCACTCAGCCGGGAGGGCCGAAGACTGTCACGTGTTTCCTCCAAACCACGTGACGCCAGCCGACCGCAACTTTTTCGAACTTCTCACTCACGCACCGTTAGGGGCAGCGTAACACACTCTGAGGTATCCACAGACGCCCCTGATTGGCTGTAGAGCCGTGATTAATGTGGGAGCACTAATACTTCTCATCCCTCCCCTTTGAGAGAGCCCGGCCAATCAGCTCTCTCTAGACCTCTGGCTGCAAAAGGTTGCAGTATCAACCGGGAATCGAACCAGCGATCTCCGGATGATAGGGCGAGCACTTTACCACTGCGCCACTCAGAGGCGTAACTTTCTCTTTTACAAGGTTCTGTAACATCCCCATAGTGGAACTGGCCAGATAACAACAGGCAGTACATACATAATGCCAGTACCATACTACTCTGCCATTAGATCATGTTCTTGACAATATAAGATGTAAATTCACTTAATTGCTTTTAAGGGGAGTTTTGACTTATTTGCATTTATTCTTTATTCTTTTATAAGTCGTCCCATGCGTGCTGACTACTGCTACATATATTTGTAAGTAAGACTCGTGTAGAGAGGCGTCAAGGCGACTTGTAGCAAAAACCCAAGACATCTTTTACGGTGTGAGATAAAAGGTTTCTGCAATAGCTGCAAGTAACATCAACAGACAGAATCTTGGCTTGTTTTATGCTGATATGCAGATGTTCAGCCATGTTCTGTTTTTCCTGGACTAATGCCTCATGGCATGCACACATTCTTGTCACAACCGACACATGCTTTTACAAAATGTTTGACAGTCAACACTAAAATTTTCTAAGGTGCAGCATTTCCAGTTTTACCACAGCCTTGTTTTGTCAGAAAGGCCTGCTAGGCCTATAAATCAAGCTTCCATGGAGCTGATTATCTGAGCCTGAGTTCCTTCTTTAAAAAGCTGATATTTTCCATCCCAATGGGTTGTGTAGCAGTTTCTGCTGCTTGCAACTCTTTTGTGGTTTCGAGGCAAATGAAATTCTCAGCAGTATTTGCATAGCCTGTAAGATGGGAGTCACATAATGGCAAATGCCTTATGAAATTCAAACATCTGATATGTTTAGGGACAATTTAAGATTGTAAGATTAATTACGCTACACTAATTATGCATGGTAAACCAGGACGGCTGCAGTATTTTTGAAAATTGGATGTTGGATCAGCATTTTCCAGAAATTATTTATTTTATTAAACAATGGCTATTTTAGATTTCTCATAGGAATCTGTCTCTTTAAGGACAGTGCTGACAAAAGTGATGTTGCAGTAAATGTGTGTTTGTGTGTGTGTGTTTGTGTGTGTGTGTGTGTGTGTGTGTATGTGTGTGTGTGTGTGTGAAGTAGCAGGAAGCAGGACTGAGTGTTTGTAATATGACCCACAGCAAGCGTCAAGTGAGTTGAGAGCAGTAGTGTAGAGAGCAGACCACTTTTTTTTAATCTTGTTCAGAGACTAGACTTAAATGCATATCAGCAGCTTTAGCAAGACCTAAACTTGTTGACAAAGATGAATTATGGAGAGAGATATTTGGGCTATACAGTGGACGAAAAAGGCAGGCTCCTAATCACAGCAGCAGTGCTTTGTATGCGCTTGTATGCGTTTTAATGTGTGTCTAGTAACGAGTGACAGCATATCAAACCAAGCCAAAAATCATTCGGACAAACATCCAGACCTTCCGAAGTTGCATTTGAGGTGTTAAAATGTTGCAGTTCCTCTATAATCCTACTGTTTAAACATTGGCAATCAGCACAGCATACTGTGTGGTAGGATTGAATTATTTGCTAAGTTTGTTTAGAATTGTAACAAAATCTGAAAAAAAAGTTTAATATCGAATCCTGATATTTATAAAATTGTCAAACTGCAATACAAATCAAAACTGCACCTAGGTATTGTGGTAATATAGTATCAGGTGGTTCCTGGTGATTCCCATCCCTAATAAAGTGGAACCTCGGATTGCGAGTAACGCGGTTTGCGAGTGTTCCGCAAGACGAGCAAATATTTTAAAGGAATTTTGTCTTGAAAAACGAACAGGTCTTGGTTTACGAGTACCGAGTATCATGTAGCACGCATGCGCTTCTTGTTTTGACGCCAAGTGTCACGTGATCACAACGGAGCCAACGTTTTCTCTCTCTCTTGTGTTGCGGAATTGTGGTTAAATCGTCTCCCCTGCTGGGTCTTAGTTCTCGTCTCTTACTGGTATAGTCAACATCCGTGCACGCGTGTACTGTTCACTATAACACTGTGACCACGTGTGTGTGCGTAAAACATCTTTTAATTTGTGTTTTTATGCGTGTGTGTACAGCACGCATGTACTGTTTATTATAACACGTGTGTGTAAAGCAAAAGAAAGTCTCATTAGAGAGGATAAATATCCCTTTTCTTTCTCTCCCCTGGGTCAGCATGCCGATCTGTGTGTGCGCATGCACGTAATTTGACACTGTGCCCCTTCACACACACACACACACACACACACACACACACACACACTTGCTTTTCTCTGTTGCGATTCTTTTCAAAGGTA
>JAQMYJ010000015.1:9334808-9372580 GCA_030014305.1 Clarias laeviceps
GTGTGTGTGTGTGAAACTCAAATAAGAGAGGAGGAAGTGTTACTGTGTAAGACGAGAAGAGGGGAGGGGCTGATTCCATCTCTTCTCTTACTTTAGCTTCACACACAAACACAAACACACACACATACAAAGCGCCTGCCCGCATAAACGGAAACACTTATCTGTTAGGATTTATTTCTTCTTTTTTTAAAGGTAAAGTTCAGGGTAATTTGTTTTATTTTTACTTTATATTTTACAACATTAATTATTTTTATGTATTTATTTTTGTGGACTGTGGAATGAATAATTTGTGTTTCCATTATTTCTTATGGGGAAATTTGCTTTGGTTTACGAGTGTTTTGAAATTCCTGCTTCCAGACCGAATCGTAATCCAAGGTTCCACTGTATAGAGAGTAGTAGTATGATACAGCTAATCTCATCAAAATGTTTTCCAGGTATTGTATTTTATTAACAAATTTAATTGATCACCATAACTTTTTTCCCCGTAACTACTGAAAGTCTAGTGAGTATTTAAGTATCAAAAAATACCTAAATTCAGCCACATGTACAGAGCTGATACTGCTGCACATAATTTCAGACAACACCTTATACATTACAATATGATCTTCATCAACACACTATATGATGGTGAAAAAAGCTGATAGATATGTGATTCTGAAGAACAAATACTTTTTGTTATTTTAAAGATTGATTGACACAGCAAGGCAATGCAGAAGGTGGTGTAGATGCCTCATACATTTCTTGGGGTTGCCAGACCACACGTTAAGAACAATATCCATAGTCTAGTAGTAACCCTAACCCTAGGTACGTTATGACAAAAACATAACAAACCAATTGAAACATATCAATACCTGAAATTAAGTAACAATGCTATTGCAAACCAGAAGCATAACTTGTCTCAATTTATATATGAAAAAATAGATGGAATTACACAATTTTTAAAATTGTTTTGTAGTTTACAGTGCTGCCTATACACACTAGAAAAGTTTTCTTCTTTTCTACTGTGACTTGTCTTTTTGTGGGAAAGTGTGAAAAAACAACACCTTTTGTTTTCACATTTTGTATTTCACACCACTAACACTGTATTCAGCAACTATTCTTCTACTGACTCATTACTGTTGATGATGTTAAAGCAAATATTGCAAACAATGGTTCTTGTAAATAAGAGATATTTAAAAGATTTTTGAAACATTATTTGCACTATTTGAATAAATGTACAAGTAAATATATAGACTAAAAGTAAATGTAAAATAAATATACCACCAAATATATAGTTTGGACACACCTATCCTGATTTTTATTTCACATTGTACAGCAGTGCTAAAGGCATCAATCTATTTGCATTACATCTCTTTTGAACAGTTGATGTTGAGAGCTCTGCTACTTATGTTCTGTAAAGCCTTCATAACGTCTCTAATCTGAGTTCCATTAATTGGTGATTTCTGAGGCTGGTAACGTATTCCTCTGCAGCAGAAGTAAGCTTTGGTCTTACTTTCCTGGGATTTTCTTCATGAGGCCAGTTTCATCATAGTACTTGATGGGTTTTGCGAACACACAAAGGTCAGCTGTTCTGGAATAGTTCTTGCAAGAACAGTATTATCAACTGTTCTTGCAAGAACTATTCCAGAACAGCTGACCTTTGTATCTTAAAATAACAACTGACTGTTGTTGTTGCTGTTGCTATGTAATTACAGGAAATATAATTTACAAGAAATTGTAGGAAATAAATCCAAACTTGTGTCCAAAACTTTGACTGGTGTGTCAAAACCTTTGATTGGTACAGTATATAAAAAACCTAAGCTGCTGGAATTTGTATGAAAAAAAGAAGCAGCAACAGTCAAAGTTCTCCAGGGGGGCTCATAGTTAATTTCGTAGTTAATTTGTTTATAAAACTACACAAGTTGTACCTGAAACTAAAGGGTCCTTAAATCGTTCTGGATTAACCCTCCATGCTGTTATTAAACCACCGAATTATCATTTAACATATTTTACTACTATGATTTTTTAAAATATTAAGCTGCTTCCATAGAACATTGTGATAATAGTCTTGCACATTTTGAAGGGATGAATATGCTGAAGATATTATGTCAAAAGAAAACTAAGGAAAAATCAATTAATGAAAATGAGAATGATTACAAAATAAGGATTAATGTGTTGTGTTCTTTTTATAGTTTAATTCTGACATAAAGTTCAAATGTTGAACAAGTATATTGAATATATACATGTTGTTTTTTTTGTTCTTTAAAATAGTGAATCCAGTAGCAGCTCCAGTGACGAGTCTCCAGCTCGATCTGTTCAGTCAGCTGCTGTACCAGCTCCTTCCTCTCAACCTCTGCCTCCACTGGATAAAGATGAGCCGCGCAAGAGTTTTGGTATCAAAGTGCAGAACCTTCCTGTGCGTTCAACAGGTAAACTTTTAAAATGATTCTGTGATCATGTCGCTGAAGGTAAACGTTTGTGACAACTTGACAACTTAAAATTTTAATATATATATATATATATATATATATATATATATTTTTTTTTTTTAATTTTTAATTTTTTTTTTTTTTTATTAAATTCCAGATACAAGTCTGAAGGATGGCCTTTTCCATGAATTTAAAAAGCATGGAAAAGTGACATCAGTTCAGATTCATGGTGCCTCAGAAGAAAGATATGGACTTGTCTTTTTTCGTCAGCAAGAGGACCAGGAAAAAGCTCTAAGTGCATCTAAGGGAAAGCTTTTTTTTGGGATGCAAATAGATGTTACTGCTTGGACTGGCCCCGGTGAGTTTTTTTTTTATTTAACAAATAACGTTTAAACGTATACAGACAAAATGATTTTGTTTCAGATTAATCTGCTAAAAAATAAGGTTTTAATATTTAATATTTCAGTATAATATTTCATTAAACTGCATTGTCTTGTCTACAAAAAAAAAATTTATACCAAGTGCTATGTAATTTTTATATTACAGACCAGTAATAGACAATACTGTGCAAAAGTCTTGAGCCACCCCTCATTTCTTCATATTAAATAAATTGAATGATGTAGATTAAATTCAAGAAACGGGAACAAATGTTTTTCTGTGACAGGCTACAAAGTGATTAAAGATACAATTTAAAGTGGTTGTTTATGTAGCAACCTACATTACCAGTATGCTGATCATCTATTTCTCACTGGTTCATTTCTTAAGTTAGATGTTTTTTTTTGTTTGTTTGTTTTTTACACTTGAATGATTTATAGGTCATTGTTTGACAAACATTCCTCTGAAACTTGTCAGGTACAGGGACTTGACTGAAAATGAGAGACAAAAAGTCCTTTTTTGACAAAGGCTTCCTGGGGAACTTTTCCTCAAAACTAAACTCAAAATTAAAATACAAGAAAGTCTGGCTCTTTGGAACCAAAATATGAAGAAATGAGCGGTGGCTCAAGACTTTTGCACAGTACTGAATGACCACGTACAACTGAAATATTTTACAAACATTGACATATTGTTCTTTACATCATTTCACAAAATGAATACAACCTTATTATATGTAACGGATTGTATCATTTGTGCTAATTACAACATATGTCTCTGTTTTTGCATGTAGAGACCGAAAGTGAAAATGAGTTCCGGCCACTTGATGAACGGATAGATGAATTTCATCCCAAAGCTACACGAACACTGTTCATTGGAAACTTAGAGAAGACCACAAGCTACCATGACCTGCTCAGCATTTTTCAGCGCTTTGGGGACATTGTCGTAAGTTGAATTTTTTAACTTTTTTAACAAATTAACATAAAACTTTGGAGTCTCCAAAATGTGTCCAGCTGAATTCAACTCAGCTGTCGTCCCTGAAATTCCTTTTTTTGTACTTATGTTCCAAATAAGCTATTTCATTGTCTATATTTTTAAAATGCAAATGAGCTACCGTGAGCCTTTGGGGAAATGTCAGTCACAATGCAGGAATGGGACTTCCCTGAAATTGGTGGGGAACAAAATACCACTTATTTTTTTCCCCAACTGTTTAAGACATGGCTCACTTTTGGACATTTCTCACTCGATTTAAGGCATTTCCCAGCAATTTCACACATTTCTGAAACATTTCTTTTTAACTTGTTTAATGATATAAACATAAAAATCTTTATAAAACAACTAAAAATGGAGCCTAATTTCCTGTCACATTTTAAGATTAGCTGTATTAGCAAACTAGTTAGCTGACATGCTAGGCAAAGTTTTATTAAGGCAAAGTTTTATTCCCTTCTGTGTATAAAATGTCTGGAACATGTGTTTCATTACAGTGAGCACAGTAACTTTTATAAATAACCAGGTTAGGATTGAGAAGGCAATCAAATTCACACACTTTCTCTGGTACATTCTGACTCGTTTAAAAATGACTAGCATGAAGATTTATCCTGCTTTGTCATGCAATATACGCTTCTGGTAGTAAAATTTGCCTCCCAGTTTAGCTAAATTCAACAAACCAAATTGCTAAACTTTATAAATAGCAACTCTTACAGCATCAGGATCTGAAGTCGAGTCACAGACAGTTGGAATAGATCCACATTTAAACTCCCCTTAAAACTGTGGGGATAGCTATTAGAATATTTCCACTGAAAATAAAAGATAATTTCTTTACTCCTTGGGAGGATGGGAGTTTAGTCTTCTTTTTATAGTGAACATCAGAGCATTGGCAGTTCCTTGCTTTTAGCTGTGACAGGCTGTGGTTCCCTCCAGTCTGCTGTCGGCAAAGTAAAAATGCCGACTCATTGGATGAACTGAGCTCCCAGCTGGAGAAATGCCTTCATTTATCAAATTCCTTCTAATTTATTTATTTCATTTATTAACCTTTTTTTTGAGACCAGCAATGAAAATCTGAATGACACATTTGTCCAAAAAAAAAAGGGAAAAAGAGAGTACTTGTCACATTGACTAGAGTTTGAATCCATAAGCCATAAGTTTGGTATTAATAATGTTTTAAAGTCGTTTTGCAACATTGTGTTATGAGTATTTGTTATCCTATTGTCATGTAGTCAACATTGTTCCAATGTCATTTCATCAAAGTAATTTTAGACACAAATGTTGTCTCAATGATTATAACATTGCCAAATGTTTTAGATGATTTCTTGAGTTAACTGAAACTGAAATACTTATGATTTTTGTGCTACATGTTTGCCTCATCCATCCTCTGCAGGATATTGATATAAAGAAGGTAAATGGTGCCCCTCAGTATGCCTTTCTGCAATACTGTGACATCGCTAGTGTCTGCAAAGCAATAAAGAAAATGGATGGAGAGTACCTTGGGAGTAATAGGCTAAAGGTGAGAATGTGTACCTTATTATTAATTCTGGAAAAATATTCAAGAGATCTGTTGTTGTTGTTGTTGCTCTCTATAGTTGGTCAAGTTCAATCCACTCATCTAACATAGGTGTGTTATTGTTTATATGACGTAGTTATATAATACTGGTCTCTAAGTCTATAAGTTTTTTTTTTTAAATAGAAATGTGGTGATGATTGGACTGGAGAGTACAGCAGCCTCATCTTTGTGTTTACATGTAACATCTAAAAATGAATAACAATTATTGTTTTCTTTGTTTTACAGTTAGGATTTGGGAAAAGTATGCCTACTACATGTGTTTGGTTGGATGGCCTGGCTTCCAACATTACAGAACAGTATCTTACAAGACATTTTTGCCGTTACGGACATGTTGTTAAGGTACTCATTCTTCTTGAGAATAATCTCAGTTTAATCTCTCTATAGTTTCCTAAGTGGGTCCTATTTCTTATTCTTTATTTCTTGGCTTCACTAGGTTGTATTTGACAGACTGAAGGGAATGGCTCTAGTGCTTTATAACAATATTGAATGTGCACAGGCTGCAGTAAAGGAAACCAAGGGTTGGAAGATTGGTGGTAACAAAATTAAGGTTATAACATGTCTATACAGTTAACTTACATTTAATGTCTTTTTCATTTGCAGTTTTAGTGTTTTTACCAATTGATATTCTTCTTTTAGGTTGACTTTGCCAACCATGAGAGTCAGATGGCTTTTTACCGTTCAATGCAGGCTTCTGGCCAGGACATCAGAGATTTTTACGATATCCTTTCTGACCGTCGGTTAGTGAAATTGTTACATCGTTTATTTTTTAAACTTTCATGTTAGGTCATTATAATAATAATAATAATAATAATAATAAAAAAAAAAAAACATCTAACAGCACAGTTTTTTGCTTTTTGCAGTGATGAACGGAGGCCAATCTATCATGAATTCTCCACTGAACGAACATGCTACGAAAATGTAAGAACACCTGGAACATACGCAGAAGAGCTGCGTCGCAAATATTCTGCCAGAAGTCGAGAATTTTATAGTGAATGGGATCCCTACACGGCAGACTACTATGACCCAAGATATTATGATGAGCCTTGTGAATTCAGGGATTACCGAGACGCCTATGAGCAAGACATAAGAAAATATAGCTACATGCAGCGAGAACGCAATAGAGACAGAGAACGCTTCGAAACAGACAGGGAACGTGATCATGGTCGACGGACAGCTGAACACAACCAAAGTCCATCTCTTCCACGTCGTCCTTCTAGCCCGACCGCTTCCCCTGTTCTATCTGAACGCCTAGTCAGTGATTCTGAACATATTATTTATAGTCGTTCATCTGAGAGAAGTGGTAGTTGCAGCTCAATTTCTCCACCACACTTTGAAAAGCCAGACAGAATTTGTTTGGACCGTTACAGTAAAACTGACAAGCTTGAGAAAGAAAGGGCACTCTTTGAAGCAGATCGTGGAAATGGGGGAGAAAAGGAAAGGCGGGCTGGTCGTAAGGAAAAAGGAGAAAAGGACAGAACTGAGAAGCACAAATTAAGGAAGTTAAAACTTTCATCTCCTAGTATTCCATCATCTGAGACAGACCTTGAACCTGACAGAGAGGCTAGCCCTGATACAGCTCAGCATAACTGTAGCAAAACTCTGACCAAAGAAAAAGAATCTGGAAAAGGAAGACTAGATCTTCCACCTTGTGTTGTTCATTTGACACGTGTCAAGGAAAAGGAAGGAAAGTTTATTGACCATGCTGTTATTGAGAAACAAAGAATAAAGGCTACCAGTGATCATATCAGTTCTCCAACGCCACCATCTTTGGCTGATCACAAGTCTATGTTGCATCGTGTAGAAATGCAAAGTAGAGAGGTCCTTAAACATGGAAAACCTCCAAAAGATAAATGTTTGGCTAGCCAAGTAGAGATTATAGACAAAGAAGGCAAAATCAAGGGCAGAAAATACCTTAAAGCTGAGCCTGTATTTGAAAAAAACAATTCTGATGCTGATCGCTTGGCTGCTCGAAAGAGACGCTTTGAGGAAGAAACAACAAGAGCTAAACGTCTGAGAAGAGTTACCCAGGATGAAGATGAAGGGCGATTAGGACTGAAGTGGCTGGGCAATCATCATTTTTCAAAGGGGCTAGAGGAGGACAAGAAATTTGTTCAACATGAGATGTCCAAGCGAGAGAGTAGAATTGATAGGAAAGAGTGTCTGGTTACTTTAAGTACTACAAGGGAAGACCCGGAACCAGAAATTAGCAAAAAACTTGGTCACAATGTTGATCTGCAAATTAAAGAACTGTCAGAGGATGAAACAGCTCCTATAAATGATCTTGATCAGCAGATTCCAGGGGTTGGAGGAAAGAACCAGCAGTGCCTCAGTCCTAAGGTGTCTGAAGACAGAAACTTAGAAATTGAACAGCACTTAATTAACCTTAAAGGGCACTCTGCAATGGAACAAATAGATGCACTGAATAGTGAAGAAAGGTTACTCTTCGACCTAGACCACTCACAAAGCTGTAGGAAACAAATGGAGCAAAGCCGACGTCTCCAGCAGCAGCTAAAAGACTCAAACACAGATGATCAAAATCTTGTGTTAGGTAAAACCTTGCTTGATGTTACTGATGTTTCACCTCCTCTCAAACCAAAGGGGTCAGAAGAATTTTATTATCATTTTATCACTAATAAAGAGTGTAGTTATCAAGATTCTGGTCAACTAAGTGATGATTCTGAAAGGAATGTTACCTCTAACTTAGTTGATCAGGATTTGCCTGCTGACTCATTACATGTGAATGCCAACAAAGCAAAAGACAAACTCAAACCAGAAAACAACTCACACTGGGATGGATTTAAATGCAATAATCACAACAGTGTTACAGACTTCGAGTTATTTAAGGCTAAGAAATCACTGATTTATAATGAAGGTCTGGGTTGGGAAAGTAAAACGAAAGAAATGAGCTTTCCCAGCACCATTGTGAAACGTGAGAGCATTAGAAAGCGCCTTGTACCTGAACTGGAGCCTGGAGAGGTTCGATCAGACTCGGACGATGATTATGATGATGGTGACTACGCACATTTGTCACCAAAGATGGACACTTCCCTTAAAAGAGAATGTGAAGGAAAATTTTTGGACCTTAAGCTTTCGGGTTCCTTAGAAAAAAACAAGTTCTATGAATTTGCACTGGATAAGACAATAACCCCAGACACAAAGGCCTTGCTAGAGCGGGCGAAATCTCTCTCATCGTCAAGGGAAGATAATTGGTCTTTCCTTCGCTATGATTCACGGTTCACAAGTTTTCGAAATTGCACGGACAAAGAGAAAGTTGAGCCGACACCAAGACCTATTCCATCTTGGTATATGAAAAAGAAGAAAATCCGGTCTGACTCTGAAGGAAAGCTTGATGACAAAAAACAAGACCCGAAGCGAGAAGAACAAGAGAGTGGAGAACTATTTGCCTCTCGTTTTCTGCACAGCTCTATTTTTGAGCAGGACTCAAGACGTCTTCGGCATCTTGAATGCAAAGACAATGATCCTGAGATTGGAATCAGTAAAGAGAAGGCTATGATCCCTGTAGAAACGGTTGAGCCTCTGGGAGCAGACCTTGTGCAGGAGCCTATTGTGCTCTTCCATAACCGATTTTTGGAGCTACAGCAAAAAAAAGAAAAAGACCATGAGTCCCACTTTTCTGAAAGAAACAGTGAGCCTGAGACAGTTGAGAGAAATGCTCCACTAGATCAAGAAAAAAATCAGTCCCCCAAAGAACCTGATGCTGGGACTGGATTTAACTCAGTAAGTCCTTCGTTATCGGAATGTCTACTCAACCCCACAGAAACGCATGTGCACCAGAATAAGCCAGGCTCTCCTGTTACAGAGTCATCAGTTATAGATGAGAAAATTAAAGATGTTCAAATAGTCTCCAATCAAGTGTCCCAGGCAGTTAATGACATTAAAACAGCTCTTGCCAAAACCATACCGCCTTTGACCAAGATGGACCACACTGAAAGGGAAAATTGTGAACACACAGAAAATGCAGTGAACACTTTGGCTGTGGAGCAGAATGTTGATCTAAAACCTACTTGCTTAAGTAATTCGGAAACGGAGTCTGATCCTGCTAAGTGTTTTTCTCCAATTCCATCTGAAATGAAAGATGTACAAGTGCCTCTTAAAGTAGAGCTGTCTGAAGAGAAAATTGAATATCTTGATTGTAATTCTGACCAGAATGTGGAATCATCTCTGGAGATGCAGTTAGTGGTCTCTGAACCTGAGGTTGAACCAACACAACCAGCACGAAAACAAACTAAGAATAAAAAAGCTAAAGCAAACCCCTCAGCATTATCACCTATGCTGCCAACTCAACCAGCCAGCATTGAGAAACCAGCAATACGAAAGAGTGAACGGATTGACAGAGAAAAGCTGAAAAGGACATCATCTCCAAGAGGAGAGGCAACAAAAACTATATCTGACTCTAAAACTACTTCCAAATCCCCTGTTTATGCAACAGATATGGAGCAGGTCACTGATCCAAGTGTGCCCCATGGTAGAACACGACAGCGTCGGAATGTTCGTTCCGTCTATGCCACACCACATGAGGATGAAGCACATCAACAACAAGGCAAAGATTTTGCAGAATCTTCACGTTCCATGCGCAAGCGTGTTGATAAAGAATCCGTACAGCAGGATGTATTGACTCCACCAGCCAACACAAGGAGAGGTCGTCCACCAAAAACACGTAAAAGAATGGATGATGTTACGTCAATGAAGGGGGAGCAGAAAACATCTGAAGACGATGACAATCATATCAAAGAGGCTGGAAAAAGTGGTGAAATTACTAAAGTTACAGAGGGGTGGCGTTCACCTCGGTCTCAAAAGGTTCCGGCAATAGTTAAAGCTGGACAGAGCAGAAAACCAACAAAAACAGACAAACCATCAGAAGATGATTCTGAAATCTTGAAGTCTCAAGATAAAGCAAAAGATGTGTCTTCCTCACTGGAAAAAGTGACAAAAAAGTCAGAAATGGATCCAGTGGAAAAACTACAGTTGTCTGAGAAAAATGTGAAGGTCAAGGTACCAAGATTGACACGTAATACTAAAACGGTTCATTCAGTTAATCTTAAAAATCTTGTCATTGATCTTAGTGGTGATGCAGTTAATGATGCACTGTATTCTGGAGATGAGAATAGTCAGCACTGTCAAGATCCTTCAAAGAAAACCAAAGCAGAATTATCTGAGAAGGAAGAGTCTAGATCTAAGTCTAAAGATGTAGATGATCTCAGCCCAGATAAAAGGGCAGAAGTTCTTTCAGACGGGGAACCTACTGCTGAACCAGAGGCAGTTTTCCTTGCCCAGCAGATGGAATTAGAGAGAGCAGTGGAAAAAATTTCTAATCTAGCAGTTGAACAACCAGCATTGTACAAGGAACCTTCTTCTCAACCTCCTGTTGTATTGACACCTGTTGTAGCAGAGTCGGATCAAACTGAGGTAGAAAAGCCGGCCAATCCTTCAAGTGAAACTGAGCTTGCTGCTGCAATTGATTCAATTACTGCTGAGAATATTTCTGCTGATGGAGATGGATTTCACACTCCTCCTACATACACATCACTCCTTCCATCATCAGAGTCACTTATCTTGCCCCCTTCGAATGAGGTCATAGAACCAGAGACAAACTTGGTAATAAAGAACATAAGGGATTTTGGGCCAAGTAGTAATTTGGCTCCAGATTCAAAGTCGTCTCAACCAACAGATGTTACTGAAAATCCACCATCTGAGATACCCAAGAAGGGAGGAAGACCTCGACTTAAAACACCAAAGAAATCCAAAGGTCGAAAAGTTTCTGCCAACAAAAAATCTGATGTAATATCACATACAATATTGGAAGCTGAATTGTCAGCAGTTAAACTACCAGAGTCAATTCCTGAAGACATGCAAACTACCAATCCAAAAACAGCCACTTCAGCTGCAGCAGCTACTGTAGTCACTGTGGCTGCTGCATGTAAACATGACGTTGCATCAGTCGTGACATTAAACACTCCAAAGGAGGCAGAACAACCTGCTATAGACCAGCCTGAACCTCAAGAATCAGCCTTCCATTCTGCAAGTAATAGTCCTTCATATTTAAGGTCAGCAGATGCATCATCAGAACGAATAGCACCAGTTCTTACACCACCTTCAACTTGCCTAAATGTGACACCATCTCATTTAGCTAAGGTGCCTCATACATCCCCAGACTGGGTGACCAGGACAGAAGAAAAGGTTTTACCACTTATGCACAAAGTTGCTGTAGTTGCATCAGCACCAACTGTGGTAGTAGGGGGTCACTCTGCAAATACTGCAATTCCCCCTGACACAAAAGCCTCTGATGTTGATCCCAGTTCTAGCACCTTAAGGAAGATATTAATGGAGCCAAAATATGTGTCTGCTTTAAACAGCAGTTCAGTGCCAAGCACACTGCTTACAACATCATTAACAGACCCCAGAATGTCCCAGAATGAAAGTCTCCCTGTTATAAAATCCTCAGTACTTGTAGATAGACCCAATCCTGTAACGCCAGTTACACCTCAAACAGTGCCTCCACAACAACCTCCTCCACAACCCAGTGACACCTTGAATATCTTTAAGGAAAAAATGGGCAATACAGTTATCTCTTCTTCTGCTACCTCTGTCATTAGTCGAATTCCAATGCCCTTTGATTTTGACAATACCCCTCATATATCTTTGAGCAACCGCAGCTCTGCGCTGTCACAGCCCAAGCACAAGTATCGCTTTGGCGTGAATGATACCAATACAAATAGATACCATGGGCTTTCAAATTCTGATATGGGACGACCTTCTGATAATACACCTAATAACACAGGATCAGGTCCTGGTTTGAGGGTAAACACCTCAGAAGGCGTGATGGTACTGAGTTATTCAGGGCAAAAGACAGAGGGTCCCCAGCGTATTGTTGCTAAAATTAGCCAAATCCCACCTGCTAGTGCAGTTGATATTGAATTTCAACAGTCTGTTTCAAAATCCCATATTAAACAAGAGCAAATTCAACCCCAGCCATCTATTCCTAAAGCATCCCAGACCACCACAGCTCCAGGACACACAGGTGCTATATTAAGCAACCAGAGGTTCAATGCCCAGCCTGTTATTTCCTCCATTAAAAAGGAAAGGCCTGTTTTTGACAAATCTGAATCATCTTCTCATGTTGGTTCACCTGGTGCTCCTTTGAAAACTTTTCAACACTTAAGTCCCAGTCATCAGGTCTTGAGGTACAATCAGTCTATGCTGCAGCAACATCATATTAAAAAAGCACCTGTTGTAGAATCTATTTCAGTGAAAGCTGATGGTAAACAACTACAATCCTTTAGTCACAGCCCAGTTTTAAGTCCACACCCCTCCCCTTTGCCAGGAAATCACATTTCAAGTCCAGCTGCTCCTAATGATAGATTGGTCTGTCACCAAAAACATGAGTTACATAGTCCAAGGACATTGTCCTCTCCATTTTCTAAAGTTTGCCCACCTAGTACCTCAGTTGATTTGGGGGCAAACGGGCCTAACTATGTGATAAACGTACATCATCCTGAGCAGTCTGTCATCATACACCCTCATAGTGCCACACAATCAGTCACAGTTGGTCAGCTGTCACAAGGAAATGTCAGAATGAATACTCCTCCTCTATCTGGAATTAACTATGGCGTATGTACAGATTCTCTCTCCTCCCCAACCTCTGGCCCTCCACAACGCTCCTCTACACCCCAGCCAGTAATAATGAGAGATAGATTGTTAAAGCAACATGCGAGTGCTGGCCAGGTCAGTGGGGCAAATGAAAATGATGTGCGACACTTCCATCAAGGAACATGTAGGACATCTGTGTCCCAGTTACACTCAGATGTCGTTGTAATGCAGCCTGAGTACAAAGGGATACATCATGGGGGGTTGCATCTGGATCTTTACAACAGAGACTTGCGTGTACTTATGCCCCAACAGCTAACAGAGCACCCACGTGTTTCTGAAGCTCACAAGGCTCAAACACCTGAGCCTCCTTCACTGTCATCACCCTCACATACAACTTCGGCGTCTTCAAAATTGTCCTCTGTTAAGAATCCACCACTGACTCTGAGAGACTCGCCAAAGGCATTGGATGTTAAAACTCATTCCCCTCATTCAGAGAATAGAGTACTGGGGCATACTCCTGGCTCTGTCATTTCTGCTCAAGGAACACAGCGGATTCACCCTGGAAGTCCTAGCTCCATGCCTGAGTTTTATAGAGAAATGCATGGCTTCCATTCCAAATTACCAAGCTCCTCTGTAATTGGGATTAACATGGCTAATTATGGCATTGCATCATCTCAGGTAAGCAATCATAGTGTAATTATGTGATAGAAAATGTGGATTAGTTGTTCTGTTAATTGTCACAAAATTCAGATTTTATTTCTAAACAATTATATGTTGTTTTTTTCCCTTATCAGAGTTCTCAGGAAGGTGAACACCGACCTAAAGCTGCACATATCACATCTATCGGTCCACTTAGGGAAACAACACTTTCCATGCCGCATGTTCGGCATCCAGGCTCTGTGGATTTGTCTCGTGTACACCGGGTGCAGGGCGAGAACACCTCTCCTGCATACACCTCACCAACTCGCATTACACCCAAATCCGAACTATCTCACTCTCTACAGAAGGGACCGCAGAATCTTACATCGGGGCTGATTTCATTACTTCCTTCTGCACCATCTAGTATAAGACTCAACAGAAAACCTGACAATGCTGGACCCCCATTGGTTGACATGGTTCAACTGTTAAAGGTAGGTTCATTATGTTAGCAATAAACTACTGCTTAAAAGTTTTAGATCACTTTCTAACTCCATGGTCGTTACCCCTCCAGCTGAGGTCAATTTTGGTCTTGCTTTCCTGGGAAGGTCTTCATGAGAGCCAGTTTCATCATTGTACTTGATGGATTTTGCAAATGCACTTGACAATACTGTTCTTGCAAGAACTATTCCAGAAAGGCTGACCTCCATGTTTTAAAATAACAACTGACTGTTGTTGTTGTTGTTGTTGTTATTGTTACATAATTACCTAATTCCATATGTGTTATTTCATAGTCTTGAAATCCCCAGTATTTTTGTAGAATGTGGAAAATAAATCTCTAAACAAAAACAGAAATTTGCAAGTGATCCCAAACTTTTGAGTGGTAGTCTAGTTATCTGAAGTATGAAATTTTGGATGTTGAGCATGTATCAAAATATTTGTTTATTTGTGGTTTCTTTCCTTTTCTCTTTGAGCAGAAGTATCCTATTGTATGGCAAGGTCACTTGGCACTCAAGAATGATAGTGCTGCAGTTCAGTTACACTTTGTTTCTGGTAATAATCTCCTGGCTCACCGTTCACTGCCTCCTTCAGAAGGAGGTCCCCCTCTTCGTATTGCCCAGAGAATGCGTTTGGAAGCTTCCCAACTTGAAGGAGTTGCAAGGAGGATGACAGTAAGCACATTTGCTTCCAACTAGCATGGCATGCAGATTATGTAGTCAGAGATTTTAGAGCAAAGTTATCAAAATCAGACTTACATGCCCATTTATCTTTGTGGTTTCCCTCTTTCTGAAACCAAAATCCAGCACTTCCTAAAACCAAAATCCAGGCTTTGGTTGTTATGTTATGAGAGACATGGTGTAGATTGCTAAACACTGCAGTGCTGCAAGTCTGACAGTAACATTTTCTGTTCCATTTCTAGCTTGAGGATGATTACTGCCTCCTGTTGGCGCTACCTTGTGGTTTGGACCAAGACGACGTCCTCATTCAAACTCATGCTCTAAAAACCTGCTTTATCACGTACCTGCAGGCAAAACAAGCTGCTGGGATTATCAATGTTCCTAACCCAGGCTCCAATCAGGTAAACGCAGCTGAAGAACAGCCTAACACAAACACATTTGAACAAATATATTTTATACAAATAGCCAGCTAGGAGTTTTTGTTTCCCATTTATACACATTACATTGCAGTATTCAATAGTGTATAGTGTATTTATATAAATATTGAATATTGAATTCATTTTATACTATACTAATGAGAAGATTGTTTTCCTTCTCTCCTGCAGCCAGCCTATGTTGTCCAAATCTTTCCTCCTTGTGAATTTTCTGAGAGCCACTTGTCTCACCTTGCTCCAGACCTTCTCAAGAGCATTTCCAACATCTCACCGCATCTCATGATTGTTATTGCATCTGTGTAGGACTTTCCAGAAAGAACACGTTTACTCAAATAAGGATTATTCCAACACCAGCTGAACAGCATTCTGAAAAAGCCTCAATGGATTTAGTCCTCTGCGGGATTTACTCATGTACTCATTCTTCCTGGTTATGTCATCAAATCTCTTATGTTATGTGCTTTCACAATCCATTTAACTCAAGGTCACGCGTGCACAGTAGAAAATGGAGCTTTGTAATGATCAATTTTCTGATCATTTAATTTTCATTGCTTTTTTTTTTGAAAGTTTATCTATGATTTTTTTTTTTTACCACTTATATAAACTCTTAAAAACATCGGACTGAGAAACGAATTAATTTTTATTTCATTGAAATAAGGATTGTGATTTATTACTTTTAAAAACTTCTTATGAAGATGGAACAGATCAATCATTGCACTATGTTAAGGAATTTTAACAAAAATTGAAAACAAATATGAAAGACTTTGTACAGATTTGAATATTAATGTGGTGCAAATTAGATGCTCTTTCACCAGCCATGTGTGTTTGAAAATGGGGGAAAAAAGCTGGAACGAGAAAGTCTTTTTTTTTTTTTTTTTAATTGTTAGAAAATATTGTATGATAAATTTGTTGTATGCATTGCATCTACTGTCCGGTCTCTAGTCAGAAATTCCATGGCATTAAAAAAAAGAAAAGAAGAAAAGAAACAGCTCTAAATGTATACTCATATTTCCCAAAGGGAGAGAGTAATTGTGAGTTGTAGAGTTTACACCTAATGCCTCAATAAGGGATTGAATGTACATAATTCTCTTTCTGCTCAAAACATGAGGTAATTTGGGTTTTGTGGGACTGTGTATATATTATAAATATTTAAATACTTTTAGAGCAGGCCCTATAAGTCTATAAAAGAAGTTGCCCTTGACTATAAAACAAAATTTCATCAGTATCATTCAAATTGTATTGTTTTTTAAATCAGTTCAGTGCCAAATTTTTTAAAGGGAAAAAATTTACCAAATTTTATTTTTAATACTTTGTACTTGTCACTGGATCTTTTGAAGTTCTTCTTTCACTATTACTCATTTTATATATTTGTGGTGTCTTATCTCTGTTGTTATGTTGTGTTATATATATTTTCACTGTTAAAATTTTGTCAAATATGTGACTCCTTAACGTATATTAATTTTTTTATTGAATTTGCATCCTGTTCGACCTATTATTAGATAAACCTCTGAATGTGTCATTGAGGTGGTCAGAATTTTTTTGTTAAAAAAAAAAGAAATCTGTTTAAAAAAAAAAAAAGCTGTACAAATACGTTCTCACACGCCATTTCTTCTGCTGCCTGTCTCCCTGAGCCAAGATGTAAATACTCATTTATTCTGTGTATGTTGTAATTTTATTTTCACCTCATTTTATTTTCACCTTTTTCAGGGTTATGTTGTTTTGTAGAACAAAACAGTCTGAAGAGTAAAGCGATGCATAAATTAAACCATGTGTCTCACATTGCAGTTTCATTATAACTGCAAATTGATGGCTCATGAAAACAATGAAGGCACTTAAACTTTTTTCTAAGCAAATAAAAAAAAAAAGAAATCTAAATACCAAAATGAGAAAGAAATAGCTCTTTTGTCTGTGATTTTTTTTTCATTGTTTGTGAGTGTATGTTTCTGTTCCTCTGTGAGGACTTAAAAAAAACATTGTTTGGAAACACTTCTACAGATCATTAAATGGTCATTCATTATCTACTTTTTGAGTGTTTGATTTATATTGCATTAAAGCCTAATTAAAATCTATGCATGGATGCATTTTGAGGAGCATCGTTTTGAATGAGAATAATTAAGTGATGAAAATTTATAATAATGGAGCTGTAATAATTATCATCCAGTAATTAAATGATCTAAAATGTGCTGGATAATTGTATGTCCAGTTGGAATTACCAGTACAAAAGCATAGTATTTATGAATTACTTTTTCGTTCTAATGTGAAATAGAGACCTCACCAGATGGTGGCGATAAAGCACATCAGTAACGGTTCTGTTCTTTGGGGGGAAATCTGTGCAAGCGAAATTGCTTCTGAAGCTGTGGGAGAATGATAAAAGAACAATCGATCAATTATAATTATTACTGCAGTGTGCTGTTAATCTTCTGTATAAGAATCCAATGTACTGTACAAGATAAAATCTAAAACTCCATGTAAAAGCTTTAAAACATGACTTGCATATTATCCTCATTCATATACATTTATGCTCATATTCATGTAGTGATTCTACGTACCCAAACTTATCACTTTCTTAGGAACACCACCTTATTTATGCGATTTCCAGGAAATTACATGTAGCAGTAGCACAAGCTAGAAAACATGCAGATAGATACAGATCAGCAGCTTTAGTTAAGTTTTCCATCAAACAAAATAATAGGGAAGAATGTGATATTAGTGAAGGTGACAAGGTCTTGCGCCTCTAGGGTCGAGGGGCTGGTCTGTATCTGTGGAGTTTGCATGTTCTCCCTGTGCTTGGTGGGCTCCTCCTGTATATTCCAGTTTCCTCCCAGTTCAAAAACATACAGAATATTCTAATTGGCATTTCCAAATTGCCCATAGTGTGTGAGAGTGTGTGTGTTTGTGTCCCCTGTGATGGATTGTGCCCTGCCTAGGGTCCTGACTCCCCTGAGATAAGCTTGAGGCCTCCCAACTTGTAACCCTGGACAGGATAAACGGTATAGAGAATGACAAGTGATCAGTAATGAGCGAGAGATATTAGTGATTTTTACCATAGCATGGTTATTGATTAAAGACAAGCTGGTTTTTATATTCCTGGGATTTTCGTGCCCAATACTCAGTTGACACAGAATGGTGTGTGAAACCAAAAAAGAATTGGTGAGCAGTGACTCAGAAAGGAGGGGCCACCATGTTGATAAGAAATATAGAAGGAAAATGATCAGACTAGTTAACATATTTACCGAAACTGGGCAGTTGAAGATATGGAAATACTTTGCCTTGTCAAGTTTTTACCTGTTCAGTTTCGTGGCACCTGGGTTTTGCTCCAAATCTCTACAGACTGTTCGGTGTAAAAGTAAAAAGTTCAGAAGATCAGAAGTTGCTGAAATACTGTACTCAAAAGAGCTCATCTGTCTCCAACACCCTTGCTTTGGTTGTTGAACCCGGAACCCTGGAGCTGTGAGGTAGCAATTTTACTGGTTTTGCTCATCGTAAACTGACACTCATCGTAAACTGATTCAGTTAAAATTATACATTAGGTGTTATACTACTATTAAACTGTCACAATGACTCTGAAGGTCTTCATGGTAGACTCATCCCACAGATTTCTGCCCAAACTGGTGTCACCCTGCCCAGTTATTATCAAGCGAATCTGTATTTATGATGCCTTCACTGTTCCCCACTTTTTTTTGGTACGCTTTGATTTTAAGTTGTTGTTTGTCGGTGTCTTAAATGGAGAGCCTTAAATCATTAAAACAAGTGCTGTTGTCTGGAAAATGTGATGGCTTGTAGACCAACGTAGAACAGCAGTTTGAGTTTGCACAAAACAAAACAGGTATTGTTAAAGTTCTAATCGTTTGTTTAGACACTTGTTTAAAATGGGCTGCTTGTACTTATCCTCCTATTGCTCATTTGAAATAATGGTTTTGGTCCTCTGTTACAAGAGATGGAAACAGAAACCCGGTTTACTCGATGAGCACATGACTGGACAAATTCAGCTCCTCCTTCAGTCCACATCGTGCCGTGAATCATATTCCTTTTCCCTGACTGGTGACACACCCAGGATGTATTTCTTCCTCCTACAGACGCTGTGGTCACAATCCTGCGCCGACCACGTCTCTTTTGCTCTTACTGTTGTTCCAGTAACTATGTTAATTCTCCTGGAACTACCCAGAGCTTTTATATGCAGGGTTTCACTGGAGATTCCCAGAACTATGTTGTCACACATCTTATTATATTCCAGGTCCAGATCCTTTACCATGGCTCTTCCCTACTGTACATCATCACATTCAGTTCTTGTATGCATTGTAGAAATTGACTGGTTCTTGATGCTACCAACAGCCACTCGATGGCAGTGTAATATAAAAACTCCTACTACTCCTAGTTACTCAATTGGCCTAAGCAATGTTAACACAAGCCAAGTTAGATAACCATCTATTTGTAAATCATCTTTCAACACCTGCTTTTATCAGATGTGATTAATCAGAAGGTGATGATTAATTTTCAATAACGCCAACCCTAGAAATAGTTCTGGCTGTATATGAATGTACTTAATCTTCTATGTTTGTATGGCAGACACTCAGAATTTAAGACCAATAAGAAATGTATTGAAAATATTTTATTTGCAAAAAAGTAAAATGTATCATTCTGTATATGGTGAAGTTTTCTGTAAAAAGGTGTTTACTTCACATCTGTGCTTTGCCTTTGTACTTTGCAATTTCTCTGTACTGTGGCATGCAGTTTTTCTTTTGTCTTTTAAACTTCTAGACATAGAATAAAAAAAAGACTGGTGAGGACATGACCATATATAGCTGTTATAATATACAGTACACTATAAAGCCAGGGGTTTGTGGGCACTTTACCATCACACACGTGCTTCTTGAATACATTGTTCCAAATTTGGTCAACTTTACTGTTATAATAACTTCTGTTCTGTGAAGGCTTTCCATTAGGTTTTGGAGTATGGCTATGGGGCCTCTCGCCCATTCACCCACAATAGCAATTGTGAGGTTAGACACTGCAGGCGAGGAGGCTTGAGGTACAGTTGGCGTCCCAGCAGTTCAGCACAAAGGTGTTCAGCAGGGTTGAGGTCAGGGTTGTGCGCAGGCTCTTGATTTCTTCCAGTCAAATCTTGGAAAACCATGCTTTCGTGGGCTTTACTTTGCGCAAAGAGGCACTGTCATGCCAGGGACATGCTTGGGCCTGCGCAGGCATCTATACAGTTGTGTGCTTTCAGCTCTGGGGCAAGAGTTTGGGGAAGGCTGGCATATGATTGTGATAGTCAGGTGTAACCCTGATGTCAAGTCGGCACACCGACCTGGTGTGAATACTTGTCCAAGGGTTCCTTATATGCCACCCAAGGCCAGCTCGAAAGGCACCAGGACACCCAGAGCACATGGGGCCCAGCAGGCAAAGAGTCCCAAGGCTGCCGACTTGGCCTCCAAACTCTTCAGATCAAGCACTGCACAAACAAGTCAGAACCACAGAACCCTACACTGCAGCCCACAACACCCAAAGTATCTGCTGCCAATGTCCTAGTGCTAGACAAAACGGACCCGGACCCTGGAGGTGAAGGCGACAGTGCTAACCACTACACCACCGCGCCGCCACAATATTTAGTATATTGTAAAATATATTGAATAAAATTTGACATTATGTTATGTTAATGGTTTCCATTATAATCCATCATATTGACATATTGTTCTATTAATTGGTCTATTTGAAAATAGACCAATGTTAAGTGTCGACCTATTTATCTACTGTGTATATGATGTGAAATCAAATATTTATCCGTGATACCAAGCAGTAATTCTAGTAATTTCTTTCTCGTACATCTTGTACTTCATAAAATTAAAGGAGTATTGCAGACACGGTCTATAATTTGGTAAGTAATTCTGAGATTAAAAGACAATCAGGAGGTGTAGAGCTTGCGTTTAATTACTAACCGTGTGACTTAGTAATTTAAGGAGAGGGAAGAAAAAGTTGTACTTAGTAAAAAAATAAATAAATAAAGACAAACTAAAACTGTCAAAAAGGAAGGAAAAAAAAACATGAAAAAGATGCTAACAATATTGTATTGTGCAATGTGTTTTCTATTGTGTTTTGGGTATCGTATTCACAAAAATGTAGGTTAACAGCTGAGGACTAGTGTCTCTGTAAGCCTTATCTTTGTGCTGACCATCTTTCTAGTTTTCCGTAATTTCAAAGGCATGAGCCACACTGCTTACGTTCACATTGGCAAATTACATGCAAATTGTGTGGTATAAAACAATGCTAATATTATATTTGGCCAATACAACTGCGGCATAAGCATTTTCCCAAAATCTAGCAGCTGCTCATAAATATCCATATGTCGTTTCTTAATGAATAATGCAGTTAGGAATTCAGCATGTAGCTCTGTCCACCAGCCAGGGCGTTCACACTGCTGTTAGTGTTACAGTCCAGCTATGCAACCAACAACTGGGTTAACAGTTGTAGACTTTGGATGTGTTGGACACACTGCTATTTTCCCCTGTCTTTTGTATGAAATGCCACAGTATGTGTGATTGGAATGTTTACCTAAAATTCTACATAGCTGATTTCAAATGGGGAGGATGTGTCTTGTGGGTAATACATCGAGAACTAATAAAATCAAACGAAGCACCCAGAACAGCTCTCTTTCCACATTAGAACACAGCAGAAAATAGAGATCTTATTTTGCCCAATGCAATTAGCACCCTCTTTACTGCATATTTAAGGCCACTGCTTTAGCAGACACTGATATTTTTCCCCTTGTTACTATTCAAAGGGAAAAAAATGTGCGTGTCGTTGCACAGTTAAATATCTACACTAGTATGTATTTATGTGGTTATTCATCACATCCTAGCCATAAAAGTAAATGAAGGAAACCACTGGAAACCCCTCAGATGGGTTTTTTCTTTTCAACATGTGTGTTTTTGTGCACTTGTATAAGAAGACACTTATGATCGGTGACCAGTACTTTGTTTGATTGTGATATTCCACAGAAAATGGAATTGGAGCAGTGACGGTAGTGAGGTGTGCGTGAAGCCGGAGTCTCCTCCGAGTAGATTTATGGACATGGTATGTGGGGAGACGCATCATGGAGAAAAGGGCCTCTTCTTGCGAATCATAAAGTTTTATCCCCAACATCACCACAGTGTATGTCTATCAGGGATACTATCTGTGTCCAAAAACTGTGGTTTTATTATAAGCTCATTTCATGGTTTCTTTATATAAGGAGCTATGTACATTTTGCTTTCAAATAAAGCAAAAAAATATATATAATAATAATAAGTGAACAATTTAGTGGCAATCTCACAGTCCACTACAAAAAAAGTTAACACACACACACACCACTCTGTCTGTCCACCTTGATCACACCAGGAAGAGATTCATGTTATTATAAGAAAAGAGGTGAAGCACAAAGGATTTACACTGTCATGACAGGCCAAGGCCAGGAATTTTAATTGACACTCCACTCCCAGAAAAGCAACACGCAGTGGCAGCTAGCAAATGTGGAAATATGGGAAGGGGAAAGGAAAACCTTTCAAAGCAGCACTATGTCCAGTCCTCCATCCTTCTGATTATAGAGCCAAGTGAAGATAACTATGGCAGAGTAACCCCCATGGAAAAGTATGCTATAAACTCTCTATGACTGTGGGTTAGTTACTAATTCGGTGACATTACTGGAAAGAGTTTATATGGATTTACTGTATTAACATGGCGTAGTGATCATAGCTTATATCTAAAAAAAAAAAAAAAGGACATATTGTTCTATTAATTGGTCTATTTGAAAATAGACCAATGCTAAGTGTCGACCTATTTATCTACTGTGTATATGATGTGAAATCAAATATTTATCCGTGATACCAAGCAGTAATTCTAGTAATTTCTTTCTCGTACATCTTGTACTTCATAAAATTAAAGGAGTATTGCAGACACGGTCTATAATTTGGTAAGTAATTCTGAGATTAAAAGACAATCAGGAGGTGTAGAGCTTGCGTTTAATTACTAACCGTGTGACTTAGTAATTTTAGGAGAGGGAAGAAAAAGTTGTACTTAGTAAAAAAAAGGAAAAAAACTAATAATATTGTAATGTGCAATGTGTTTTCCATTGTGTGTTGAGAGTCTATTCGTAAAAACGTGGGTTAACAGCTGAGGACTAGTGTCTCTGTAAGCCTTATGTTTGTGCTGACCTTCTTTCTAGTTTTCCGTAATTGCATAGGCATGAGCCACACTGCTTATGTTCCATAAGAGCAAATTAAAAAGCAAGGAAAATGGAAAGAATTCTGAAAATACAAGGTTGGCTTGTCTTTCCCTGATAAGACGCCTCTTTTGGGCGGCATTTTTGGCGCATCCAACACCTCAGCAATGCATTATTTTCATGAGCTCTTGAGCAGATAACTTCTTTATCACAAACAGCCTGGATGTGCAGTTATTTTTCTACAGTTTCCATACACAGGAATGAATGGAATCTGGCTTATTCAGTGCAAACCCATGGCACTAACATCTAAAGAGATAAAGTGCATGGTGTTGAGAGATGATAACTCTGTTGTGAAGGGATGACAATAAAAAGATGTAGAGCATGGGAATAGAGAGGGCAATAGAGGGCTTTTTATCTCTCTGATATCATTTAAGCATGAATTGAACCTTTCTCTCTCTCTCTCTCTCTCTCTCTCTCTCTCTCAAACACACATACACACACACACACACACATCTGGATATACTCATGTTGATGAAACCAGTCTGGGCAGTACCAGAGGTTGCTATTTCCAAAATTTTGTGCCCCCTCTCATCAGCCTGCTCGTAGAGGGTATAAAAAGTGATAGATCTTTCCAGTCTTTTCATAAGAAAGCTAGAGATAAGAAAGAGGTGTGGGTCATTTCTGGTCAGCCTCACATTTGGCCTTGTTAAAACGAGGTAAAGAGAGGATCATGGGTGAGAGACACCCCTCCCCGCCACACTGACCTTAAGTGACAGAGGATGTGTGACTGATCTTGGCACTTCTTACACTTCCTAAATCTCACTAACAAGATAACATTCTGGGTCATAACTTACATTTCCTTTTGATAACTCCACAAATTGCATAGATAGATAGATAAAGATAGAGTGGGGTTCAGTACAGAACTGCAATTTAAAAAGTGCTGTGGGAATTTCAGTAATAAATAAAAAAGCCTTTAAATATGTGCTTGGTTTGGACACAAGAAGCTTATGGTTTGAAATAATTTGCTTTGAATTGCGATCACTAGATGATCCTTTAGACATGTTCAGTCAGGCAATCAATTCTAATTTGATTTACAGAATACAGTGCTTCCTCACACAGTGAAAATCCCCATCTTTGTTTCATGTTTCAGCACATTCAGTTACATAGCAATTGAGGTTAAGGTTAAATGATCTTTTTACTTGGATGAAATTTATACTGTATGTTGACAGACTATTCCAAACTGTCAGTTTTCACTGTGTTCACATAACCTTTTGATTTTTGTTTCTCAAAAATAGGTTCGTGCTATACCTACACTATTTCTTCAAGATTTGAAGAAAAAAAATCTTTACAAATAATTAATTTAGCATATTTTACATACACCGATTTAACCACCTCATATACACAAACCTTAACAGGTGTTATTATTATAAGGGGTATTTAAGTCAATCCAGGACTTTTCACATGTCCTCTCTATCCTGGAAAATGGAATGTGTTAAACAGTACAAACACTGTAGGCTCGTTTCTTAATGATAAATAAATGTATCCTTACTTACATCTTTACCATATAATTTCCAAAACATTTAGAAATTTTACATTTGAAATCTATTTATTGTTAGTAAGCCTGGAACTTATACAATACCCAGTATCAGCATGAGGCAGATTCTAAACCAAATACAAAGCTGGATTATATTTGGAATATATAAAATAATATATGGAATAATTAGCTTTAAATTGGCATCTCTTGATGATCATTAAGTACAATCAGACTGAAATTAATTTAATTATAAAATATATAGGTGACATGGTGGCTTAGTAGGGTGTCACGGTGGTGTAGTGGTTAGCATTGTCGACTTGCACCTTCAAGGTTTGGGTTTGATTCCCAGCCATGTTCAATTCCCGTCTCTTTGTGCATAAAGTTTGCATGTTCTCCTCGTGCTTGGTGGGTTTCCTCCGGTCTCCTCCCACAAACCAAAGACACGTACTGTAGATTAGGCTAATTGGCATTTTTTCTAATTGCCCATAGTGTTTGAATGGGTGTGTGTGGATGTGTGTGTGCCCTGAGATGGATTGGCACCCTGTCCAAGGGGTACCCTGTCTCGTGCCCTAAGTCTCCTGGTATAGGCTCCAGGCCCCCCGTGACCCTGCATACAGGATAAAGCTGTGTAGATGATGAGATGACGATGGTAGCTTACTGGTTAGCACTGTGGCCTTGCACCTCCAGGGTCTGCATTTGATTTCTGCCTCGGGTCTGCGTGCATGGAGTTTACGTCCTGTCCAGGGTCCGACCTCGCCCCCTAAGTCTCCGGGGATAATCTCCATTTTATTTATATTAGAAATTTTATATATATATATATATAAAATTCAGCATAGAATATATGAAGCTTCAACCATACAAGTCCATGTGAATGCGCTGTTAATGTAGGCATGATAAAGTATTTCAACAAGCACACTAATATAAAAGACTTGTAACTAGTACTACTGTCAGAGCTTCCGTTATTTAAACAATAAAAACAAAATAAATCAACAGCTTGTGTCATAATAAAATCTAGCTCCATGGATATACTGTATCTCACTAAATACTTCTTGTTTGACAGGTTGTTCTGTCAACGTTGTGTTTCCTTTGCAGTCAAATAATTCAATATTGATGATTGATTATGGTTTAGTTTTTGTGCACTGTTACCCAAAATAGTCCCTCAGATGAGTTCAGCAATGGTTCGGATGGCACAGGTTGCCCTTTACCCAGCAAAAGTGCGAAAAATACCAAACTCCATTATCAGAGCCGCCGTAGTCAGTTTAGGCATGCATGCACGTTACATTACCCTTACGTCATCTCCTGTGCTCTTAGGCTGAAACTTAATCCACAAACATCTGTGACAAAAAGATCTGCTCATCATTATATCTCACCACATTAATGTTTTTCTCGGGTTTGTTTTGCCAGAACAAGCCCTTGCTGGCTACAAGTCAACAGGGTTTAACAGAAGCTAGATGTTGATTGACTTTCTAGAGCAATTAAAAGATGGTCTACTGGTTGTGTTTTGTGGTTTTGACAGATGACGGCACTTTCTTGTGATCTGGAGTATAAGACTTAAGTGCTTGAAATTGGATTACTGTACTTTGTGATCTGTGAATATATGAGTGGAAGCAGGGCTTGGAATTAAAAGCAAGCCCTCAATCTTTGAGCCCTTTAATGAAAAACAATGTCAATAAAGAAGTTTTAGATGTTTGTGTTTTTTGTTTGTTTGTTTGTTTGTACAGTAGTCTACACTGAGCAAAGTTGGGTTTACGGATAAATTTGGTTCCCTCTGGGGAATAGCTACCAAAGTGCTTCACCATAATGATAGATTACAGACAGTGGTATGTAATATAGAAATGAAAAGAAGATAAGTAGAAAATAGGATGATACTGTGTTGTGGTAATATACAGCAAAAAGCTAAATCTGTCTTAGCCGTGTCAACAAGTGCATTCCTTCTATTACTCTAGAGAGAACATTTGTACAAATATGAGAATACCTTCATTACAATATGTGTTTAATCTTAAAGAGGTACAGTCAAACACTAAACCCAGAAATTTAGTAAAAACGCTGAATAAAGCCATTGCATGGTTTCTACACTTTCAAAGAATTCCTAAAGAAATTCTTCAAAACCTCACCAGTCAGGAAGCATGGATCTTTCCTGGTTTGACAACAGCATTTGGTTTACATCTTCAAAGTTCCCTTATCCATTTGTGGAGAGCATAATGTCACCCATCCGGTCCGATCCCACAGAAAAGCCACTGCAGCAAAACTGATGAAAAAAAGTCAATGCTGGCCATGAGAGAAAGGTATCAGAATACCCAGTGCACCACAACCTGCCACATATGTGCTTCGAGATTGTTGATTGGATCCCCAAATTCTCCAGATCCCAATCCAATCGAGCACCCAAGGAAAAAACAAGTCTGATCCACAGAGGCCCTACACCGCAACCCACAGCACACAAAGGAGGCCAGATACCACAGGAACAACACCTTGAAGGGCCAAAGTCGCTTCGACAAGGGGAACCAAAATCCTAAGTGATTATAAGGTCAATGGTTAACGTTATGGCTGATTAGTGTATACAAATAATGAGAAGAAGTTTTAATTTGTCTCATGCACATTTATGCTTCCTAAGAAATCCTTTGATCTACCTGGTATTAGTAAATTAACAAAGATCATTCAAAGTTGATAATTTTCATACTTTTAGCAACCCAATTACAAGCTACTATGTAGTCACAGACATGTGTGATCATGAATAATATTACATGCAGGTCAACAAAGAAAAAAAAATGTTCCATTACTTAAGTCATTTTAGACTGCTCCTGATCTCTCACACCCTTCTAAAGCATAACTGTGGTTCAGGTACAATCTGCGGTGATGGGGCATGTTGGGGCATGGAGACATGGAAGAACTGAGCTTTACTTTTGCCACGGAGGATCCTCCCAGGCACAGCTGTCACACGTTCTGCTTTATTGCACAATCACTGCCAGCTTGAACCACAGCAAGTACTTAAATAGAGGACACCTGTTTAGTGTTTTATTCTCCTGCTCCCACAGTCTCGACCACAGAAAGGAAGTTTCCACTGCAAGTTCTTAACATTTTTTTGTTAATAATGGGATTTCCCTAGGCCTGTTTTGGGAAAGGTAAACTAGTTCCTTTGTTGTTTTGGGGAGCTTATTTAAGTAATACGCACTGCCAGCAAAAAGCAGGCACTCTCTTAAAATACGCAAAATGTAAAACACCAGCACTCAAGCGAATGACATGATGACATGAAAGACCTTTTTTTTAAATTTTCTTTCATTTTTTTATTTGGGTAACACTATCCGTTTTAGTAAATATCACAATATTGACAAAATATTAAAGCATATAATGATAGTGTTTTCTGTTTTGCATTTCCTCAGGAAATTATGCCATGCTAACTTCCTATAGAGAATGTTAATTTATGGAGCATTCCAAATAATTCATAAGGGTGAATGCATCTAATAATAGGGTTAAGTAAATGTTGAAAAATCAATGTTTAATCCAAATGTTCATTTTATTTTTATCTATAATGAATGATTTGTGAAAAAAGGCTGTTCAAATATTAAATGTTAAATGTGATGTTTTGCACTTTACTGCAAAAGTGTTTTAATGATTATAAATGCCAGCAATGTGCAGGTAGTGTGCTGTAGGGATGTTATTTTTAGTTTTTTAAATGAATAACTGAAATATAAGTATAAGTAGTTGTGAATGATCTGTCTATGTTTAAAAGTCTTTAACCATTTCTTTGTACATACTGTACATACAGCTAGGCCTGGGCAATTAATTATCAAAAAATTAATCAAAACAGATATTCAGAACCTACAATAAATGTAATTTTGACTAGTCAATTCTTCTGGATACAAAGGATACTTAAATCCATCACAGGGCACAAGCACACATACTCCAACCCGCACACCATGGGAGATTTGGAAGTAGTTACTGTAGCCTAATCTACGTCTTTGCACTGTGAGGAAACCGGAGTGCCTGGAGGAAACCCACCAAGCATGAGGAGAACATGCGTACGGACCCAGGGTGGCAGTGAAACCCTGGAGGTTTGAGGCCACATATATGTGCAAATATTCAAATATTCAGTGGAAAATAAATGGCACTAAAGAATTACCCATAGAAAGAATAAGACACATGAGACAGTCTTGTATCCTGGGCTTTTCAGCCTACATTTAGACCAGATTTTCATTTCACACATAGAATGCACAGCTGAAAATAAAGTAGACAATGAACTAAGCATTTGTGCTAATAAGTAATTTAATCTGTTTGGTTTCTCGGATTCACAGTTCCTTCATTATCACGAAGAAATCAAATTAAATACAGTATATGAATATGTATATGAATATGAAATATATAAATCTGTAAAAACTGAAAGAATTTCTAAATTATATGATTCATTTTTAATCTTTCCTTTTTTCCTTTTCCTTTATTCTGTAACAAAAACCTGAACCCACACACATATATACTGTAACTGTAGCCTCTTTTTAAACAATGGCACCCATTTTAAATTGTTGTGTTGTTGCAGGATACTTCCCTTCCTTTTCTGTTACTGTTGTGAAAGGGTTTTGTAGCTAAGCAAGAAATGAA
The DNA here is from genome assembly GCA_030014305.1 of Clarias laeviceps. Taxonomy (NCBI): domain Eukaryota; kingdom Metazoa; phylum Chordata; class Actinopteri; order Siluriformes; family Clariidae; genus Clarias; species Clarias laeviceps. The sequence continues at coordinate 9,364,320 of JAQMYJ010000015.1, forward strand.
TGTGGATCATTGCTTTTGTTCCATTTAACATTAAGCACTCAACCATAAGTCACATAAAATGTGATACCCGTGTGCTGGGCCTTTAATATCTACATAGCTATATTTATTAGATTAGTGTGTGTGTGTGTGTGTGTGTGTTATATGGTATCGAACACATTCTTCTATGTTGCTGACCATTTCGAAATGAGTCGTTGCCACCTGGGGAATCATTTTGGACTGAGGCTAGCTCATGATGAGAGGAAGAGCTGTTCTCACTTTATTTTTTCCCCCAGCCCCCTTGAGAAAATAACGGGCCAAGGATTCTCAGCTCTGTGCAACATGCAGGAACTGTCAGCAAAGACATTACTGATGATTTGCGACCTTCACATCTAGACATAATTTACTTGTCCAATTACACGGGACGTTTTCATAAATATGTTACTATTCTCTATCAAACATGAGTGGGAGTACTGGTTAAACAGATTGGGAATTTAAATACAACCAGACAGAGGAATGTTTCTCAAATGCGATATTGAGAAAATATTGCTGTCTTTGATCTTCCTTGACCTGTATCTTACCTGCAAGGTTTTCTACTGGAGGCCAAGATGGATTGATCTTAGCACATGGATTGTAATGATTCTTTGGCACTTTTTATCCCATCTTGTTCCTTACCCTGTGCTGCAGTTGTGGATCCCGTGCCTGCACCAATCTCATCTCAGTGCTGCATTTTACACAGCTGTCCCCCACCTTCCTTGGCAAGCTGAAAGAGGAAACAAGGGTCACTCAGCTGTGAGGGGGTTGACATGCTTGACGTGCCTGTTGTGTAAACTCAGCAAGTCATTGCTAGCCTCCTGGAGTTCTGTGTACGCAGACAGGTGCTTCATAGCTGTTGACTTTCTAAATGGCAAATACAGTACAAGCTATTAACTCTACTGCTGTGGATTTAAACACACTTGTGCCATATGCACAAGAACATGTACGTAAGTGTGCATGTACATAAAGGACACAAGTAAGCCACGATACAACCTCGCGTACACCCACACATAAATGGAATCACAAATATGCGCTTTATACGCAGCCCGCTCTTTTCCCCTCCCATCCTGCTGCCAAGTTCGTCTGATATGATACATGACTGAACAGAGTCAAAGTTGGGTGGATCATATGCGCTGAATCAACAGGTGACTATTCAACACGTTTCTCATTACTATGGCGCTAATAATCCAAAAAGAAATATATGCCAACTTAATAGCTACAAGGCAAACAGTCTGAGTCATTCTGTTTGCTCAAATCAATACACAATCAGTCTAACTTTGAGATTTGAACTTAAGTTTTAAACAACTTACCCATGTAGTTGGTTTTGTTAAAAAAATTAAAAAAAAGAATGTTTTAAGGATGAGATCATTGTCTTGAACTGAGCATCCTGAAAAGCTCTTTTGTGTTAAGTGAGCCTTGAAACGGTGGTATATGGGTTTGTCTCGTTTCAGAGAACTGGAATGTTGTGATAAAATTGTCCTGCGTAAACAGAGCATTGATTCAGCAATTCAGAAACTGAATGTAGTATGCTTGGTTTGGTATGATCATACAATCTTTTCAGGTCAGCTACTACATTGTAAGTAATTATTACATACAGGTTATGTTTGGGTGTACATAGTGTATTTTCATTATGGTCGTACATGTGAGGTGTTAGATGTCTTTAAACCCTTTTAAATGTAATTAAAATACAAATGACTTATAAACACTTTAGTTCACTTCAGAGGGCCTCTGGGGGTGTGCTGTGATGTCTGGCGCCAGGACGTTAGCAGCAGATCCTTTGGGTGCTGTACAGTAGGTTAATGGATAGGGCTGGGATTTGTTTGTCTGGCACAGCCCAAGGGTGCTCGATCGGATTAGGATCTGGGCATTTTGGAGACTATATTGGTAGCCTTGGGCTCTTTCCCTGCACTGGGTGTTCTGGTGCCTTTCCAACTTGGCCATTATTGACTTTTTTGACTTTTTGAGCTTTGTGTGGCCATGATCATGTCACCACTTCAGTTGGAGGTGGTGTTAATGTTATGGCTGATCAATACGTATGGGTCATGTGTAAATGCATTTTCCATATGTGTCTATGATGTACAGAAGAATATGTATTGTAAGATTTAGAGAAAGAAATTGGGGATTATGGAATGGTTAATGCTCATACTCCTGAAGTGAATGTGTCTACAGTGAGTCATTCTCTGTGCAGGTCTTTCGTAGGATTTTTCATATGTACTGTATTTGAGCTACTGATTTATCTGAACCCTGACATCTTCTGATCTGCATGTTTTGGGACTGTGGGAGGAAACCGGAGTACCCGGAGGAAACCCACCAAGCATGGTGAGAAGATGCAAACTCCACTCTCACAGACCAGAGGCGGGAATCGAACCCTCGACCCTGGAGGTGCGAGACCACAATGCTAACCACTAGGCCACCTTCTGCACCAAACAAAGTTAAACAGTTTATCTAAAGTTTTGTCCAAGTTTTCTCTAAACTTACAGTCATATAATCCATACAGTCTAGCAGCCCACTTTAAGTGGTTTTTATACTTACCTTTGTTCTGCTGTGTTTGGTACAGTGGGCGTATTCCCTGTGGACATGTATGCAATGCAAATTCACTAGCTAATAGTTTATAACACAGGTCAGATGTGATTACCTCTTGACCTCTTTTTTGTTGTAATGAAAAATAAAAGCATGTTTTTGTTATTGTTGTTTGTTTGAAGAGTATTACCCAACCAAAATCCACAGTCATGATACATTGTTTCCAAATAAAAACAAACAAACAAACAAACAAACAAACCTACAGTAACAAAAACATGATTTTATTTTTTATTAAAGTGTCATTTTCCATATGCTCAATACAAATAAGATTTTTTGAAAAACGGCATTCGATTTCAGTTCCTTGCATTTTTGGTTTATTTAAAAACTCATGCACTGTAGGTTAAGTTGCTTGTGGTCTGTGGGTGTACTGGCACCCTAATCACGGTGTATCCCACATTGTGCCCTAAGTTCATTAGTTCCCTCAGGGGGCTTCAGGCCTCCCATGACCCTACACACAATAAACTGGATGAAGAATGGATGGATGGATTCATGTCTCAGATTGAATTTCTTTACTGCATTTCTGTCTTAGATATAACCAAGTTTGTGTGATTACTTTTTGTTTTAATGATAATTTTAAATGAAAATTGTGAAAAAAAAATCATCAGTTACAGTAGATAAAGACTACATTGTTTTAAATGATGAAATGCAGTGGGATAAATGGTGTGTAGATGCAAAAGGCCAATGGAATGTCTCTTTAGGGTTCTTACTACCAACCACAAGGTTACTCTCTAATTTTAGCGTATGGATAATGATGGCAACACCCCCAACCCCATGGCTATATTCATGTGCAACCACACATTGTAGAATTTATCCTGCAGCTTGGGCCAGATGCTGGAACAGCACATCAGACCCCACATCAGCATAAAAGGGCAAAGGCCATACAGTACACGTTACTAACAACTTGCTCAAAGTATATGAAAAATTTTCATACACACACAGTGGCATTGGCCAACCAGATGAACTATAATAGAAACCACAAACAACTTGCACACTTTGCAGTGCAATTCAGAGTTTCAAAGTTCAGGATTGTGGTTTGGTCTGCTATTGTTCTGTTTCTTCTCTTTCGTCTGCTCATTTACAATGACATGTAGCGACTGCCCGTGCGGATTGGACCTGGTTCTTTAATGAAGTCTCTCGAGACTCAGCACAGACAGGCCTTCATCATTGTGGGTGGTCCTGCGTCATAGTCTCTCCAAACTGTAGCTCTACACATTATGTATCTGTAAAGGATGTGAGCTCTGATAGGCTTTAAAATTCATAGCACCTACTATTTACAAATAAAAAAAAAACTTGGATAGGTCCATACGTTGCTAATTCTGGTCTATATTCACACATTGCAAGTTAATGATCTGACCTGAAACCAAAGCTGAGGAATTAAAGCAGTTCCTACAGTACCTGTCTTACTTTAAATGCAGAAAACGTACTTCTAATGGTCCTTCCTCATTTGCCACCTTCAGTCTTCATTATGTATGTACGGTACATATTAATTGCATAAATCTTCAACATTAAACATTTGCTTTCCTCATGGTTCCTGGACATAAAAAGGTAAAAGTACCTGTATCACGCCTAATAGGATACTGTTCAGAGGGCATAGAAGGGGTTGAAAGCAGTTACAAAAGTAAATGGCATGTATAAAAGTTTGAAAAGTATAACATCTAGAAAGGTAATGCAGACTTATATTGAAAATTAATAATAGATTAAATCAATACATAAACAAATAAATTATTGTTACAATATGTGATATTACATTCTGCAATGTTTATATAACTATGCACATATTCATTATATTAGTTACATTTTTTGCTTTGTTTAATAATTTTTGTCATTAAATATTGCTATATTTTTCTGCATCTGATTGTTTATATTTATTTCTTCATAAATTGATGTTTTTTATATTAATTATTTTATATATATTATTTTTCCTTTTTTGTAATTTTTCATGCTAATTTTGTAATTTATTTCTAATTTTTGTGTTTATTTATTTTAGTATTTTCTTTGCCCTGATGTCAATGAAGGGACTTCAAGTTTGATCTATCAGGAATCCTACTGTAACTCAAACAACCCTTTACATTTGAGATAAGCAGAAAAGCAGCTTTGAATGCACATCATATTTTGTGGCAGATACAACAGAAGACTACATTGGGTTTCACTCCAGTCACCAAAGAATAGGAGGCTTACTGAAAGTGTGCAGTTAAAGTTTTAAAAAAATTATGTTTTTGAAATTTCACTTATCAAATAAGATAAAATAAAGTTTATCTACAGTCAGTTACTTAGTGTGCTAAGTAATAATTTCTATCACAAAATTTTATCGTAAGCAACATAAGTTATATTCTACTTTCAGATTACTTTTTGCTTAAAAAATAAGAAAACCAACAAACAAATACAAAAAATAATGAATTTAACAAGACAATGGAAATGAAACTTAAAATAAATTCCAAATTAAGTAAATAAACATAAATTAATAAAGGAAAATCACACACTCACCATCTATACCACTCAATCCTGTACGCGGGGTTCGGGGGGGGGGGGGGCCTGGAGCCTATCAAAGGAAACTTAGGGCACGAGGCATGGGGTACACCCTGGGCAGGGTGCCAATCCATCACAGGGCACACACACATACACTCACACGCTCATTCACACACACTATGGGCAATTTTACAAACACCAATTAGCCTAATCTGCATGTCTTTGGACTGTGGGAGGAAACCGGAGAACCTGAGGAAACCCACCATACATGGATAGAACATGCAAACTCCATGCACAAAGGTGAGAATCAAAACCGGACCATGGAGGTACAAGGTGACATTGCTAACCACTAGGCCACTGAAGCGCCTTAACGAAGTAAAATATTTTTTACAATGAACAAATGTCTGAAATTAATGAATGAAAAATTCTAAAGAAAAACAAAATTTGTCATATATAGAGAATCTAGTTGTTTTTTTAATCATCGTTCTTAATTCATTTATTGCATGAATACATTTTTCTTTCTTTTTTTTTTTTGTTACAGCAGAGTCCATTTCTTCATATTTAAAACAGGAAGCAATGATATTCCCCCAGAGCCTATGCACTGTGATATACATTAGCTCACACTTGTGTCTATAAGCCACACATGCTATATGTTGATAGGCTGCTAACAATGGGTCTGCTGTTTGCCACACTGCTGTCGACTTGACTCGCACCTGTGCTTGGCAGCCCTCCCACCCAACCACACAAAGCCCCACTTATTGCTATTCCATATCAGTTACACTGACATTTTTCCATTATTATATTTTCCAAACGGACAAGATGGAAAAATATGCCTAGAAAATACAAAAACTACACTAATTACATGCTAACTAAAGTGCAAACATTACATTTTTAAACTACAATTCCAAAACTGAACACTTTCTCATAGTTGCCTGGCCCTTCCTTCCTTCTTAAGCGTGCTAGGGAGGGGTACAAAACTTAAAAATACTGTATTGTTCCTTTATTAACTTGTGTCTACGTAGGTACTTGTACTCAGAGAAATAGTACACTCTTTCCCATTCTCTCAGCTCCTGTATTCATATGTATGTGTGAAAAAGAGGTGTGAGTGAAATGAGGAGTGAGGGGCGGGAACGGTCACGACATGGTATTGTTGGCTGAATGGAGCGCCGAAACCTAAGGAGCAGTGCCTGTTGTGAAGGTTTTGTTGTACAGGTTTAAGCATGGGGGTGGGATCAGTGGATATTTTGACAAATACCAGTATTCCTGTGATAGAAGCAATAATTCCAAATTTTTCTTGCCCCAGGTGTGTCTCTTCTCAAGTGGAGAAGAAAACGAAGGAGTTCAATTTGTTGCGCAAGGACACAGTTTTTGTTAAGATAGAACTGAAAGTAACGTGGCCCAGATTGTACGTACCTATTATGATAATATGTAACTATAACAGTCTTCCTTAAATTATGCTGTAGGTTAAAATAAAATCTAGAACTTGGTGCTCACAAAGCTCTCTTTGAAAACTGCACAATGTATTTGCTATGTTCTCCTCAACTGCATGATCTGTTTCTTTTGAGCTATAATGTACAAGCAATACGAGCTGTTTCCTGTGTAATATGATGCAAAAACAAATGAAGGGGTTGTTGTAAGATCCTGTCGTCTTTAAAGTAGCCAACCTCCTGCCACCAGGGCTATTGTGTTGATGCCTTTCAATGTGTACGAGGCTCTTGTGGAGTCAGCAAAGTGGGGGTTTCAAAATATAAGGAGCTTGACTCTGAAATTCCTCAGAGTTGCTAGGGGAAGCCTTTGTCACGACTTCAGCTGTGTTGAAGCTCAAGCACATTGTCATCTCATGAGACCTGCTGGGCACCATACAGTAGCGGTGCAATTTAATAATTAGACGGTGGAAGTCAATGTTTTTGTTCGACAATCAAACTTATGCAGAGGTACATCTACTCTTACTTAATTTCTATTACCTTACCATTACCTGTTTTAATAAAATAAAACAAATAAAAATGTTCATGGTGAAGTTTGAAGACTATTTCAGATAAGAACTACTGATGTGCATAGATCCAGTTTGGAATGTGGGCACACCTTTAAGAGAATATAAAGGGAATGAAGAAATTGTTGACTATAATTTTAAAAGTTATGATCTGAGTTTTATGTTTCTTTTTTTATCAAGTAATAAAATGACCAAATAGTATGTTTACCATTGCAGATTTCCCCTGGCAGACAAATTAAACAAAGAAAACAGAACATACAGTATCTTAGAAACAACTCAACAATGTTGATAAGACAGGTCAGTGGAAAATGGCCAGATTGGTTTGAGCAGCTAGGAAGGATACAGCAACCCAAATGATCCCTCTTTACAACTGTCATGAGGAGAAAAGCCTACCAGCACAAAACACTGAACTTTGAGCTGTATGGGCTGCAGTAGAACACCACATTGGGTTCCACTTCTGTCAGCCAAGAGCAGGAATATGAGGCTATCATGGCTTTATGATAGCCTCATATTCATGGCTAACTGATGTAGTATTCTGCTTTTGTAGACCATCCACCTTAAGGTTTGGCATGTTGTCTTATCTAAGATGCTTTTCTGCTTACCATGGTTGTAAAGAGTTCTCATAAGCTACCATAGACTTCTGGTCAGCTTAAAACCATCACGATTCTCCTCAACTCTCTTTCAAGAACAAGGTGTTTCAGTCTGCAGACAATGCTCACAAAGTGTTTTTTTATTGTATGTTTGTTTTCATGAAAATCCCAGAAGGTCAGGAGTATTACACAATACATTAGTACACATTTTTCCCTATTCTGATGTTTAATGTGAACATTACAAGATTACCAGCTCTTGTAATGTATAGTTTTATAGATAGATAGATAGATTCATACATACATACATACACAAATACACAGATGCATGGTAGGTTGCAGGTACAGTAGGATGCAGGTTATTTAATAAAGTTTGTGACCTTCTATAGACCAAATGTTTTAAAGTTTTCTTTAAAAATCATGCAAATGCAAATACGTTTGCACTAGAATAGACAGACAGACAGATAGATAGACAGATAGATAAATAGATAGATAGATAGATAGATAGATAGATACAGTGGGGCAAAAAGTATTTAGTCAGCCACCAACTGTGCAAGTTCTTCCACTTAAAAAGATGAGAGAGGCCTGTAATTTTCATCATAGGTATACCTCAACTATGAGAGACA
>JAQMYJ010000015.1:9373359-9386111 GCA_030014305.1 Clarias laeviceps
TTGCTAGAGAGCATTTGGATGATCCAGAAGAGGATTGGGAGAATGTCATATGGTCAAATGAAACCAAAATAGAACTTCGTGTTTGGAGGAGAAAGAATGCTGAGTTGCAGCCAAAGAACACCATACCTACTGTGAAGCATGGGGGTGAAAACATTATGATTTGGGGCTGCTTTTCTGCAAAGGGACCAGGACGACTGATCCGTGTAAGGGAAAGAATGAATGGGGCCATGTATCGTGAGATTTTGAGTGAAAACCTTGTGAAGACTTACAGAAAACGTTTGACCTCTGTCATTGCCAACAAAAGGCATATAACAAAGTACTGTATTGAGATGAAATTTTGTTATTGACCAAATACTTATTTTCCACCATAAATTGGAAATAAATTCTACAATGTGATTTTCTGGAATTTTTTTTTCTTATTTTGTCTCTCATAGTTTAGGTATACGTATGATGAAAATTACAGACCTCTCATCTTTTTAAGTGGGAGAACTTGCACAATTGGTGCGCATGGAGTTTAAATGTTCTCCCTGTGCTTGGTGGGTTTCCTCCAGGTGCCCCGGTTTCCTCCCGACAAAGACATGCAGATTAGGCTAATTGGTGTTCCCAAAATTGTGCGTGAATGAGTGTAGGTGTGTGTACAGTATGTGTGTGCCCTGCGATTGATTTGGCACCCCATCCAGGGCGTACCCCACCTCATGCCCCAAGTCTCCTGGGATAGCTCCCTGTGACTCTGTATACAGGATAACTACTACAACTTGGCGAGAAAAAGGTTTGCACTAGGATAGATAGATGGATGGATATATAGATAGATAGATAATTTAATCATTTCTGTGTCCCTTCTGGAACACAAAGATAGACAGATAGATAGACAGACAGATAGATAGATAGATAGATAGATACTTTTCAGCTATATTTCCTGTTCGAGAATAGTCCTTGTTCTATTCTTTTCTATTAGAACTTGGCAAGAAAAAGGTTTGCACTAGGACAGACGGACAGAAAGACAGACAGATAGATAGATAGATAGATAGATAGGTATTTTCCAAGCATGTTTCTTGCTCAAGCACAGTCACTGTTCCGTTTTAAATACTTGAACTTGGCCAGAAGCTAAAGGTGCAAATTACAGGCTGCAGGTAGATTAACTTTTGACAGATTGTGGGCGGGGATCCTTCCCGGGGGCCACACCCCATTACCATACAAATGTTCTCAGCATTCCAGGGGGCGGGGTTTATGGCTCTCCGCGTTTCTCAATGAGAGTCCGATGAGCGACTGGTAGAGCAGCTAGTTTCAGCGTGGAGTTCTTTACAGCTCTGACTCCGGAGACAGAATGGATTACCGTCGGATAAAACGAGTTTTATTTGTCACTGTATTTATGAACTGCGTATTTATTTCACTTCAAAATAAAGAAGGTAAGATGACATTTTTGGTTAGTAAAAAAAAAAACAAGTGTGTGAATGTTGGTTCACTCACATGGCTGAGAGTTAATGTGCCACGCCAAGTAGATCTCAGCTCTTTCCTCTGCTTTAAAATTACAGCCACCGCGTGCAATGCACTTTACTTAAACAAACAAACAAACAAGCAAATAAATAAATAAATAAACTCTTTTTCATAAGCTGAACTTGGTGTCAGCAGTGCGCACTTGGTTACTATGTTAAATGAAAGTCTGAAAAGTTTTCTCCAGGGTTTGAATTCCGCAGGTTGTATGAAACACTTTTTTTGTATTGTATAAAAATGAAAGCACAGAAGAATTTGAGTAAAGCAGCAATGTGCACAAATCATAATAATAATAATAATAATAACTTATTATTATGTGTCACGGAAATCAGGTGCAAAGCAGCGTTGACTTGTCGCTTAACACTTAACCTCAGTGCATTCTTGTAAATTCACACTGGACGACTTCTTACCTGCTGATGATTTACATTTGATGTAAATTTCTATTATATTCTTGCAGAGGTGCTGCTGGACATGGTGGCATCCGGAGGAGAGTTGGGCTGGCTGACATGGCCTGACCAGAACGGGGTGAGTAACACTGATTTGATATGATCGCACCTTACATTATGACAGAACACTAATGTATGTTTATTAGGATCCAGTTTTATTCCTTCAGGCTTTCTCTGGACTGTGTTAACAATTGGATTGTGTAGGTTAGAGTTAGATCTTCTCTCTCTCTCTCTCTCTTTGACATGTCTGTACTTCTCCCGAGAGAAGAAAGCAGGCCTGCAGCTTTACTGCTCCATACAGGCTGTGGTTTTAAAGCCCTGTGTTGAGCAGAGCACTAAGGGTGTCATTAACATTTAGACTCAGGCTCATGTGGCGCTTTTAAAACGTAAGTTTTAACAGTTTGTGGAAGCAAAATGCTCATGGAAACTTATACCATGGTCATGTGCGTGTAAATAGATCCTGTCGGTTTTTACATGCACATCTGAGTGGTAACGTTTTCCTTATTTATGGATTTCAAAGGTTATCTACAAACAATTTCAAGAAAAAAAACAAAAAAAGAAATCCGTGTGCGTCCTGTGATGACCTGTATAGCAAAATTTATATTTAAATTATTATTATTATTATTATTATTATTATTATTAATAATAATAATAATAAAAATATTTTAATAATCTAAAACAAAAAGGTCATTATTTTATAACTTTTTCACACTTCTTATCTAATCTGAAGTAGGCAGTGTGCCATCTGGTAGAGGTTTACCTGATTTGTTAAGAACAATTATGACTGCGAGGCTCAAAGGAGGTGGAATGCTGTTAGAAAGACATGTGTGATTAGAAAAATATTTATGAGACTCATAAATTGACCAAATCTTAACAATCATTGTTCAAACTTATGAAAGAACATATGTCATAATGTACACATTGCATGCTCTGTTGGTATGAACCACCTTTCTGTTTCCTTCATCCTAAGCAAGTGCAAACACTTAATTGTACATATAATAATGTCTAAAATATCATATCTATGTATCTGCCTTCACGACTTCCACATGCTTTAGCTGTCATGGTTTATGCGTCTTGTTTCATTCTGTTCACAAACTCAAATTGTTCTCATACCAGCACAAGATTTTGGGACAAGTTGTGTCTTGCATTCATTAACAAATTCTCAACATGCTCCTTGAACAGATTTTTGGAACAAATGCGCGGCTTCTGAAAGTTTGGAAAAAGCTCTGGATCTTGTAGAATTTACATGGCAAGGATTTAGCACTATTGGGGCTTATAGAGGCTTAATTGCACACTTGATGAGGTGTCTGGCCTTTAAAGAGCGTATAAGGGGCCTTTAAAATGATGAATTGTGTTGATGAAGGGGGTGAGCTTTTATACAAGCATTTGCTCTGCACTTTCATGGTATGGGAGATTTTACTATAATGCCACACACTGTGATAATAACCCACCTCTCCTGTAATTAATGGCACAGTGGCTACATGCAGAGGGGGAAAAATCCCACAAAATGCCTCTGACAAGATGTGTTTCCCCAAGTTACATCAGTCTATTTAGTGTAAGTGGTAGGAAATACTATTTTCTGCTAGATGATGACTGGTAATGATCCAGTGTCCTTAGTTGTATTTAAAATTCCCTGTTGTAACCATTTCTTGTTATTTTTGCTCTCATCCGTTACTCCAATGCAATCTTGGTTTTAAATGTTTCTTAGTTGTATCCTTTTGTTTTTTTCTGGTTGCAGTGGGAGATAGGCCAGCAAGCTGTTAATGGCACCTTGCTTTATAACTACTTTGTTTGCAATGTGGAGGCGCGAGAGCAGGACAACTGGCTGCGCACTACCTTCATCCAGCGCCACCCCACAGCCACTCGGGTGTTTGTGGAGATGCGCTTTCTCGTGCGTGACTGCAACTCCTTCAACGCAGACTCGCTTACCTGCAAAGAAACCTTCAACCTGTACACTTCAGAAGCTGATGCTGACATTGGCACCAGCTTTCGTAAGGGGCAGTTCCGCAAGGTGGCAACCATCGCACCTGATGAAATCTCTGGCATCGGAGATATGAGGGTCAACATAGAGACAAAGGTCGTGGACAATCTCTCCCGCAAGGGCTTTTACTTGGCTTTCCAGGACATTGGGGCTTGTGTAGCTATCTACTCTGTAAGGGTTTACTACAAAACCTGTCCTGCCACAGTGAAGAGCTTGGCATCGTTCCCTGAGACAGTGGCAGTGGCAGGGTCTGAGAACCAGGCACTAAGGGAGGTGGCTGGTGCTTGTGTGGAAAATGCTGAGAGTGAGGACCAACCACGAATTTACTGCACTGTGGATGGAGAATGGGTGGTGCCGGTGGGCCAGTGCCAATGCAGCCCGGGATATGAAGCTGTAGATGACACATGCCAAGGTAAGACATTTGGTCTGAATAATATCATTTTTTCCCCCAACTGGCAGCTGTAAAGTCTGAATTTCATTTAAGCAATGGTTTTGGTTAGGGTTGTAAATTAAAGACAGCAGAACATATTTGCCATTTGCATTTTTTCTAGTATTGCTTTTTTTTTTCCACAATGAGTGTTTTTTTACACTTGTACAGTGCACACTGCTTTGGGTACAAGAAAAATGGCTGGAATTCCTTCTCAAGCATTTCCCCACTTCAGATTTGACTTTAAGTAAAATGTGAATATCTTTCTATTTTGGCTCCATAGCATTTCCTTTCGCTTCCCATAAAATATTTTTCTGGTAAATCTAAGTTAAGGATGAGACGACCACATATTGCAACAACACAAACATGCCTTTCTGCACCATACTTCATTTAGAGAGCTTAATCACACATTTAAGAAAAACGCAGTCTTTTCCACACTTGCAGTCAGATCCCCCACTTGTTTCTTTTATTACTATATATTTAATATGTTCAGTATCAGAAAGCAAGGTGGGCTGTGTATTGAGGCATGTTTTTTTTCTTTGCAGTTGGAACTCTTACCTCCTTAACCCCAGCATTCATTTTAGCAAATGCTTTTTCTCAAGGCAGGACTTTTTCCTTGGTTTAAAAACCTGCTTCTGAGCATGTCTTCTTTTCTCTCCTTGTGAGTTTTCTTTTTCATGGTTCTCCATTTTAGAGAGAGCTTAGCTGGTTGACATTTAGGCCTTATGTGAGTAATGAAACGTCCATGAGAGCCTTGGCATGCTAGGACCTGTTGAGAATGATTCCATTGCAAATGTATGCAAACCCCATTACTTTAACAAAGCTTTTTTTTCCCCCTGTAACTGTGACTCTTGCAGAGGCAGGTAACACTGCCTTAACAATTCAGTTACTCAGATAATCAAGGTCTTTCTCAATTCTGGAGATGTCCATTGTTAATTCTGTGTTTTTTCTGGCAGGTATTAAGTCATGTTAATGTAAGGGAGAAAAGCAAGAGTGCTGGTGTCTATCATGAGATATAGAGGTTGACACAGACTAAGAGGGAGGGAATGATGGAAAGGTTGGGGAATGGAATGTTAAGGTTGCAGAACAATGTAGTTCAGTGTTCAGCTCCAGCTATCTGTCCCACTTGCCCCCACCTTTTGCGGTACATTCCTGTTAGTTTTACCAAGAAACCTCCCTGATTACTGCAGGCCTGAGGAATTCCCCATGGAGAGCTCCAGGCCAGTGCTGCCGCTCTGTGATGGATCTAAGAGGAAGGGCAAGCAATAGAGGGCACTAAAAACGAGACTGGGGTGACAGCCTTCGGTCAAACGAGAGAGTTGTTGTGTGCGCGTGTGCACACTCCTTTCAGTATTAACACTAACACTTTTCCACCAATAAAACACACCATTCCATGCTCATAATCTTCCCTGGCATGGAGAGACACATACCTTAGTTGACCACACAAAGCCTCACTGCCCAACCTACTGCTTAGATGGCGCAAGCCGAGTGGAGTGTGCCCACGCCCTGTCGCAGGCCATAAAGCCCTCTGATGCTCAGTTGGACAAATAACTATAGTTTCTGGAAGCCACCAAAGGATGTTGGCTGCCGTATTGTAGGTGCACAAGAAGGAATAGAGTGAGCGGTTTGGGCATAATGAGCCAGACTCTTTCAGGCTGTTATTTGAATTCCTTTTTAAAGAAGGTCTTTAACCTTAATTTTTTTTTTTTTTCCTTTTCTTCTTCTACTGGAATTAAAGCGGATGGTGACTAAGTGGAAACTCTGATGCGTGGTTTAGTGATCTGTTGGGTTGTAATTGACTTGGGTGCGGATATAAGTGTAAGAATACTAAGTGCTAGGTTTGCTTGCAGCTTTGTAACCATTATTTTCGTTTAATCTCAGTTTTAGTGGTAATGTTTGCTGTAATATTTTGTGTTTGACATGATGAAATTTGCCAAATTGTTTGGTAATTAGAAAAAAGTTGCATGAAGGAGCGAAAGAAAAAAGACGAGGGGGGGGGGGGGGTTGTCCGAAAGGAACTTGGCATTATTAAGGAACCTCAGCTAATAGAGAGACACTCTTGTATATAATGTTTAATGGCTCTTTAGGGGAACAAACTGAAGAACCCCTAAGTTTTATCTTTTTTTTATTTATTATTTTTTCCTAAGGCGGTATAGCATTAAAATACCAGGTTAAAAAGAAACCTGTCTAGTCTGACAGCTCCATAGCCACAATTCCATCGAGGAACCAATTTTGGTTTTCTAAGGAATGTTTTTTGATTGATATCTATATATTTTCAACAATTTTACCACAGACAGCTAAGAAAATCTCTTGAATAAGTATTACCTCAGATCGATGATTTAATATAACATAACTAGTTACACAAACGTTTCAGCTTTAGGCCTGAACAGTCCCACAATGTAAATGTACAGTAATCAATATGTCTGCATTTTTGTGGCAGAAAAATGATTACTTTATCATTCCAACAACAACAACATTTTTAGATGATTATGGAAATGTCTCACATCCACACACACCTATACGTACCATGCACAGAAATGGTGTGAGATGGTATTGTACATTTTTTAATTATTTCAATTATTAAAAACACTAGACATTTCTTTCCTTTTTCTTTCTTTGTCATTCTTGTTTATCTTCCTCCCTTCATTCCTCGTTCCTTCCTTCCTCACTCCTGCTTCATTTATAAATCTACCGTTACGTCTGTGTTACATCTACTGTCATATTTCCCCTACAATCACCCATGTATACCTTCAAAAGTAAATTTTATACTGTCTAACACCACCTTTTAAGAGGCCATATAAGATCAAATATTTATCAATATTTATAAAGTCTTAATTATTGTCTGAAGAGAGGGGTGTTGCCCCTCAACCTCGCACGCACAGGAAAAAATTCTACTGTGGCATCACGTTAAAGAGCGTTTTCTAGTCACCGCGAGCTTTTCTCTCTCTAACAGTAACGGAAAATCTTAAAAATAATTTTCAACGGTGGTCAAATCGTAACAGGCTAAATACAAACTCGGTAAATTTAAATATAATTAAAATAGGCTTGTCCTTTTTCCCCCAGGCAATTTCTGAGGTATACGTGCTGAATGCGCCATGCTGAGGTTTTTACTGCATAGCTTTTTTTTTTTTTTCCACAAGCACTGTAAAGTTGCATGACTGCAGTCAAAAGAGACCAGGCATCCAAAATGTGTTCGTGAGAACCTGGGTTAAAACAAATATTGTAGCTTGCTTCATGTGAATTATTTAGTATGATATGCTTTTCACATTTACATTCACATCCATGCACTGCCCAGTTTGCACTATATAGGACTCTTCTGAGAAACCCAAATATTATACAGCAAAAAAAAACAGCGTTGCTTATCCGTCTGTATCTCGAAGGCAAACAGATTTCTTCTAATCACATCCAGTATGTTTATGTAAAGTGTGTAAACTATGCTTAAATTGCTATAATCGTAACATTTATGTAATATACTGTACAACACCATGATTAAATCATAAGTGTTTAGAGTGATTTAGATATGCACACATTTTCGCTGCATACTTTTAGATCACTAATCAGGAGCAGAGTTAAAAAAAGATTTCTCTTTCAAATAGCCACTGATTGAGTTCTTCTGTTAGTTTGCTTCTGCCATTTCCCTGAAGTCTTAGGACAATGTTTGTTCTGGAGCCCTGTGGCGAGAAGAGCCGTGGAGCTGCAGCATAATAGGGGGATAAAGAAATGAACTCAAAACTGGTTCTAAGTGCAGCCCTCATGCTGGGCTGTTTGCAGAGTTTACCGGCCCACGGAGCACATTGTTTCACCGATCTCTGGAGGTGAAAGGTGAGGGAGCTTCGTAGACGATGGAGAGATGAGTCTGAATAGCATTTTGTTCTATGGAGCAGAGCTGAAATCTGAGGATTTGCCTGCGCTTCTTTTAGCATGTTAATATAATCAGCGTCTCACCCAGTGTGCACGATGAGAGCTTGAGAAATATGTTGCGCACAATAGTGAGCTTTGCTGCTTAAGGTTTGTGTGCTTGTTTGACCTATAATTACTCCCACCTTTCCTCCAGGCTAATGTTCTCTTTTCCAATTGGCCAAGACTTTAAGCAAGTGGAAATTACCCACATGTTATATACAAATCCACAATTTCTGTTTGTACATTTCAGACTGAAGCGATGTTCAACTTCTTTTGACAGGTTGATGAGGGGAACTTGTATGAAAATGCAGCCTTTGATCCCCCACTCCAAACGAGTGACAAGTTCTCATACTAGTTCACATGGCTTGGAAATGAGGATTGTTCTGATTATTTTAACATGATGGCCATCTTCCTGTGTTGTTAAAGATTATTAAAAATAAATGCATGTTTATTTGGAGACAGTTAGGATGAAGTGGGAGGGAAGAATACTTTTCTATCCTGAAATGAGTCATTAGAAAGAGGGGAAAGTGTCAGTTTTTTCCCCTATTGAAATAGCACATAGTTTTGATAATATTTGGCAGCACTGATTCATCGGCACTTCCTGTGTTTCACCAAAAAAAAAGAAAAAAGCTACCGCCAGTTGTGTGCGTCTTGAAAAAGACGCGTTGTGTGTTTTTGTATTGTTTAGGGTATTAAAGGGTATTTGGTTTAGGGTTTTAAAAAGTGAGTCTTTTAGGGACATGTTTCCTGTGTGGGAAATCATATAATGGAGGTAGACTGTGTGTATGCATAGAGTGCATTATGCGGTCGGGTGTGAGATCAGCACTTTCCTGCCCCCACGTCAGTGCCGCGTGGCCCCAACAGGACGAGCTACAGCGGAAACCGGAGGCCCGCTAATCCTCCCTGACCCTCCGACTCGTCGGCTCAGGGATTTCTATTGTTGAATCCATTCGCTGCTTTCATTCACTGATTTATTTTTCAGTTATTGTAGGATTTTTGCTTATTCGTTTGCTTGGTCTTGTTCTCTGAATTACATTGTTATTTAATTCTGAGGAAATTGCGTTAGAAAAATGCTTCCTAATAAACTATGATTATACTTGGCAAATTTATCTAAACCACAGTGTTTACTGTAAATCTGCTACATGTTTGGTCCCTTATGGCTGGATAATTATAAAATCTTCCTGTTCTCTTTTCTGAATCTGAGGAAATTGGATAAAATGTTTCAAAGATGACTGTAAGAAGCATCATTTCTTGGTTTGTTTTGGCAACCCTATTAAAATCTTTTGCTGTGATTCAGTCGTATATTTAAGTGGGCTTTAAAGTCCTTTTGTGAATTACTGCATCCTCCAACACTTCTACCTGAGCCTTTGGCTCCCACTCATCTTCTCCTTGTTGCCTCTCTCTCGCTCCTTCCCCTCCTTCAGAAGGAATAAAAAGCGTGAAAAGAAAAG
This sequence comes from Clarias laeviceps, assembly GCA_030014305.1. Taxonomy (NCBI): domain Eukaryota; kingdom Metazoa; phylum Chordata; class Actinopteri; order Siluriformes; family Clariidae; genus Clarias; species Clarias laeviceps. Next base: position 9,383,056 of record JAQMYJ010000015.1, read on the forward strand.
GATTAGAGCATTTATTGTGTTCGTTAACGACCAGTTGAAAGACTGAGTGGAATTGTAAAGCGTAGATGTAATTCTCTTACAGCTGGTCCATTGGTCTGATAATCCTTTGGACTAATACTCTCAACATACCTAGCACCTTCCTCAATCTCCTTCCACCTTCTGGCTTCATGTTACATCTGACCCCCGCACTACAGCCATGGCTTTGTCTTCACTGACCAAATGACTCGTTAAACAGGGAACACTGACAGAAGAGAAGAGAAGATAAGAAGTATAGCCCAGTCGATGCAATCACAATTGTGAACCTCTGGAATCGGGGACTCTTTAGCGCAAAAGCAGATGCTAACTGATTTGAACTCAAAGGGAACAGAGTTCACTGTTTAGTTTCATAGTCTCGGAGGGGGAAAAAATCTGATCTCTGTTTATTGTCTTAATCTTCAATCTTTATTTACCCCCAGCTATATATTCAGTGATTTTCAGTGTATATTTGTGTTTCTTTCCCCCCACAGCCCATACTTCTGGATTTAACCTCCTCCCACCATGTACCAAGCCCCTGGCCACTCTCTTCACTCACTCCTCTACTCTGTTTGTTTTACTTGGCCATCAGCTCCCAGTAGAGCAGGACACTTTAACTCATTGCTGCCTGGGGCCACATGTAAGCCCTCTCGAATGCAGAATCGAATGACTGGGCTTTTTGTTTCCCATCTTTTTTTTTTTTCTTATTCGAAACACTCCCATCTAACTCCTGTCCTGGAGGGATTCCTGTTGTCCAGCCAGCATGTATACACTCATTCATTCACCCCCTTCACACCCGCCATCCGTCTGTGCATCCATCCGTTAATGTCAGCAGCTCATCCGTCTTCACCCTGACCGCCCCAGTCAACCCACATAGCTCCCAGATCCTGATAGGCCACTGGAGAACAGGATTCAGCTACTGTCACAATAAACAAACAGTCACTCAGAGCCTCTTAAGGCCTAATCCCCCTGATGCCAAACAGGCTGAGAGACTGCAGTGTGCAGATTCACAACTCACCCTTAACCTGACCTGCTGGGAAATCTATATTACACAGATGTAATTAGTGTTTCTCGAAAATCCTACCTCCATACTCTGTCCTCTGACCTCTCCTTGCCAATAAATTTCTATCTTTCCAGACTCTGGGTAACGTTCTCCTGCTGAGCATGTACATGCTTTGATTGGCTGCCCACGGAAGGAAGCAAAGCGTCAGCCTCATGCTTCCTGCTTCCTGTTGTGTCCAGTGCACAAAGACAAAGCCCTTCTTGGTTTTGTAGTTTGGAAAGTGAAAAGTTCTAAGAGAGTTATATCAGGTCATAGACATATTTGTAAAAAATCTAAATGGATTGTTCCTAAGATTGGTCATTTGGATACGAATGGTCAAGATATCTTTTCTTTGGTTATCTCAGTGAATTTTAATAAATAGGTTAAATTGTCCAACTTAAATCCTTCATGTCCATTCTCAAAAAAGCAGGAAGATTTTGTTCCACATCGTTAAGAAGGCAGCCCATCTATCCATGTGGCATGTGGCATCTCCACTATTTGCAACAAGTGTTTTCTCTATAGCTGAATAGAGCGGCATTCTGTGAATGTTGTCTGGTCTGAAAAGGCTTGTGAATGCCCATGCCAGACCCTTGCATGTATCCGAAAGCAAGCAAGGGGGACCCAAGAATTCAGGGGATTACGGCTAAAGAGGCGGAGGCTGTGACTGCCTGAATTGGGGTTCACAGCAGCAGCTGTTCAGCCCCCTTGGTCTTTTTCCTCTCTCCCACCCCCCTTTTTACTCCAGTCCCAGCAGGAATCGTTATCCCCTCTGTCTCTCCATCCCCACCTCCGTCCAGTGTCACCCTAACAAGTTGCAGTAAAGTCTGAGGAACAGCTGGCACAAAAACAAGACAACGACCGGACTTGAAAGGAGTAGCTGCTAACGCCTTGACTGGTTTTAGGTTGCCACGCTTACATTTTTTTTTTCATGCTGAGAATTATCTTTTGAAATTGGAGAACACATGTCCTTGTATATTTGAGGTAAAATATACCTCACTATACCCCTCCTGTTTGAGCAAGTGGCCCAACCCAAAACAAAGTCACAGTTGACACCACGCACTGGAGGAGGAAGTGGTGGCATACTTTGTAATTAATAGTCTTGGCTGATTAAACACAAAGCACTAGGAAGTGGAAACAGTGATTTTCTTTTGTTGGAACGGTGTTTATATCTAAATTGAATGAATGAAAGACCGCTCCTCTGTTCCTGCTGGCCCTTTCTCTCAGTCAAGTTAGTTTAAACTGCACTCATATCGAAACCAACCCTGACTCTGCAAATATTTTATCTTCATTGCTGTACTTTTGGCTTTGTTCCATTAAATCACTCTCTTGCGCTCTTGCTCTCTCTTTCTCTTTCTTTCTTGTTCTTTCAATGTCCCATATACGCGCACACACACGCACACACACAAATTACTCAAACATGCATTCTGATTATTGTGCAGCAGTACACATGCTGATTTCTAGGTTGGCTTCTGCAACACTGTCAGTCATAGAACTGTCTAAACCTGTAGAATAAGTGCGGCTGGAGGGGATCCAGTTGTGGAAGTGGACAGAGGAAGGACATGACCTGCACTTCTTGGAATGTTTTTAGATTGAACAGAGAATACTTTTCTCTCTCTTCCTGTTTGTACAGTTTAATGTATGGTTGTAATGAACAAGCTTAAATTTGTAAAACTTACACTTTATTGCCTGTGTCAGTCAACAAATCTTCATTGGTAGACACGTCTGCTGGTTTTATCCAGTTTGCTCTCACACCTTACTTGTCCAATATTGAAGCATGGAATGTGGGATGACTGGTCTTGTATGCACAGAAAACGGGGGATGGTTCAAATGTTTGCTGTAGTCATACTTTCTCATTTTTACACTCTTGTATTTTTTTTCCAAAAGCTAAACTAGACGGAGGGAGGAAAGACTTAAAAAGTTTTATTTAAGTTATAAAATGTGTTCAATGTGTTGGATTGTCAATGCAACCCTCTTCTCCGTCAGTGTGTGAAGAGTGGGAGAA
>JAQMYJ010000015.1:9386211-9399968 GCA_030014305.1 Clarias laeviceps
CCCTCACATATACTAATGTGCCACAAACAGGAAGTTAATATCACCAACCATTCCCATTTTATTAAGGTGTATCCATAGAAATGGCCCACCCTGTATATTGGTTAAGGCATTGGACTATGGCTCGGAAGGTCCCAGGTTCAAACCCTACGACCACCAATTTGGCACTGTTGGGCCCTTGAGCAAAGTCCTTAACCCTCAACTGCTCAGATGTTTAGAAAAAAATAAAAAAAATGGAAGTCCTGCTGAATAAGGGTGTCTGACAAATGTCATGATGTAATATAAATATATTATGGAAATTTTAAAACGATCTTAAAGGTTATTTGTTGCTTTATTCCTTATCCAAGTTTTGTATGGTTTGGTCTTTTAACAGAATGTAAGCCGGGCTTTTTTAAGGCCTCAGTGTCCAATGAAGCCTGCGAGCCATGTCCAAAGAACACCCACCCCTCAAGTCCTGGTGCCCGGAGTTGTCCCTGTTTAGAGGGGTTTTACCGAGCCCCAGAGGAGCCCCTGTCAGCTGCGTGCTCAGGTGAGACTTCACGACTTCCCAACAAATTATCAACTTAATATATTGACCACTTTAACTGATTAGTACTGCCTATTCCTTTGCAGATCTTTGCCATATTTCTGTCTTCATCTCAGCTAGAAATTGATTCACTGGATGGCTAATGTTTTTTTCTGTCTTTCCATAATTTACAGGCCTACCTTCACCTCCTAAAACATTGACTGCTACCACAGCCCAGATGGCCATTGGGAAGCTCGAGTTGTCCTGGAGTCCCCCAGGAGACACAGGAGGACGCTCTGATATTACCTATAGCGTGGTATGTGAGCGCTGCGAGGCTAGTGTGTGTCAGCCCTGTGGAGAGAAGGTGCGTTACGAGCCTGGCAATATTGACATAAAGGAGATCCTCGTGATCGTTAGTGAGCTGGAGCCACATTTAAACTACACATTCACAGTGGAGGCTCGGAATGGTGTTTCCCAGTTCAGTTCTCAGAAAGCCACCAGCAACATCAGCACTGCTCTGCACTACACAGGTCAGCATTGTATGAATGATGATGTATATATGTCTTGTATAATATGTAATTGGTAATAATTTCCCTATAACTATATTAAGTGACTATAGACCTATAAAAGTTACTGCAAAATCATGACACATGTTGTAAGTATTATTATCATTTTAAAGCTAGCACTCTGTTTGTAAATTACATGTTTCAGAGGCTTATTCATGTCCAATTACTACTTGCACAGAAGTATATGTTACATGACCCAAGGAAGAACAATAGCAGACCTAAACCAGAACCATGTGGAGCACGATAGTGAACTTTAGTTCCTCAATAATCCTTGCTTGAAATCATTAACTGTGAAATTGTAATTATTTGGTTTACTAAAAACTTCTTTGCTGTTTTATATTAGACTGTGAAAAAAGAAGGTTTTGAATAACGGTTCACTCATCATTTTTTCATGTCATACACAGACCCTCCAAGCGTGACTGGAATGCGCCTGGTAGAAAGGAGCGCTAAGAGCCTGTCGTTGTCTTGGTCCGTGTCTCGCCGAGCCAACCCCAGCGCCATCCGCTATAAGCTCATGTACTGTGAGAAGGTCAGAAGCATTGCAATCACAAGTCAGAACTTTGACAATCAATGATAAACGAGCATGTCCTTTTAACACAACTTTTGAACTCTATGCAGGAGAAAGATGAGACAAAGACCGGTAAAACGTACACTGTTCTGGTCCTGGACAAGAACTCCGTTCAGATTAGTGACCTCTCTCCTTCCACAGTGTATCTGTTTCAAGTCCAGGCTATTGGTAATGGCAATGTGGGCAGCAACAGTGTCGAGGAGGAGTTTTCAACACTGCCAGAAGGTAAGTGCAGAACTGATCTCAAACCAATGAAGATACTGTGGTGTATCAAACCTAACCAAGTGTTTTTATAAACATGAGTGATTTATTTAATGGCAGTGATGGTGATGTACGTGCAATATTTTATTCAGACCCTGCATTAATATTTTTATTTTTTTTGTATTTCCTGTTTTTGTTTCAGTAGGTAACACAGCCGTGATTCTTGGAGCAGTGGTGGGAGGAGGGGCCATACTCTTCATCGTGCTGGTGGTCCTGCTCCTGCGCAAACGGTCAGAAACAATTTCTTTTCCTTACACTGTAGCTTTGTCTCTTTCACTTGGCTCTTTCACAACCCCCTCTGCTTTTCTCTTCATGATCCAAGATGTCCAAACCCATTCAGTATCATCCTTTTCATAGCTCTTGCGCTCTCTTTATCTGGATCCATTCCTTACCACTCAGAGCAAAGAATGTGGTGTTGAATAAAACTGCTCAATGAGTGCTTTAACTAGGGACATGTTTTGAAAGGAAATTAATCGGGGCCAGACATTGTGCCAGATAAGAGGAGGTTGGTTCTTTTAGGTCTGGGACTGTAGTGGCTATGTGAAGGTGACCCAAACCGTTGGTAGTTGTCTCTGATAACCTAGACCCCTGTCACCACTTGGCAAACACGGGCATTTTTTTTTTATCAAAGCTCTCCTCGACTGAATGGAGCCAGCCCTGAAACCAGGCCCTCTTTTAAGTTTTTAAGTATGAAAAGAAATGCTTCACTCATTAAGTTTTTATTTCTCCAGCCGAAAAAACTCTCACACAAGGCAAGGACCAGAGGACGCCTACTTCTCCAGCCCAGGTTAATATAAGAAACTTGAAAGCTTTTTCGCACTATTTGTTCCCTTCTCTTTATTTCCTTACTAATCTCAGTAAATCTCCAGAGCAACTGAAGCCTCTGAAGACTTATGTTGATCCTCATACATACGAAGACCCCAACACGGCAGTGCTTAAGTTTGCCAGCGAGATCCATCCGACTCACATCACCAAGCAGAAAGTCATAGGAGCAGGTTGGTACATTTCTGGGCAGTTTCCCAGAAAAAAGTTAATTCAATCTGTTATCTATTTGGAGATATGCAAGTACTTAAAACACACACTACCTAGAGTGACTATTTAAACAAAAAAGGTTATTATTTTTTAAAATCAGATTCTTACTTTGCATGTTTGGACATATTTTCTACGAGAGCATCTGACATTATATCCTTAACTTGCTCCATGACCCTATTCTTGCTTTGGTTTGATCCGAGCACTAATGGTAGAAAACATACAAATGAATCAAGAGTTTATTTATAGAGCCCCTTGACAAAAACAACAGTAAATTTAAACCAAACTCTTTGTATTTATTGAATATACCTTAATGGTCGGGCCCCCTTAACCCTGAAAGGAGATTATTATGGCCATTATGATCACCTTTCCCCTATGAGCTTCCCTGCAGGCCTTCCCACGGCCCTCTTTCACTTTTTACTTTGTCTGTGACAGCTGATTCCCAGGCCCTCATATACACACTCCCTCCCCCAGAGTCAAACACTGACCACTCTAGAGTTTCTGGATAGTCCACACCTCCAGGTGCTTTCAAACACGTGCCTTGTTTACCATTTCCTCTCTATGGTATCTGAGATGGCTTCAAAGAATGCAACTTAATACCCCCCTGTGGAAATCAGTAGTGCGGCAAGGCTTATCTGATACCCATATGTATTATGCATGGGGGCTACTTTGCTGTAGGTGAGTTTGGAGAGGTCTACCGTGGCATCCTGAAAGTTCCTGGACGCAAAGAGGGAGCGGTGGCCATTAAGACGCTGAAGCCAGGATACACAGAGAAGCAGAGGCAGGACTTTCTGAGTGAGGCCAGCATCATGGGCCAGTTCTCCCACCAAAACATTATTCGCTTGGAGGGTGTGGTTACCAAATGTAACTATCAGACTTATTGTTTATTTGAATTTTTTACAGTATTTTCATTCTACACTATTTTCCGTTTTCTAGTGCAACTCTTGACTGTTTTTTTTTTCTCTTTTTTTTTTTTTCTCATTTTTCAGTCAAACATGCTATGATTGTGACCGAGTACATGGAAAATGGTGCATTGGACAAATATCTGAGGGTAAGGTTTTGGAAATAGAAAAACCTTAAAACATAAATACATTTCGGGTGCCTTTTTATCTTTTTAAACTGTTTTATCTTTTTATTTAGGACCATGATGGAGAAATGTCATCCTTCCAGTTGGTTGGTATGCTCCGTGGGATTGCGGCGGGTATGAAGTACCTCTCGGACATGAGCTATGTTCACAGAGACCTGGCCGCACGAAACATCCTGGTCAACTCCAACCTGGAGTGCAAAGTTTCCGACTTCGGTCTATCCCGGGTTCTGGAGGATGACCCAGAGGGCACTTATACCACGAGTGTATGTGTTGAGTTCACCTAGCAATTTGATGAAATATTTTCGGAAGAATGTTTGTACAAGCAGGTCTTCACTGCAGTTATCTTTATTTTAACAGCTAGACTTTATAATTATTATTTCCTTGACATTTCTTAAAGAGAAACATTCAGTCTGAAGCATTTCTTTCGTGGTTTCTTTTACAGGGAGGGAAAATTCCCATTCGCTGGACGGCTCCAGAGGCTATTGCTTACAGGAAATTCACCTCGGCTAGCGATGTTTGGAGCTTTGGCATAGTCATGTGGGAGGTGATGGCATTTGGAGAGAGGCCTTACTGGGACATGAGCAACCACGAGGTACACATGGTCACAAATCACTAGTTCTGAACAGTAACTCCATGTCCTTGCACTTTTCCCAAGATTTCATCCCAACAAATTTTCCCCCCCCCACTATGAAGGTGATGAAGGCTATTAATGAAGCTTTTCGACTGCCTGCTCCGATGGACTGTCCCTCAGCTGTGTACCAGCTCATGCTGCAGTGCTGGTTGCAGGATCGCTCAAAAAGACCCCGCTTCCAGGACATCCTAAGCCTCCTAGACAAGCTTCTTAAGAGTCCTGACTCCCTCAAGACCATTGCAGACTTTGACCCCCGGTAAATTTTGTATTTCTATAAAAAAAAAAAAAACTCAGAATGAGCATGGTTTCTGCATTCGAAGAGACATGCATAACTTCTAAGAGAAGTGATAGAATTATGTAATCAGATTTGATGATAAAATGAAACTGGGTGGTGGCAATGTTACGCTGAAACTATACAGGCTTTTTTTTAATGGTCACACTATATCCGTGCATTCATGCAAGCGCAGTTTTATCAGATTCTGTGACTGAACAAACAGGTTTTTTTTTTCTTTCAAAGCTTTTCTCCTGTAATAAGAACAAAGATGTGCAAACCAAAAAAAAAAAACTAATCTCGATGTGGTCTGCTGACTTTCTCTTGTGTTTCTCTCAGAGTTTCTATCCGGCTTCCAAGCACCAGTGGTTCTGACGGGTCACCCTTCAGATCTGTGTCTGAATGGCTGGACTCTATTAAGATGAGTCAGTACAGTGAAAACTTCAGTATGGCAGGCATCGTCAGCATGGAGCAGGTGCTGCAGATGAAGAGCGAGTGAGTATTGCTGTGAATGCTTTCAGTGGGAATATTCTAATCTTTATGGGTGAGGACTTATTGCACACATTTGCATGGATCAAAGCGATAGGCCAAAGTTCACTTAAGTGCAAACATCCTGTCTTTTTCCTGGCTCTAGATAGCATACAAGTGACCCACTCCACCCTACAGCAAAGGTTTTCAATGTGTTTTAAAGGTTACATTATTATGTACATTACAAATGCAAGTGTTTCCCTAAATAAAGCCTGACATTACAAATTTGGGGTAATTCAATATGTGAAGTTGCAAACGGTCATTATGCAAAACATAGTGTATTTGAATATTGTAGCCCCACAGTCCCTGATTATATGAACATGATTCTGTATCTCATAGTCGTTTTGTGTAGGTAGGGTGGATCTCTGTTCGACAATGGGATAGCATATTTGAATAAGGTGTCATTTTAAAGCTGCTGTACAATTTTAAGAATGTATTCGTATTTAAAAATTCATTTTCTCATTGATTGTGAATGAAGTTTATGCACTAGCTAGGGGAATGGACTTGCTCGTCCACAGACTATTATTTCTGTAGTTAGGTTGACAAAATGATCCATTTCTTCATGCAGGAAAGAGTTCATGATTTGTTTAGAGAGAGAAAAGATCAGCCTGTGAGTCGAAGGAATTAAATGGAAAATCTGGTGGCAGAAAAGAATCCTCTTATTTATTTATTTTTTTCATATTTTGGTGGCCTGGATGTGGTAGCTTGTGGTTCGACTGCTCCGCCCTTATTCCACCCCCCCTTCCTTCCTCCATCTCTTCTTATTCCTTTATCGTCCCTCCCTTCGCCCACAGCACTAGTCATGGGCTGTGTTCACATGGGCTGTGTTCTAAGTGCAGCCAGGAACCACGGTTTCTCCCTGCTGAGGCCATAAGGCCATGTGGCTCCCATTCCAAGAATTGGGTAGAATGATGAGAAGAGGCAGGGAAGATATACATTAATAAAAGGATGGATTCCGATGCTAACAGAGATCTGGATTGAGGTGTCTATATCAAACGTTACAGCGAAGCAGTCTGCCTGATGGATGCCCAACAATCCTGGGTGATCTACAGCGAGGGAGTCTACACTGGTTGGGAGTCGTGTGACCTATAACTGCACTCCCATGGGTGTATTTAGCCTGGAAGTGGGATGAAATATGTGCGGAGAAACAGAAATGCCTTTGATGTGTTTGTCATATTTTTTTCGGTTTTTGCTTTATTTTATGGTTGAGTAGTCCATCTGTTCTGTTCTGGTAGCACAGTGGTGGTGGGAGAGCGCAGAAACTATTTATGAGACTCCCATTGCTGGGTTTCCAACAACAGTGATTCATGGTAGTTATGGGGGCTTTTTAAGCCTTGTTAAACATTAAGACTGTTAATTAAAAATACAATCGGCTCTCTTATTATACAAGTGTTGATTGGCTGTAAAGGCAATAAATACAATGCTTGAAAGTAATGCTACTTAAGAGGCTCTTGGATAGCTAAGGGTTCTTCATCTTATAACAGGAGTCTTCTTTGATGAGGAATGTTTGGCTCTGCATAGAAATGTAGGGAGTTTTCTCAGAGCAGAATAGAACCCTTAAAGGTTAGGGATTGTGCCTGGGGATTATAGGCCGATTTGTTTTGGTTGGTATTATATAACTGTTCTTGTAAAATGTTAGTGGTTACAAAGGCATTTAATATGCAGGACATTTTCATAAGTAATCTCAAATATAAGTGGCAATGGTTAGATCTTGTTGTTTGCTCCAAAAAAAAAAAGAAGCATTTCTTTCTTTAATGATGTCCAGCATCCTTATAATGATTAAATCTAATGCATGCAGCTTTATGATTAGGTCGTATCAGAGATTTAGCTCAGCTAGTTATTGATCTATGAGAGAGGCATTGGTAGTGGTATAAACGTGAATGTTGTTGTGAAGTTTTGGTAAATTATATGCGTATGTAGAGAGTGCAGATGAGACTAAGGTGTTGTTCTCCTACTGGTGCCACTTTCAGTAAGCATTAAACCATTATTGTGAACAAAAAAACATAAAACAAAGGTAATAATAATAGGAAACTAGAGAGGCACATTTCCTGAAGAAAATGTGAGTGGTGCTTGCCGTGGCATCATAGACATAGCTATGATGTCATGGCTGATGTTGGTCTCAATGTTAAGTCTATGGGACTTTTTGGGGCGGTTAATTGCCCCCTTAACCACCCACCCCTTAAAGTCATAGCACCCCATTCCCGAATAAGCCGCACGATTTGACACCTCATTCATGGGTCTACGGCAAAGGATGCGGGACTAGTTACGCGCCAAACTTTTATACGGAAGAAGAAAACGAAAAATAAGCCTGTGAGATAACAATAGTAGTGCTTCACAAGCACCACTAGTAAATATTTTGCACATTTATATCATCACATATTTTAAATATAAAGATTAATTTGCAAAGGCATTTAGAATACAGTCAGAACTGCGTATAAGTAATATAATCTATCAAACCACACTGTTCTGCTATTTTCTTACACCCTCCTAAATTTCTCTTTCACAGGGATATCCGTAACATCGGTGTACGCCTGCCAGGACACCTAAAAAGAATCGCCTACAGTATCTTGGGACTTAAGGACCAGACTAGCACCCTGAGTGTATTTGCTGTGTGAGCCGGTCACCGAACATCCAGAGCTCACTACACAGATAAAACTCTGAAGATGACAGAGAAAACTCAGAACTCTAAACTACCCTCGGCTCGGGCTGCAGGGACAGCCTTACAACTGGGGCTCTACCACCCTCCAGCCTAACAAGATGGACTCGCGCAGCAATAGAGTCTTGAAGCAAATTTGATATATGTATCAAAATTTGTGGAGGTAGAAAAGTAAAAAAAAAAAAACTGCAAATGACGAATGGGTTCTTGGGAACATGTTTATATTAGAAATCTATTTTTACAATACACATCGTTTTATTTTTTTAGAGCGAAGTAATGCTTTCTTTGCCAGACGCTAGGAATAAAATCGGCACTCATGCAATAAGTTATTTCTGTTTTAACTATAGTTCTTCCGGAGGTATAGCAATAATGGGCATTATCATGAACTTTGTGCTGTGGCACCATGTCGGTTTCTTTTGAACATATGACATTTCACATGCTGATATGGATGAAGCGCAGCGAATCTGATGGCCGTCAGTCAGGTTGGAGGTGTTGATTGCAAGACAGTCTATCAAATGGGGTATACAACTCAGGACATAAAGGGCCCTGTTGTAGTGTGGGCTGGCCTTTGTTTTGATGGATCTAAGCAAGTTTCAGTAATGTTTAAAATAGCTTTACATTTCTTTGCTTTCAGAGAAATGGTGAGGTTATAGTTCAGTCTTAAAACTCACTGTGCTTTCAGCAAGCATGAGCAAAAAATAGCACTTAAATATAAAATATTGCAGTGGTGGAATTGATTCAGCTTAAAGGCTTTTCTTTATCCAATGTTTCATCTTATGATTATATTGATGTGACATTCAGTAGAATGTTCTAGGTTATAATTTGACTGCAGTGTCATGTCGGATTGAATCGTTCCTGTGTGTATGATGTGCGGGCCAAACAACGGTCCAAACAAGCAAAAAGAAACTGCATGAACTCCACCAGCAGTTGTAGCTGTAATATATCTGAAAGAAGATCAAGTTGTATTTTTGTATTTTGTACTTTTTGGCATGTTCACTATGGTGCTTGATTATAATTCAGCTTTTCCAGGGATTTCTTTTCTATGAAATCAACCATTCATTATAGAATGATATGCTTTAACATGCATTGACTACATTGTATAAAACTTTCTTGTTTGGGTAAAACTTGCTTTCCTTTAACCAGAGGATAGTAGGAGATATGGCCTTGGTAATATATGGTGTATTGCCTTGTAGTGCCTCACTAAGTTGTTCTTTTATTTCCGAATAAATCATTGAATGCAAATGAATTTATTAATGGATAATTATGAGTGTAGTTGCTGTTTGTAATGCAAGTGTGATATCTGGATACTCGCACAAAAAAAGAAAAAATAATTGCAATTTTGAATTTCTTTTTGGAATGATGTTTGATATTGCTACGTCTTGCCTTTACCCTTACGATAATAATAATCATACAAATTGGAATCACTAAACGGCCAACTGTTTTGTGCTTTATTTAATAGTGTATTTATTTTTGTTTTATTTATTGGCCTAAAAAAACATTGAGCTGGGATTTTTTTTTGTAATTGATGTCATCAGTCACAATAAAAATCTTTGTAGTCATCTGTCACTGAATGGTTTCATTTCTACTTATTTATCTTCATAACATGATCCTGACAAGTGTAGCAGTGTAATATTTTTTTTTTGTTTTTTTATTCATGCAGGTTAATGATTCCATGATTTGCTGAAATGATTACCATGTCATATTTTTTAAATCATTTTGTAATTCTACTTAATGTTAAACATCAAACAGGTTAATTTAACTTGGTTCCTTCACCAGGCTCTCTCTTTCTCCCTCTTAACTTTTATAAGATGAAAAATAATGCAGCATGTTGCATAACTAAGCAAGCACAAGGTCCTCCACCCTGAAGGCGTTCCTCATAGTGGAAAGCTTTAAGGACGAGTGTTTACTACATCGACAATGCCGATGCTGATTAAAGACTTATTTCATGAAACTTGAACGTCTCTTTATAGTTAACTTCATAGAACATTTGTACATTCATGAATATTTGTTCTTCAGTAAATAACAACACTTTAAAAGACTGTGTTGTTGCTATGGAAATGACTATGAATAACAGATTAATATTGATTTGCCTTTTAGCTGAAATTACTTTGTTGCTGTGTGGGTTCCAGAAGTTTAAACAAATCCTTCTGCCTAATCAGATTCAGGAATTCAGCAGCCCTGAGATATAACTTTTATGACATTATTATGACGGTTATAAAAACCAAGGGGGAAGAAAAAAAAAAAACTGGCCTTGTTTAATCAGCTACTTCTTACTGAGATCTATGTTGAAATGAGGGCAGTTTCACCTTCTCAAGGTTAATTATGTCTGATTCTAGTCTGAGAAGGACTTTCCTGGTGCCTGGGTTGGGTTTATCAGCTGCTCTTGAACAATCTTGGTGACAATGTCACTAATGCATTCTTCAGATAAGGTGGGAAAGTCAGAAGGGAAAAATGAATGTAAATATTTAGATTTGTGAACAGTCTGGAAATTCTAGAAACAGTTGCAAGGACGTGGATCGGGATGGAATTAGATGATGGAACATGGGAACAAGATGTCAGCTATACATCTCTCAGTCCATTATGTCTGCACGAGTGTCTGAGGCTCAGTGACTGCTTCATCCACGTGCCCAATCTCAGGTCCCTAAAATGACTTGTCCTTTGAGTGGGAGACCCAAAACCAGAGCTATGTTGAGATTTTCCATCATCTGTTTTTCCATACTGTGTGTCTCATGTGGTTAGATGTGTTTCTGTTTGCCTATGGTTACGAGGGGGAGAAAAGCTGGAGCTAGAAAAGAAGCCAGGAGCCCGATTTCCGTGTATTAACCAATGAAAGCAATCAATGCATGTGTAAGTACATGCAAACTGAAGTCTGGGTGCTTGGCTGGAGTTTTAACGTCTGTGGGTTGAATGCTGCGTACTTTTCTATGACTTTGTGGGTGTGTGCTTGCGACTCCTCCAAGCTTAAACTGCTAGCCACAATAGCATGTGTGCCGACTGTGTCGAAGCCTGGGCTTGGGTGTCTCGAGTGTTGGACATATGGTTGTGCTTTCACTGTGGACTGGCTTGTGTGGGGCCTGCGGCTTTCTTTTTTGGGGGGTGGAGGGGGGGGGGGCTTTCCTTTCTTTATTGTCATTTTAAAAAACGGCCCCGCAATTGAACCTTGTTCCACTTTAAATATCTTCATGCTACAGTACATGACTTTGTTCAAGTATGATTTTGCTTTTTTTCCCTATTTTTTTCTGTTCCGTAGTACTTTTCCTTTTTTTTTTCACGCAAGTATCCAAAGCCAGCAGGACTGTGGAATTTACATCCCAGCTAATTTTAGAGATGGCTTTCTGACCAAAAACACATCCTCCAATTTGGGCCTATATTGGTCTTTCTTCTCCAAGCTTTTCTGCCTTCATTTCTCACTCTCTCTCTCTCGCCTTACAATTTTCTTTACCTTCCATTAGTCTCCAGTTTTCTCATTGTATTTTTTCATTCTCATCTGTATTTTGCATCTCTTAAAACACTTTAAGCTTAAAACACCTCTCTTAAAACACATTATTCTAATTGAATGAATTGTTAATTGCCTTATGTTTGTAAATAAACATCTTTTTAAATAAATATAAAAACAAAGTATGTCTGTCAATGTACAGTATATACATATAATTTCAAAGTGAAAAAAGATCAGGTTTTAGTTAATAATCGGTGCTATGACCATATAATAAAAAAGTGCTCATTTGTATATGGAGTATATAGTCACTTAGTACTGAAGTATAATAAGCTTTATTACACCACACAATAGTTAGACTGTTTTATGTCTCTGTGTTGGTGTTTTAGTTCCGATGGAGATGTGACGTGCTCTTTTATTACACCGCTATTTCCATGTGTCCTAACTGCAGTCTTGTCCATGTGCCTTGGATAAGTTTACCTATTAACATGCCTTATCTTATCTACTCATTTTGCAACAGGGATGTTGATTGGATTGATTAACTGTATGTACCTTTCAGGTATCGTAGGGTATTAACTTCCTTTTGTTCCTACTAGCATGTTTTTGATCACATAGCATAAAGATTCGAAACGATGAAACATTCCAGTAAGGCTAACCAGTTGCATTTTATCAAAAGCATTTAGTCTCAGCATGGCTCATGGAAACAACAGCAATGTGCAGGATCATGTTTAATTTACCATGGTTTACCACCATACACTCAAGGGAAGAACAAAGAGATGTTGATTTAGTGATATATTATATTTGGAGAAATCAAGTTCACTCAAATGTTATGGGCAGATTTACTTAATTAGTCTTAAAAGCAACAGTTTTTAAACATTAACTGTAGACTAACTATTCACTAAGCATAGATAATTCATTCATCTTCAGTAACTGCTTTATCCTGATAAGGGTTAAGGTGAATCCAGAGCCTTATCTGTTAATACTGCGCCACTACCTCACTGTACTTATAATCTCTGTATATCTACACTACTTCCGGATTCCAGTAGTATTAAGCTTGTTCATATCTTGAAAGCTCTGATCTGCATTGAAATTACATATACAGTATATCATGCCTTGAATGATGCCAGAAATGGTTACTGTATGTGTCAATTTAATCATGTAAAATGTAAAAAATCTGTATTTATAATATAATAAAAAGTTTGGGGCCTTAGTGGCTCAGTGGTAGGCTTCTCACCTGCTATAAGGAAGCCCCAAGTTTGATTCCCCTCCACTGGTTGCAGGGCATCCTTAGTTCCCGTCCCAAGCTCCGATGAAATCCGAAGGTTGTGTGAGGAAGGGAAAAACCTGTGGCAAGTCAATTGTGCGGATCAGATGGTCTGCTGTGGCAACACCTCAACCGGAACAGCCGAAAGAGCAACAGCAATACACTTAAAGGTGGAATGATGAAAATATTAACGGTGGAAAAGCTTTGCTTTTAAACATTCATCTCACAACGCATCTCAGACTTCATACGATTTTCTGAGATTATTATTATTATTTTTGTTTAAGCAACCTGTCATAGTTCTTCTAGGGACTATTGCTTTTATTATAATTATTATTTTATTTAAAAAAAAATTAAGCAATCTATTATGCAATATGTCTTTACTGACATACGAACATTTTCCTGTAACATGGATTTTTTTTCTTCTGGAAACAAAAAGTTTAGTTTTTGGAAAACTTACATTTTTGAAACTGATCTAGTAATGCAGAAAGAATTATAATCTGAGATTATTGGCAAATCTATTTATTTATTTATTTATTTATTTATTTTGAAGAAACCTGCCATAGTTCTTCCAGAGACTATTGCTTCTGTTTTTGCAGGTAACCCCTCACACCCAGGATACATTATTTCTATATACATACAGTACTGTGCAAAAGTCTTAGGCACCACATTATGTGTATGTGTATATCACACAGTAAAACCTAACAACTATTTTACTTATAGTTCTGTGCAAAAGTCTTGGGCACATTCAAAAATATGGCAGAAGCAAAAGATGCTTTTGAAAACATTTCTGCATAAAAGAAACGTCTATAAAGAGCAATAAAGAGTAATAAAATAAGCAGTCAATATTTGGAGTGAAAACTCATTGCTTAAAATCAGGAGTATTGGACACAGATTTGTGCAGTTTTATAAGAAAACAGCTGTTAGGTTTTACTGAGCTTGCTGGAGAATATGAGTTCTTCTG
>JAQMYJ010000015.1:9410394-9427130 GCA_030014305.1 Clarias laeviceps
TGGATTTTTACAACATTATTGTTGAAATACACAGTCCTGAAAAAGGGACGTTTCTTTTTTTGCTGAGTATATAATATTTTCTGCTGACCTAAAAATGTAAAAATAAGAAAAGTAGAGTCTTCAATAATAATATAAAGTATGAAATAAGAGAAACTTTTTATGAATTATAAATATAGAAAAACAAAGAAAAAAATAATAAAATAAAAGGAATTAAAGTGGAATATAGAAACCATGTCCAGTCATGGGCAAGGTTTTCTAAGAGCAAACACTTATTTACTGTTACAGAACAGTGTTACCACTTTGCAACAGTCAAATATAATAGGTAACTTTTTACATTTTCAGAGGGCTTTAATAATATTTTGTTTTTCTAACTACATTTAAATTGGGTTTTGTCCACTGTGACACAACATGAGGATAAAATGTTTTTGAAAGGTAATTACTCTTGTAAAATTATTTTAAGATAACATTGAACATTGAATGACCTCAAGACTATGTTGCAAATACAACTTCAAAACAATGGAATATCAACCTGTCTATTTGCACAATAGCCGAAAATACATCCATGGTCCACCAAGTGTATTTCAGAGTTTAGAAATTCCAACTGGTGAAAAGGACAAACATAACAGCTTCCTGCACATTGTGTGTATCGTATGTCTCTTGCACACAAAGCACTCTTTTAAGTGTTATCTTTCTGTGTAATCAGGGCTCCCAAATGCGGCCCTGAAACCAGTGCTAGTGACAGCAGAAACAGGATGCAAACAGAGGTTTTAATAACAAAGGTTATTAAATTCTCTGTGAATGATATTGCTTGCAATTTTAGCATGGTGCACTGTAGCAGCAGTGTCCCACATAGCTTTCCTTAGTATCTACACTATGGTATTGTATACTGCTTGACCAAAATAAGTTAATAATAATATTTCCCACCACCTATAGCTTTGATTATGGTATGCATTCACAGTGGCATTATTTCAACAAGCTTATGCAACATCACAACATTGATTTTTGTGATCAATCAAGTTGAGTTGCATTAACTTTCGGCCAAGACCGTGTAGTGATGAAAGGAGATGCCGCCTCCACAGGTGTTTAAGTGATCTCTGATCACAGTTATTCATGGTTTTTTTTTTTTTTCATTTACAATTTCCACTGATAAGGTAATGGATAAACTGTCCTTCTGGGTTTTAATAATGTGTTGGACAGCTCAATTCCAGTAAATACAGAAATTTCCCCTATTAGATTATTTATTTATTCATTTACTTATTTATCTATCTAGATTGATGCAGGCGAGTAAATTGAAGTAGTCTAGTATTTTTTATTTACTTTTGAAGAATTCATTTATGGGTCTCATACATGTGCATTTACTTACCTCAGAAGTAGCTTTCCTGGTGGTTTGTGTTCAGTTTTCTCAATACCATGGCCTGAGTTCAAGTTCAGCTGAAAGACCTGGCTTAAAATAAATGTTATTAATTAATGTTATTCTGAAGTTGTATTTGCAACATTGTGCTATAATTATTTGTTCAAGCTTTAACTCTTAAAAACAAAGAACAGTAATAGCAAAGGTGATTTTGTATTTTAAAACTGAACTACATTTTGTACTTATAAAACTGAATGGTGAGTTGAACACTTTACTTATCACCTACATAGCTTATAGTTGGTGTGTGTTAGTGGCATTGTTTTATACAACACCGCATGATTAATTTACCTCCTTCTTGTGATTAATGAACATAAACTACCAGCTGGTGGAGCACACAACTATCTACAGTCAGCCACTGAATAATTACACCAGCTGGTTTAATGCTGTAAAGGGCAAATATTTAGAAAAAACAGCTATGATGAGATACGATAATTTGTGCATGTTGTGCTACTAGATGTGTGTGTTGTCTTGGGAGTCATCGTACAATTTTACCCAGTGAGCATTTACACTGTTTGAGGTTTTGTCAGCTAGCAACCCGACCCTGTAAAAATCTGCCACAGAAACGGTGGGTGTATATCCATTGCCTAATGTGCCGGGCAGCACGTAGACGGAACCATCCTGTGCAGAATGCAGAAAGCACAAATTCTTGATTTTGATTTTATTTTATTTTGCATCATACGCTTACATGTTTTGTTTTCTGTTGAAACACAGTGAGTGGACAAGATTGATCCACTTTATATCAGTACTGTTTCCATTGTAAATGCCTATGTTCTGTCTTCATTTTAGCATCTGTTGAAGGGCATACTCATTCAGCCATAAGCAAAATCAGGGTTATCATTTTGTTTGTTAGGTTAGCCAGGAGTCCTCATCCTATAAGAGGGATGGGTTGAATGGTGTTCAGCGGCCGCTTCATTTAATTACACCTTCCTAATCTCCTCCATTAGACCTGGGTACACATGGCTGATTTTAATAAATCTTTATCACTTGGCCTGTGCTCAGGCCTATAAACAGAACACAGGAGTGAGACTCCTTAGTCACGGCACCGAATGAAAAGCTCCAACTGTCTCAGTTCCAGGAAGAGGCCGATTGCTGGCCAACAGCCGTCTCCACAGATAAGGGTATTTGCATAAGTAATTAGAGCTGTACATGAACATGATCATCACAGCAAATCACTGCTTGATGAAACATTTTAAGGTTAGAAAAAATAAAGAACCATCAAATTGAGAAGCATAAATGTATGACGACCAAGTAGTGCTCGTCTATCCGACTGAACATCAGATTTCCTTGGCCAGTTCTTCAATCATGTTTTTCATCTAAAAGAAATACGGAACAAACATTACTCACAGACTTGTTTTCTCAAAGATCCGTGTTTTCGTTTGTGTCGTCACTTATGGTCAGTCTTAATTAGGTACTGCTTGTTCATGATGGAGCTTATTTGTACTGTTTGTTTGTAATGTAGCCTATTCAGATGCATGTGTATTTGAGTGCGCATGTGGTTATCAGGCTGAACTCGTCACCTCTTTCCATGTAATGACACCACACAGCTTTCCGTTCTCCGTGACAAACACACACTGCTCTCTCAAAACACTCATGATGCAGTGGGCCTGGCAAAACGCATTCACAAAGGCATGATTACTGAATAGGAAACAAAGGTCATGATTACATCATCGTACATAACGGGTAGGCTATATAAAGTAATTAGGCCTGATAAAAATAAATACCTGCTTTACTGTAGCATCAACTGAAAGCTGTAGCTTAACAGGTTGAATTGAGCACTCGTCCTCCAGGGTTTTGCACAAATCCTATATGTAGGGTTAGAAATGTGGGAAATTCTTATTAATTATGGCAATTTTAAGCAATTTTCCAGTTGATCATTAAGCCATGCCAATTTATGTTAGGGATTAACTTCTTACTATTTGTGTGGCAGGTTTAGAGATAAAGAGAGAGGCATAGAGGGAGAGAGAGAGAGAGAAAATTTATTCATAAATAAATCACAAGATCATTCACAATAGAAATGTGGTATATATTATATGGGGTATATTTTCACTATATATATTCTCTCTCTCTCTCTCTCTCTCTCTATGCACCTGGATTTATAGGATTTAAATTATAAAATTGTCATGAGCTCCTGCAACTATACATTAGACTAGCTATTTAATGGTTCCGTCTACAGACAAAAGCAGTTGTGCGCTATAATATAAGAAGGAGTGACTCTGTACTACTTGTTGTAGATGCATTGAAATTTATATGTTGAAAAACTGGAAGATTAAGCACATGCTGTTAGGAGATGCCTCTTTACTGTCATTTTGATGTTTTAGACTCTCTTGTTTTAGAGCCTTTCTTTTTATGGAGTTTTGGGGGAGTCATGAACATGCTAAATGTGTATATATTTATATTTTATATTACATAGATCTATATTACATAGAAATAGAAATAGAAATTTGCTACATACAATTTCATCCCCTTTTATGTAGTGTCCGTAACCTTTTGGAATTCAAATCTTTCAGTGATCTAAATTGTTGTTCAGATGAAACTTGAAACTTGATGAAAAAGTATGTTATTCTAAAATGCACAATTGTTAAGACATTGCAACATGAATTTGACATGGTTACGGACACTACAGCTTTTTTTTTTTTTTTTAAGCTTTTACCAAAAAAGATTTAAGCAACAGTTTATAGCTAATATGCTTCTAGAAGCTTACACCAATTTTGGCATCAATACTCATAAGGACGAAAATATGAATACTTTGCATTTTAAATTATTATTGTTTGATGTGAGAGAGTATAACTCTGAAAAATCATCTCTCCGAAATGGCTAAAGTTAGCAACTTAAAAGTTTTAGGGAAGCAAGATAGGTCACTTTCATGTTGCAAAAACATCAGAAGTAGCTTCTTTGGCACACACATTTTCTGTATTATATGTACAACTTAAAAAAATAACATATAATAAAAAAAAACATAAAAATAAAAACATGAACTGGTGTTAAAAACAATCACCAATTTCATTTGCACCTCGGGAGTGCCAGTGAAAGGAATTCATGAATTATCAAAATGCCTATCAGCATAATTATGATGCGATAGAAGCAATTCCTATCATCCAGTCTGCATGTCTACACCTATTGCTGTAAAAGGTCAGTGTTTGCCATTTTTTACCATTATTCTTCTGCTGCCCCAACATTCTCAGTATGGCAGTAAGTAATTAAACATGAGAACACTGAAGCTCATTTCAAGGCAGACATGCTAAATGTTCTGTCACTTGCAAATACATTCTGCTGGTAATCAGCGGCTCTTTTTTAAACAAGCTGGATGTGCGAAGCAGCAATCAAGAATGCTAAAGGAGCAATCTTCCCCACTTTCATGTATATTTCAAGCACCATGCCTCTAAAAGTATATATGTATAAATTATAAATGTCCATGCATTTTTTTCTTCCTCCTTGAATATCATTATACTATATCGTATTACTTAATGATAAATCTTTAAATGGGTTTTTAGATTAGGGTTATGGTCAGGTATTATACACACATAGACCCGAAAGAATGAAATGTAAATCAGAATTTATAACTATGGGGCTCTTTATGATATATGATTATTATATCACACTATATAAACAGTAAGACAGCAAAAACACTTGTTTTGGCAAATAATTTATTTCTGGAACACGTTTTTTTTTTTCTTTCTACACTGCCCAGACAGAAAAAGTCAACACCTGGATTTAACTAAGCAAATAAGTAAGAGTCTTCCTTTGGATAATTACTGCAGCGATTAATATGTTTCAGCTGCCAACAAGCTTCTCATTTCTTAAATAACAGGAGACATCCTGTTTTCGTGACAAAGATGTTAGTGCTTCAGAAGGGTCAAATTATTGGCCTGCAACAAGCAAAGACAACAACTAAGGAGGTGCAACTCTTTATTAAAACCTGGAGGATAGTGGTGCACCATTTTTTTTTTGAGATCAATCAAATTTCACAGCTCACAGCTTTAATTTGCTAGGTAGCATAAAAAAATGGACCGTGGAGCATTGGAAAAAGGTAATGTGGTCTTATGAGTCAAGATTCACCCTTACCATCAGGGTAAGAATAGAGGCAGATGCAGTGATGCACCCATCATGCTTAGTGGCTAATGTACAAGCCAGTAGAAGATGCCAGGATTAATCAGACTCAAACTGTCAAAGAGTGGTTCAGGGAACATGAGACATGATTTTCACTCAAGCCTGATCACTTCACAGAGTCCTGAACCTAACCTCATTGGGAATTTTTTTTGGTGTGCTTTGGGATGTAGAAGACTTTATGCAGCGGTCTGACTCTCATATCATGAATACCAGATCTTTGAGAGAAATTAATGCGACTCTGGATGGAAATAAATATTGTGGCATTGCATAAGCTTATCGAAACAATGACATGGTGAATCCAGTTCAGTGAAATATTTGAAGAAAATGCTTTTTTTTTTTTTATTGAAAAATGAAAAAACACTCAAAACTGCAAAGAAAAAAGTCTCAATTTGCTGTCAAACTGTTCGTAAAGACTGATTCACTTGTACCCTGCTAGGGTAAGTCTCATTTTGGTATAAATTTTCTGACAAATGATTATCCTAAAATTCCTCCTAAAAGAAAAAAAAAAAAGGATTTCTTTTGGGAGTGAGATTTTATTCCTGACATTAAAAGAGTCAAAGCTGAGAAACAGCATCATTGTTTATGTGGACATTCATTAAACTGTAGTCAAAAAAAATTGGAAGAACATAATAATCCTTTCACTGGAACAAATGGAGTCCTAAAATGTCCAACACCTCCCCAATATCAGTGCCTGACCTTATTAATGCTCTTGTGGCTGAATGAGCAGAATATTATAAAATATTGTTACATTTAGAAAAATGTAGCTTTAGATGACATTTGAATCCACCATGCTCAATGGGGACAAAAGGGGACAAAAATGATATGACACTCCAACAGTTCCGAACTGGCTGCCGTGTATTTTAGGGCTAATTAGGATAATTCATGCTTATGTATCTGAAAAAAAATCTGTCATCATTTGAAAGGAACTGTGATGATAGAAGCTTTAATTGCGGAGGTGTTACCGTTACCTCACTTTGGGTTGAGAGCAGGAAAGTCTGTAATTGTGCTCTCGTGACAGTTCCTAGAAGTGTGAGGGAATCTGGAAGACAGATTAGAGCAGGTGAATACGGCAGATAAGCTATTAGTCTGGCTCATGTCTCCCTGAACAGAATGTAGCTTTAATTGAGCTTTGCCTCTGACATTATTTCGAGATTGCTGTCTTCACTGTCTCGTCTGGTTTACTGGCCATTCTGATTCTGCCCTGTATTGTGCTTTGACTGTTATTTAAAATTTCTATTAACTTTAATGAATAAGGAATTAGTCAGACTCACCATGTGTGTCGACTACAGGGAACTCGTTTTCTTTGCTGGAGTCGAGGACGTGCTGTACGCCTGTCACTCCCTCAGCTTGCTGGAGCACTGCTCCTACTGGCACGACAAACTGCCTAATCTGGACTGAGGACAGCCTTCAAAGTAATAGGGCAGCAAAAGGAAAAAAAAAAACATTAGACTCTCTATATGGGATCAGTTTTTAAAAAGGACTTAAGAAAAAGGAAGAAGCTACAGTAAATTGCCCCTTGTAGGATATGAAACTCACTTTGGACAGGCCCTTATGAGAGAGTGCAGGTGTGGGAGTTTCTTTATGAGAGATATGCCATCATAGAAGGACGGTTGATGCCTAGAGCGTGCCAGGGCGTTGGATATCAATGTGGCTGTCAGAATAGGGACAACATGTGTGGACTGCCCAGTCATCTCCAGTGCACAAAGAGCAGGTGACAGTGTGTGTGTCACAGCACCTGCGAACGCTGCTGCTCCTACAAACACACACGTACACATGCACACCAAGCACAATCTTCACGCCACCCAAAGCAACCTGGTACTGAGTCACGATCATGACACATTGGCATGCTATCTCCAGGAACATGGCAGGATAAAATGTTTGTTTACCCACTAAAGCGTAGCCCCCTGGGTTTATCACACTCAGCCTCTCCCCTGATGAGATTCCATCTGGGAGGAAATAGGCCAATCCCTCACCCAGCAAACGGCCTAAAGCAGCACCTTGAACAGACATGAACTTTTGCAACAAATCCGTGCAAGCCTTTGATATATCTGTTTACACCCTGCCTTACTTACAAACCATGTTAATGATAAAACTGTTTCGGATTCTCGGAAAACACTCATTTGACTTACCATAAACGAAGACAGGCATGAAGTAGCCAGCAGGCAGCGGTAAGGTGCAGGCCAAGACCAAAAGCCAGAGCTAGGGAAAAATAAAAAAAGAGTAGAGACCAAACATCTTCATGCAATCACATGAATATTACATTTAATACACTTTGATTATAATCAGTGTTGGGGTGCACCTGAGTGAATTGCTAATTATCGAATAACAAAGCCCCTTTATCTGGTAAATGCAGTGAAGTGATTGCTCACAAAAATTCAAGTATAGACTCTGAACCTTTATAGCATAGTTATTTAACCAATAAGAATAATTACTGACACCCAGCGCAAAAGAAGTGCACTGCACAAAACTTGATTATTCAAATTTTATTACAGTATGTAGTTAAAATATACAGTAACTGCTTTAACTACAGTAGAGAAGTGTATTGCTCCAAGAAATTTTTTAAATGTCAATAGAGAAAAAAAAGTTAGTTCACCTTACTTTATTTCATGTATCTTCAGTAACTCTTTATCCTAGCTAGTCTCATGGTGATGCAGAGCCTAACCTGCGAATACTTAGGGAACATGTGCTGGAAACCTAACCTGGAAGGAATTCCAGTCACATCGTTCTTTCACAAACGTCTTCACACCTGTGGACAATTTAGCATGGACTATTTACCTGCTGGCGTGTTCTTGGGAGGTGGGAGGAAGGAAGTGCACGCCAGATACAGAGAGAGCCTGTGAAACTTACACATAGTGTATACATGGTATACACCATCTGTACTGTCTATCAGTACAACATCACATTAATCCACTGTAGCATTAAGATTTTCTAGCTATCCTCTAGTCCACAAACTGTTAATTTTTCAAATCTTAAGACGTATATTCATTTTCTTTAACAGTACATTGCTGATTGTACGATGATGGCAAAAAGTATTACTACAACATATGCCATGTATTATAGCTCTCTCTGTGCACAAAACAGGTGATTTCACTGAAAGGTTCTCACCTATCTGGCTGAAGACTCGTGCTAATTAGAATCAGCAGGTTTAGTTAATGAATAGGACAAATACTTGGTAGTCCTGCAAGCAATCAGGCAGGCATGGATTGAGCAAGTGACGCCAGAGACACTGCAGACGTTATTTTGACTCTAAGCCCAGCCAGAGCCAGCAGATTTTGTAGAATAAAGGAGTTCATTCTAAATGTTGATAGTTCTATAGAAGTTTCGTAGCATAACATTTTTTTCTTTTTATTATATTGATAAAAAAAAAAAAAAACAATGAGAATGTCATTAAAACCCTGAATTCAGGTTTTGAATTCCTGAGTTTTGAATTCAGTCTGTTCCCAACCATTATAGTTCTGACAGGAACTTTAAAGATAAGTTTATATTAATGCATTTCTTCTTTAATTTTTTCCTATAGTAACAACTGATTCACAGGGACTCTACAACTAATAATAAACAGATTAAGAAAGGATGTAATTAATGAACAATAAAATAATATAGTCTTTGATAGGGTTAAGAAAAATGTGTAATTAGTAAGGTTTACATACAGAATACTTGCTAATTACACAGTTTCCTTTATTATATCAAAGACTATATTGTTTTACATTAGGATGAAGTGATCACATCAATATAATCTCTTTGTTAAAATATACTGTATATAATTTGTCCCGTGAGTGTTTCACAACACTGATTATAATTACAAATGGTAAAATAAAATAAAATGCATATATTGCCATTCCGGAAAAAATACAATAATTGGAAAATTGCTGTGGAATGAGACATTTTGTGATGTGGTGTTATAAGAAAATAACCCAGGTGGTAACAATAATTCAGCTTACCCAGCATGCATTATTTTCTTCTAACAGAACCTGCTGTCATGTTTATTTCCTTACTTATTCCAGAGTCTTGGGTAGGTATTTTTACCTTAATGAGAATGAAGCATCCAAGTGTGTGATAAACACTGTATCCAGGTGGACTCCACTCTTGCCAAAAAGAATGAGGGGGTTCTTGTGCTAATGTGGCATTGTGGAAAACTGAGTTCCACTGAGTCCTATCTAGCAGGGATGAGAGTAGCTGCTTCATTGTGAGCTGTAACAATAGCATCAATAAGGGAGAATCTGATTAATGTTATGAAATATACCTTCATTCATTTGCAATTTAAAAATTATCCTTTAACCTGTCATTTATTCAAGTAGCCATCTTTAATTTATAAGATTGTATCATACTTCTTTTTTTTTGCTTATAGGATTACATAGCAATAAGGATTATAAGCCTATTACAGAGACCTACAGTTATAGGGCAGTCACACATCATTTCTTTTTAAGGATAGTGTGTATAGGATTATATATCATATATATGGCACTCTTCATGAAAACAGTCATGTTTAAAGTCCCAAAGCATATACCCAAAGCACGCTGAGTACTAGAAATGTGGCTGTGACAAGGTATTGTAAGCTGATTAAATGTCAAAATTTACTAAAAAAACTAAATTCTTTTTTTTTATTATTAAGAAATGCTCATAGTGTAGAATCCTCACCTGGGAAGCAAAGAAAGATCCTCCTGTGTGAGGGAAGGTTAGTGTTGCCAGAAGGAAGGCAACAGTTGCTGAATACAATGTCTTTCTACATAAAAAAAGGAGAAGAAAAAGGAAAATTTCTGCACTTAGTAAAAGGAATGCAAATTAATGTCATATCTCATCCACTGCCCTTAGCACTCTGGTTATTGTTATTGTCAGGAGCTCTGCAATTATCAGCACCATGTGCCACTGGTTGTGAACAAGACTAGCCTGTGGTAGGGTATGTTTTATTGAAATCCTGTCTAATTAATGCAGCTTTTTTTCACGATCGTGATTGAAACATCCACTGAAGTTGAGAAACTGGTTGCTCACTGTGTTGCCATAACCCCGCTGATGAAATTGTTTGTTCTGACAAAACGTAGAATCCATCGATGGCTGTAGAGGTAAACACAGCTTATAGCTCCACACAGCAGTCTGAATAGCGTGAGGGAAAGAGACAGACAGCAGGAGATTAGCTCACCCAAATGAATAAATATTAGCACTTGAAACCTAGGAGCATGGGTTATGAGCCAGACAATCGACAATTAAAGCAAATTATATCACATTCATAAGTCTGCATGTTTAATTCATGGTGTCTATTAAAACCTCAAAATTACACAGTGTTGCAAATTGCTTGGTATATCATCTTCAACAGCTGTAGCTGAAAAAAAGAAAAATTTAAATTTCATTTCTCTGTGGATTACATGGCTCTTGCAGAAGCCCTTCATGGAAATTGAGAAAAACCACGAAACTTTTAATGAAGGAACATTAATAAGGCAAATATTATTCTATTTGGTAATATTTAATAATAAGGATTACATAGGGTTTTTAAAGCTACATAAAAGTTAATGAAGAGGTCCATTATGACACATATTATAAGAGTGAAATAGCTGTTTAGCCAATCTGAGCTTATAATTAAAGGGGGGATTTGTAATATATAATTATATAGTTATGTCAAACTATATGTTTTATTTTTACAGCAAAACATGAAAACTGCCAAGTTTGGACTTTTACTCATGTTGAAAAATAATTTTCCCCTGGTATTTCATAGCAATATCAAAGCATTTAATTTGAATACCAATACATATTGTACTTTTATATGCTTTGGACTTCCACATTTTAGGCAAAGCACAACAGGGAACTATTCACCTTGCATAGGAAAAGTCGATACATACTAAGAAGCCAATGACATTGCTTCTTTTTGTCACATTATCAGTTAAATGAAGTAGCAGCTGTTACTGCCATTGCAGTTACCCCATGTCTAACATCCACAATACATCCTGAGAAATAGGACATTATGTAAATTAGATCATGTTATTAACACCATATTATATGCTCATATTAGGTATAGCTTATATTTTTCCTCTTGCTCCTGATATTGCTAGAGCTGGTTTTGCTGCACATGGGACGAGCCCTGATGCCCTTAATGAAAGAAAGATAATGTTAGCAGACTTAAAACATGCAAGGGACATGAGATGCATGGTGTGCAAGAAGCTGTTGTGTCCGGTTCTGTCCCCTATTTCACCATACTGTGCTTGAAGTCTTTGCAATTGGTTTGACATCTTCATTTACAAGAAATTTAAATACAAGTCCCAATTTGACTTGAACGCCACTTGTATTGTTTGCTTTGGCTGATTATTTGAATAATTTTATTCAGTGTTGACAGTGGAACTAATTGGAAAATATTAAAGCTGTAAAAAAATATGGTTTAGGAAAATGTATGAATTTCTAAACACAAATGAGAACTTACCCCAGGAAAGCAAAAATCAATATTTCTGGAGGATGGTACGGGTGCTCACTTGGAAACCTGGTCTGGAAAACAGGTTGCACTGTTTCTACAGGCAGAGAAGGCAAACAGGTTTGCTCTAAAAAACATGTTCTTCCTACCGTTTGCATAAAATTGTTATAAGGTTCAAATTAGATGACAATGTCCATTCACTGGGAAATAAATTCAATCCAACTTCAGCTCATCGTGTTCAATTGGGCCTTAAGGGGAAAATGGCAGCCAGAATGTGTCATGCATAAATGAAATCATGTTGAGGACTGAGCTGTGCCATGCTTCAAGGGCATCAGGAGCAGAATGTGCTTTGTTTCTTGCCTTGTTCCCCGCTGCACACAGAGAGAAGACGGAAAGTGAGAGATCCACAGACTGCAGCGAAGAAACATGGACAGTATTCTCGCACGGAATAGTGAGTGCCCATGACTTCAATACTGAAAAGCACTCCTGAGGGCAAAATAGATAACAAGAGAGAGAGAGAGAGAGAAAGAGAGAGAGAGAGAGGATTAGTATGAATGGAGGGAGAGAGAAGAGAAATTTTAGAATGCCATTAAAGCTGATGCTCTAGTGTGATACATAAAAATGAGATTTTGTAGGATTTGCAGCTCGGTGAACACCATGGTGATGATTAGCATCAGCTCACCACTGACTGGAGCCGCGAAACAGCTGGCCACGCCCACCGCTGATGCCACAACCAACATCTCTCCTTGAGTTCTCCTCTAAAATGAAAACAGAAACAGAAACAATCCTGATTATAACCTATGGTTTTACCGCATTTACTCAGTAATATACAGTATGACAAAGCCTATATGCACTACATTATATACTACTTATACTGTACATGACAACATTATAAAAAAATTAACAAACAGTAAATTAGATTTTTCTGTTGAGTACCTGTTTTCCACCACATGCAGAGACATACACACGGTACAGATATGCTCCCACCATATTTGACAGGTGGACAAATGGACCCTGTAGAGGTTGTTAAGTGCAGAAAAAGAAAGACCATGCACATTAATAAAGCTTCAAAGACATGCCATTGATTGTTACCAGTGGTTATTGCTTATTAATCGATATGTCTTACCACTTTTCCAAGGAACACGGTGCTACCTGCAGACAGTGTGCTGATGAGACCGATGAGTTTAGCAAAGAGATTTGAGAGTGAGAGATATTCTGGTAGCTGCACACCTGAGAGGATGGTCCTGATCTCAGGCACACCGGAGCCTGAGAGGAAGAAAGACCGAAGCATTAAACGCAAACCAGAAACAGCTTTATATACTGTAGTATACACGTATAAGGTTACATATTAAACAACCATATTTACAGTAACTGATTCTTTTACTATAAGGTTTTGACTATCAGTATAGTCAATGTAGATACAGCATAATGTATTTATCTTTAGTAATTACTGCATACCGGTCCATGATGGTGGATAAAAGTAGGATAAAAAATGTCTAACATCTTGCTAGTTCAATGTGCTTTTCCCACCCAATGAATGTCACAACTTGATGTTTTACATCATTTAATTATTGATGGAACTCATTTTTGAGCCAGGTAGCAAGAGTAAGATGACGATACCTGCAGACTGGGGACAGATGCTGTGAGAGAAACTGGTTGAGATGGCACAGAGGCAGGTAGGGTACAGTGTCCAGCACAGGAATTGTAGCAGGGTGCTCCCCTCCAAACAACCATATAGCCACTGGTGGGCTAGTGAAAAACATTTTAGATTGCAAATTTATTACAAAAATGCACAAACTTATCCATTGATCCATCCATCCATCCATCCATTTTCTATACTGCTTATCATGTTCAGGGTCTCAGGGACCTGGAGCTCATCCCAGGAAACATAGGGCACAAGGCAGGGTACATCCTGGTTGGGGAGCTAATCCATTGCAGCGCACAAGCACGCACACACACTCACACACCCAATCATACAATGATTAGACTAATGACAGCATTGTAAATTATTTAGATGTAGTTTTAAGTGGTTCACAAAATGTAATAGAAATAAGAATACAAACTACAATACAAAAAAAATACAAAAATACAAATGTTAAATTCAAATTTATTGGGAAATCAGGGACATTTATTTTCTATCATATAAAGAGGGTGTGCTCAGCATCAATCAGGAAGTTGAGCCCAAAATGCTTGCGGTAGACAGAGACAGAACATGACAGATTATTAAGCTTTAA
Source organism: Clarias laeviceps (assembly GCA_030014305.1). Lineage (NCBI taxonomy): Eukaryota > Metazoa > Chordata > Actinopteri > Siluriformes > Clariidae > Clarias > Clarias laeviceps. The sequence goes on from JAQMYJ010000015.1 coordinate 9,424,538, forward strand.
TGACTAATGTACAGTATGATAACAGTAATAACTTTATAAAGTAAATTACTTTGTATATTACTGAAATTTCTATTTACATGTGTACTATATGCAACTCTGTTTCTAATTTTAATATAAACATTCTAAGTGTGTTTGATGTGTCTTTCTTTTTTTTTTTTTAAATCATGAACAGTCTAACCTCGCAGGAGCTTGGCTACTGTCAGGTCCATACAGAAGCTCATGAGAGCAGTGATGACTCCCAAGGCAGCGTAACAGTACCACTCCAACCCGGCCAGAGAGAGCAATGCAGTCTGAACCTGCCTTACACAACCTGTATGACACAGAATAAATCAGAACTTTTATATAATTTCTGAGTCAGAGTGGATCGTAGCCATTTACAGGTAGGATTGTCTTTGTGATGAGAATGATCAAAGAGCACAACAAGTACAACAGCAATTAATTTTACATTTATATACGAAATTTACCTCTGATCTGTGATCTGGCAGGCTGCCATGGTTTCCAGGGGCGTCCATTAGAGATAATAATCTTCTCCTGTGTGTTCTTTACACTGCCTTGCTGTACACAATGTTGTTCATTCTCACCAACGCTTACATAGACATGCTGCATTGTCTGCAAAATGATTCAGACATTATTACAGCTCTATTAAACGTTTACCATGAATAGACAAAAAGCTTTTGAAGCCAAGATACACTTCATACAATGCATGAAGAAAGCTTACCTTTTCAAGAACAAGGTGCAGTCCTGTATTCAGCTCTTTTACAAATTATACCAATGAATTCCAGGTCTGGAATGAAGTGAGGAGGAAAAGGAGAAAACAAGTTCAACTCTAACTTATTAATTGTGTGTTTGTCCTTTGTGTTGCTTTTGCCCTGGGGTGTGCACTGAACTGGAACAATATGCGACTTTTCTTTATTTTTTTGTTTCTATTAAATTCTTTCGAAATCTCTAAATGTCATGCAAGGACTTGGCCTTTGAGATGTTTAATGAAAGTCTAAACTGTGAAGTGATGAAAGTTTATCAGTTACAGGTGAATTCAGCTCACGAAGTAAAGGAAACCCGTCGACCTTCAGAGAAGGTCTTCTGTATCGTGTCGATTCTGAACTTTGAGAGCAAGCCTGGTATGCGCATTCGAGTACTATTCAAAATTCATGCATCTTGAAAGCAAACAAATTTTTTTTTGCTCATGCACATTTTTTTTATGGATTCTATTTTGTTATCCATTTTGTTGTCTGCTGATACGATGACCCTAGATTGAATGAAAGATGTGTATGTTTAAATCTGGCACTAATAGGTAATTTTCAATCATGCGTAATATGAATGTTGAGTCAGGCATTATGCGAGTGCATGGTCTCAGGATGCAAATTAGTCACGACTACAGGGGGCTGTTTTTTGTGTGTATGTGTGCGTGTCTTGATTTGTGTGCAAGTGCTTGAATAATCACATAGGTTACCTGTATTAGGCATCCTGCCACTGTTTAAAACCCAAAACGACTGAAAAACACAGACAGCTGAATGACAGAACAAGAGGGCAGAGGTGAAATTGCTGTTGATTTAAACTAAATCAGTAGTGAAAATCTCAGTCCCTATGGCAGAATCAATCTGCACTAGGCTGATTGGTGGATGAAGGAACTGGCTAGTGTGCATGGAATACTCTATTCTCTCTCCACTCCATGACTGATGAGCTGTAGCCCTTTGACGTTTCTCATATTTATTTATTTTTTGAGCTCTTTCGCTGTCCCTCAGCTTTTATTTGTTGTAGGAAGTGAGTTGAATTCTAAAAAAAGAAAATCATTAGCACTTTAATTAACAGTATTGGATTAATTATAGTATTTTGTCAGTAAATATTAGGGGTAATACCCCAAGGAATCTGCAATTATATAGTAGCTGAGCTCAGGTTACTGTCTGTGCATGTTCTCCCCATGTCTGTTGGGGTTTCCTCTGTTTTCTACAGTATCCTTCATCTGGCTTTATGTACCTGGCCCTATGTACACTGCCTGGCCCCCAAAAAATCGAACACTGGATGTAGGTCTGATTATGGTGTATAGTCAACAGGCCATTGTTCCTTCAGCCTTATGCATTATCACAACATTTATTTCCATCCAGTGATGCATTGCTTTTTAACTGAGATAATGTGCCTGTAGAATCGAACTATTCTATAAAGTCTTCTGCAGCACATACTGTACTAATGACTTTCAATAGTGTTGAGGTCAGAAGTCTGCATGACTAATTTAAGATAATTATTCCTCATGCTCTCAGAACTACTTTTTCACATTTTAAGCATCATGAATGTTGACATCGTCATCCTGGAATATCCCTACATCCGTGCCTCCAAAGTCCAATCTTTATGCTCCCTAGCATAATAAACTTCACTCACCAAGTGTTCAAGTGATCGCCGATTACAGTTAATTTTTATTCAGTCACATTTCCTCAATTACCTAATTGCCTCCACATTTATTCAATCAATATATTAAAAAAAAAAAGAAAAAGAAAAGAAAATTTTATATATTTACACTGGTTTTGGACAATGAAACTGAAACGCCTGGTTTTAGACCACAATAATTCATTAGTATGGTGTAGGGCCTCCTTTTGTGGCC
>JAQMYJ010000015.1:9445211-9457564 GCA_030014305.1 Clarias laeviceps
ATGAGACTCTCTGGCCACTCTACCATATAGGCCTGATTGGTGGATTGCTGCAGAGATGGTTGTCCTTCTGGAAGGTTGTGTAGAATTCTGAGGAAAAAAATGACTTTAATCCATTTTAGAATAAGGCGGTGACATAACAAAATGTGGAAAAAGTGATGCACCGTATCTTATGCCACAGTGCTGCTGAATTCTCAAATCTGATTGGTCAGAAGGTGTTACCTTTAAGGCAAATGACATGTCTATTCTAAACCTTATACATTATCTTATCTGTAGGTACAGCACACCATGCCAAGCATTATGGTTTACTTGTATAATTACAGTCTAAGTCGTAAGTTTTTATATAGATTTTTTTCTGTGTTTTTAAGTGTTTTTCTTCATATCACTTAGGTGTATCCTGTCCAACCACGCAAAATCGAAAGCTAATTAAGGAAGACGACGATGCATCTGTGGAGCAACAGGACAGTCACGTGTCAGCTCAGAGCAGCGTCCCCGAGGCAGATGAAGCTCCCTGTTCATCCGAGACCCCTGAAGAGCAGCAGGCGAGTTGTAGCACTACTGAAGGACATAGCGCAGGGGCTAAAAGTGGAGGGGTTCGACCACAAAAGCGCAGCCAACACACCAAGCTAACGGAAGAAGAAGAAGAAGAAGAAGAGGAGGAAGGGAGTGCAACCAAGGATCTTATGGAGTATCAGGATGACCTGTCTGATGCTGATTACACACCCAGTCAGTCTGTCTTTTCTGTCTCTTCTGTCTCATGCTTTCGTGATCTTCTTCAGTGCCCACTGTATATGAAATACTATGTTATTATCTTTTTTTTTTTTTTCAGAAATATCACAAAGAACTGCAATTAGGAGGTCTCATGTAAGCACACGGAGAAGCAAGTCAAAATCCATCCCTCGCCGTGTTTCAACGGCAGGTAAACGCGCAGCTTTGTCATGCTAGCACTGCGACCATGTCTGTTTTCTTTTCTGATCGCTGTCCTTTTGTCTTATAGTGACAGACGACAGTAGTGAAGAAAGTCTGTCGAAAGCCACTACTGAAGAAAATATAAGAGAAGAGTTGGATCAGGAAGAGGAGGCTGATGAGGAGGATGAGCAAACAGATCAGGATGATGATGAAGGAGAGATGGATGTAGATGATGCGACTGCAGGAGCGACAGATGAAGGAGAGGGGAAGTGTCTGAGGTCCGGGGTCATGGCTGAACGCAGTGAGTCCAGATCGTACGGCTCTGTCACACACAAATGTGAGGTAAGAGAGGGTTAGCATGTGCATGCAGTGATTTATGAAGTAAATATTTAAAGGCCTGCTTCTGTTGTGTAGATGGTGCGTTATTGACATGAATGAGATTTTAAACATTTTACTGTATGGAGAAACTAATACAGAGAAATTTGTTGGGGAATAAAAATAATAATAATTTTCACACCTCATCTAGAACATAAGTAGATAAAAATCAGATGAATTTATAGGCTGATAATAGAGCATTTCTTTAACACTTACTGTAGTTCTAGCCAGCCTTATTTACAGTATGCTCAGTTAGTTCTCTCCACAGAAGAAACTTTCAGCGCTCTGGCAGTAGTTTGCATTCTTTGCCTGGGTTGGTTTTTATATGCAAACCGCTTCCATTCTCCTGGTTTTCCTCATGGTCTTGATGGCTTTTGCAGGATTGTGGAAAGAAGTTTACCCACACTGGGAATTTTAAGCGCCACATGCGCATCCATACAGGCGAGAAACCCTTCAGCTGCAGGGACTGCAACAAGGCATTTTCTGACCCAGCTGCCTGCAAAGCACACGAAAAAACCCACAGGTGAGTTAGCACCCTAAAAACAGACATATTCTGAAAATGCATGGAAAGATGGAAGTGGATGGTGATGGTTGACTGTCACACTATTGGAAATAAAATCTAACCGACCGTATATGCCTCTGCTCCTCTTTTCACCTCTAGCCCGGTAAAGCCCTACTGCTGTTCCACCTGTGGGAAGAGCTACCGGCAGATCAGCCTACTGAACCTGCACCGGAAGCGGCACACCGGCGAGGCGCGGTACAGCTGCAAAGAGTGCGGCAAACTCTTCACCACATCGGGTAACCTGAAGCGCCACCAGCTGGTGCACAGCGGGCAGAAGCCGTACCACTGTGAGTACTGCGAGCGCACTTTCTCAGACCCCACCGCCAAAATGCGCCACCTGGAGATCCATGACACGGACAAGGGCAACAAATGCCCACAATGCGACAAGAAATTCAACCAGGTTAGAGAAAGGGCAGGAGAATATAAAAAAATGACATGAAACACAATGATAACTATTTAACAAACTATATATTGTTTGTTTTTTGTTTTTCAGATAGGAAACTTGAAAGCTCACATGAAGATCCACATCGCAGACGGACCGCTGAAGTGTAAAGAGTGCGGGAAGCAGTTCACTACATCAGGTGAGATGTCTAGAGAGAGGCGGTGTAAGAGTGTTTGCATATGTGTGTGTGTGTGTGCGCGCGCACGCACGCACTCAACAATGCTCTCTTTGTACAGGGAACCTGAAGAGGCACCTGCGAGTTCACAGTGGAGAGAAGCCCTTTGTGTGTATGCACTGTCAGAGAGCGTTCGCTGATCCGGGGGCACTGCAGAGACACGTGCGCATTCACACAGGTACCTACCCTCACTTTTATTGATTTACAGTGGGGCAAAAAAGTATTTAGTCAGACACCAATTGTGCACGTTCTCCCACTTAAAAAGATGAGAGAGGCCTGTAATTTTCATCATAGGTATACCTCAACTATGAGAGTATTAGAGAGACAAAATAAGAAAAAAAAAATCCAGAAAATCACATTGTAGCATTTTTAAAGAATTTATTTGCAAATTCTGGTGAAAAATAAGTATTTGGTCAATAACAACATTTCATCTCAATACTTTGTTATATACCCTTTTGTTGGCAATGACAGAGGTAAGTCTTCACAAGGTTTTCACACACTGTTGTCCCAGATCGAGGGAGATTATCAGTGGTCTTGTATGTCTTCCATTTTCCAATAACTGCTCCCACAGTTGATTTCTTCACACCAAGCTGCTTACCTATTGTAGATTCAGTCTTCCCAGCCTGGTGCAGGTCTACAATTTTGTTTCTGGTGTCCTTTGACAGCTTTTTGGTCTTGGCCATAGTGGAGTTTGGAGTGTGACTGTTTGAGGTTGTGGACAGGTGTCTTTTATACTGATAACGAGTTCAAACAGATACCATTAATACAGGTAACGAGTGGAGAACAGCGGAGCCTCTTAAAGAAGAAGTTACAGGTCTGTGAGAGCCAGAAATCTTGCTTGTTTGTAGGTGACCAAATACTCATTTTCCACCATAGTTTGCAAATAAATTCTTTAGAAATTCTACAATTTTCTGGATTTGTTTTTCTTATTTTGTCTCTCATAGTTGAGGTATACCGATGATGAAAATTACAGGCCTCTCTCATCTTTTTAAGTGGGAGAACTTGCACAATTGGTGGCTGACTAGATACTTTATTGCCCCACTGTATTCTATCTGTGTGCATCAGATTGTGTAGATCAGACTGTGTGTGTGTGTGTGTGTGTGTGTGTGTGTGCTGCAGGAGAAAAGCCATGCCTTTGTCTAATCTGTGGAAAAGGCTTCACGCAGGCCAGTTCGCTGATTGCTCATGTCCGACAGCACACCGGAGAGAAGCCTTATGTATGTGACCGCTGTGGCAAAAGGTAAGTGAAATAAATATATACAGTATGTGAGCGTCTGTATTTTTAAAAAGTAATGTTATTATACACGCTATGTGATAAAATGACAGACTTGCGTAATGGTGACGTTATAACATGCAGGTTTGTGCAGTCCAGCCAACTGGCCAATCACATCCGCCATCATGACAATATACGACCCCACAAATGCCAAACCTGCAACAAAGCATTTGTCAATGTCGGAGACCTCTCTAAACACATCATCATTCATACAGGTACGCTGAATTATTATTATTTTTAACAAAAGGCAAATGGACCCCTGATTAGTGAAAGGAAAGATTACGCAAGATTGAGCTTTCATTTTGTATAAATAAATTGACATTCATTATTTTCCCCTGAATATTTTATCATCTCCAAACCCAGGTGAGAAACCTTATCTTTGCGACAAGTGTGGGCGCGGGTTTAACCGCGTGGACAACCTCCGCTCCCACGTTAAAACTGTTCACCAGGGCAGAGCGGGCATGAAGAGACTGGTAGCATCAGAGGACGACAACGGGGAGGACAAGCTCCTTCCTGCGACCGCCTCTATGTCCGAGCTTGACGAGAACGAAGTCAATATTGTTACAGTCACCACAGACGACATTATGACTTTGGCTACAGAAGCACTGGCGGCCAACACTGTTGCACAGCTGACTGGTAAGAGACAGCACCCAGCGCACAAGGCAGCATATAGAACATTGTGTATTTATTAGTATAAAGGGGACGAGTGAAAACAAGAAGGCAATTTTTTTTTAACTTTGTTTGAATGCAAAGATTTTTAGAAGATAGTGGTAATGAGGATGATTTCTAATGTTGTTCTTGCGCGGTGCAGTGGTGCCTGTTACTACGTCTGTATCTGCTGATGAAACAGAGGCTCTGAAAGCTGAGATCACAAAGGCAGTGGAAAAAGTGCAGGAAGCTGGTGAGACAAAACATTTACACATGTACATTAAAAGCCCATGTGGCCAAATACAGTGCAATTGTACAAAGTGTTCAAGTCAAACCAGGACTTATGTCTATGAATAACAATCCTGGCTGAGGTGGCTCGGCGCCCACTGCAGTTGTTCCTGTGAACCTTGAAATTTGACAGATAACTTGTCACCAACTTGTTGAAACGACTCATGTTTCTGTGGGAACTTTACACACACATCACTGATCAACGCCACTTGTACAGGAACTCGGTGGGAGTTATTGTTACATCCCACGTACACTCCTGATCTCGCTCCAAGCCATTAAACCATGTTTGGGCCATTAAAGGAGTTCCTGGGAGGCCAGCGTTTCAGACGTGAAGCAGGCAGTCCGATCATGTCTCTGACTTACTGAGAAAACTTTCTACCTTGATGGTGTCCAAGCACTAGTGAAATGCTGGGATAAGTGCATTAGTGTAACAGGGGATTATATAGAGAAATAAAGGGAGTTTTTACTCTCAGATCTGTGTTCTGTTATTCTGCACAATCAAAAGTCCTGGTTTGACTTGAACACACCTCATACTCATAGTGTGTTGTATTTTACAGGCTGTTTTTTCATTATTACAAAAGAAGGGCCAAATAGTGTACGTTAAGTTATAATGGATTTCAAATAAATAACTTTTCATGCATGTGTTCTAAATTTTTTATGTTGATTTGACATTTTTTTAAATGATGCCTTTTTGCAAGATGTACTCATGCAAAACAAAAATCATATTTTTTCCAGTCTCCTGTGCAATTGCAGTGAAAAAAACTGATAGTGCCTTCCTTTCCACCCAATAGCCCACATTCCCTTCATTGTGAACCTTGTGAACTGCTTTAACATTAAACTAATTTCTGGGCCAGAAAATGATTTACATGGAAGTCAGACGTAAAGTAAATTATCAGCTGCATGCTAATATTATGATTTTTTTACAAAGTATCCTTAAAATGATATTAATATTACAGCTGTATAAAGACTTATAAACATACTGCAGCTTTAATCCTAAATGGGTAGATAGCGCAGAATACTGTTACTGTTTGTTACAAATTATGCAGGAAAAACCCTTTATAACCCTTTAGTTTGTAATATGAGTCACAGCAATGCTAGAGAAGGCGGAGCCCTTTTTTTTTTTTTTTTTTTTCCAGAGACAAGACTTGAAGTGATGGCTACAGTAAAGTGGCAGTTTAATGAGAAATATACAGATATTTTGGTTATGAAGGGGACAACAAAACACAAGCGCCCAGTATCGAAAGTGTCTTAATTCACAAAAGTATCAACATCTAAACAAACATTTTGGTATACATTTGGTGACAACCCTGTTTACCTAATTTAAAATCATCCCCCCCTTCAGTGTTTGTCTCAATACTCGTCAGTATCCCTTAAACCCTTTATAAGTCCTGAACCAGTTGACATGATTTGTAAATTCTGTTTTTCTTTCCCACCAATGTAGATCCCAACACACAGATCTTATATGCATGTGACTCCTGTGGGGAGAAGTTCCTGGATGCCACTTCTCTGGCCCAGCACGTGCGCATACACACGGCCCAGGCGCTCGTCATGTTCCAGGCTGACTCCGACTTCTACCAGCAGTATGAAGCGGCGGACGGCACCTGGCAGACCACCGAGCATGTCATTCAGGGGGAAGAGATCCTCTTTAGGAGGGAGGGAGAGGAAGAAGCTAATGATGGCACCCAGGGCGAGGAGGCGCGTCCTGAACATCAGCCTGAGGAGGAGGAAGAAGAGTCTCAGACGGAAACTGCACGAGAGGATGTACAGATTTGTGAAAGTCAGGCACAGTGATGCCATACTGAGCGAGTCAAGGAATTAAAGGAAGGAGTCAAAAAAATTCCAGAGACATTGATGTATTTTTGAGGAATATATTATTTAAAACTTGAAATAGTACTATTTCAAGACAAATGCTACATTCTTGCTTGTTTTATGAATAGATTGCATAGCACAAGTACATAATATCATGTTTAGGTTGTAAAGAATTCTTTTACAAGGAGCCAGTTGTTTTTGGACATTACTGCTAATTCTAACTCAATGCACATTTCTGTATTATTCTGATACTTCTCGCACAAAACACAGATGCGTCTAACATCTCCTCTGCCTTTATCTGGATTCTTTGAAAGCACCTAAATTCTTAATACTGCACTTACAGTGAAAAACTAAATGTTATATACACTGTGCATAACATTATAACCTGTGTTCTGTCACAGCTATTTGTGTTTCATAAAAAAAAGTAATCATTCATTCTTCGCTTTTTCTTTTTTTTTTTTATTACTCAGGAAGACTTATTTATTTACACTTAAAACAAACATAAATGCATAGAAACTATAGAAAATTATGAGAAATTATAAAATATTTGTATGATGCTACAGAATAAAAAATCTGGTATGTATTAAGTTGGGCAGGGCTCATTAATCTTTTTAGGCAATATCCAAAAAACAGACAATCACCATGATGAAGTGATCACTATCCAGCCAAAGTGGCAAGGGTCTGTCCACATGCCCAAGGACACATCAAATATGAATAATGCCCACCTTAGTGGTATTTGTCCTTTTGACCCAGGTTGCCAGCTCGATGCTTTGTTGCAGTTGAGGGTGAAGGACCTTTCTCAAGGGCCCAACAGTGGCAACGGAGCTCACCCTACCTCCAATTGCCAAAATGTTCATATTTGTTTAGTTTGCAAAAAAATTAATTTGTCTGATTATGATAAATAAACAGGCACTCCAAGTGCAACCGTTTGCACATGATGAAATGAACAAAACCTATATTGTAGTAGGTTTCACTTCATTTCTACATTAGACTTAAATTGTTATTATCTCTTTTAAGCTGTTTTATTCAAATTTTCAGAATTTTACTTATTTTCCTTCGACTTGTTGGTTGTGTCTTTGTGTCTGTTCCTTTCATTTCTTATTTATTCCTTACCTCACCATTGAGAATGTTAACATTAACACATTTATAGGCTTGCACTTGCACCAATATATATACAGAGTATACTTTAGGCTATAGTATATACAGTACTGTATATAGTATTGCGGCATATACACTGTATTTATTTATTTATTTAATCTTTTTAAGCATGTTTTAGCAGTACTTCCTGGTCCTGGACTTCCAGGATATTGTGCTTGGAGATTTGTAGCTTTTTATCTTGATCTATGTTTATAGATGCAGAAATAAACGCGCGCTATATTACACACTCCGTGGTTACAGTGCACAGCTTCAGGCTGCTCAGTGGTATTGGTCCATGAGGCGGTTCCTGATTGGCTGACAGAGCGGGTCAAAGTTTACATCCCTTTTAGCGCTGACGTTGTCCAAAGGAGGAAAATGGCGGCGGGTGGATCAGCACTTAGGGATTCGAGCTGCACTAGAACACCAACACACGGGAGAAAGGGTGCCAGCATGTCTTTATTTCAGTCAGGAGGACTCGTGAGAAATATGCTGTTGTTTTTGTCCGCCGCTTTGCTGCTGCAGCAGGTTTCTGGAGACGGGAAGACTCTGGTCCTGCTGGACAGCCCGAACATCAGAGACACCCATTCAATCTTCTTCCGCAGCCTAGCAGGTCTGGAGATATCTCCTCTATTTCATAGACATGTAATAAAGCTAGCAGATCGTTATGCATGCTATTATTAACGTCAGTTTCTCTGTACCTTATAGCTAAACTCACTGAATGTTTGTAAATTATTGTTAGCGCGTGCATGTGCATCCATGTGAACGCGCTTCCGGGTCTCTGACTGTATTACACTCAGCTCCTGTGTACAGTACAGATCACTGGTTTCCCATAAGAATTTGTGATAGTTAATGTTATATAGTTAATTTTGTATATAATAGCATCTATAGTTAATTTTGTTTATCAAAACAATATTTCCATAAGGTTATGAAAAAGAACTGAATGCTAGTGATAGTTCTTGAGCAGGTGTAAAGAAGTCGTCTTTTTGTGTCACATATAACTTACACTGATCAGCCATAACATTATGCCCGATTCCCTGATATTGAGTAGGTCCCCCTTTGCCACCTATACAGTAATGACCTATGTGACATCTTTCTATCACAACCAGCATTAACCTTTTCCTCAGTTTGAGCCACAGCAGCTCTCCTATTGGCTCAGACTACATGGGCTAGCTTCAGTGCATCAGTGAGCCTTGGTTCACCGGTTTTTCTTCCTTGGATTACTTTTGGTATGTCCTGACCACTGGAAACTATGCCTGTTTTCAGGAGCGTCACCCACAAGAGCTGCAGTTTTGGTGTTGTTCTGACCCAGTCCTCTAGCCATTACAGTTTGACCATTCTCACAGTAGCTACATTTTCAATATCTCGTTACAATGGCGTGCCCAGTGTGCATGCGATATGACCGTGAATTCCTTCCCTCCATATATCTCAGCTTCTTAGGTCTAACAGTGCTGTTTTAACTATACTACAGCACCCCTGGAGCAGAGAGGGTTAAGGACCCTGGCTTTGAGTCCCTGAGCTTCTGCAATACTACTAATCAGGAAGACATTTGAATACAGATTTAGATTAAGATTCAGTTATTTGTCACATGTACAAATTTCGGCTGCTACCGTCGAGGGGTTGCCACAGTGGACCTGACCTGATCTGATCTGATCCGCACACAACTTGGCACGGATTTTACGCCAGATGGTTTTCCTGATGCAGCCCTCCTATTTTATCTGGGCTTGGGAACGGCACTGCATCCAGTGGCTGGCCTCTGGAGTAAATTGTCGGAGATGTGCTTAGGGTTGAAACTTTTTTTTAATATTTGCTAAACTGATAGCAATTTAAACATTATACAAAGGCAACGCATCACCCAAGCATAAAGAACATGGAGTTGGTGATCAACAATTATAAATATATATATATATTTTATTGTAAATTAGCCAATTATAAATATCTACTTATAGACATTTGGTCCAGCACATACAGCGTTCCTCTGTTTTCTTTTTTTAATTCAAATATCTAACCAACATCTTATTTCTGTAAAATAGAAGGAGATCAAACAGACTAAGGACTAAATATGTGAAAAGCACCCATAATGCCAGAAAAAATATCCATTATTTGTCTGGGGCCAGGCTTGGTCATATTTACATGTTAAACATTCTCTGCTCTTTTTTCCCCTCAGACCGTGGTTTCGATCTCGCGTTCAAGACTGCTGATGATCCTGGTCTCTCCCTGATCAAGTATGGACAGTTCCTATATGACCATCTCATCATTTTCGCCCCATCTGTTGAAGGTAAAAATCATTTAGTGGCTCTTCATTAATTCCTCATCAAAGGATTACTGTGCTCAGTCTGACTACTCTGCGATGGATCTGCCTCGTGCACTAAGCCTCCTGGGATAGACTCCAGGTCCCCGCGACCCTGAATAGAGGATCAAGCGGTAATGACGACGATGAGTGAGTGAGTTTGTCTGACTTCTATTATGTCTACATTTAAGATTTTGGAGGAAACATCAATCTGGAGACCATCACAGCCTTCATTGATGGTGGGGGCAATGTTCTGGTTGCAGCCAACTCCGATATTGGTGAGTCGTTTACAACATTTCAGACAGTGGATGGAAATGGTTTAATATTTTGGTGTAATGTTTTAATATAATTTTTTATAAATGATTTTAGAGCCTTTATACACTCCCTGTTATGTGTTCCTACAGGTGACCCAATACGCGAGCTGGGGAGTGAATGTGGCATTGAGTTTGATGAGGAGAAAACTGCTGTCATTGACCATCATAACTATGATATCTCTGATCCAGGAGAGGTGAGTAGATGTAGGAGGTTTTGTGAGCAATGAAACAAAACCTGCTCACCATGAGTCACAAATACAGCATTTATTTATATTACACCACAAGCCTACAGTTTATATGTCATCCTTTTCAGGAAACTATGCCTGTTTTAATGTTTCATTACTTAAGATTATGTTCTGTGTAATTCTGAAACATATCCTGAGGCGTTTCCATCACTAGATGGTTAGCGTTATGGACAGATTTAATCTGTTGATCTGTGAATGGAAATGGGGTGGAGTAAATCTCTCTAAAATCATTTAAATGGCTATCAAATGCTTTATAAATATACAAATTAGTTATAATACTGAGATTGTAAACTTCCCCTTTTTTTTTTTTTTAACCATTTCTGGTACTTAGAACAATGAAAATTAAAAGATGGGAATCACCAGTCGACACCTGATACGATTTTTATCACAATACCTAGAGGTGCCAATTCAATGAAAATTCTTTAAGTATCATGATTTTATAAATATCACAATTTCATATTGCATTTTCCCCTGATTTTGTTGAAGTTTTTTAATCTTTAAAAATGTTTGAGTAATTAATTGTTGCCCATTCCTTATATCATTAGTTATCTTACCACTTTCTTAAAGACAATACAAACTAACTTCAAATACAAGAGTTCAACATTTAACTTAAAATTTAATTTAACAAAAAGCTATATTTTACTATTTACTGCATTTGTCATCCGCCATAATTATTATTTCTAAACTTAGCAAATGAGTCAATTTTAGCACACGGGATAAAAATGTGTAAATAGTTCAGAGTTTAACACCAGTAGAGTTATAAAGAAAATGTAATGTATTGCTTCCTCAAATGCTTCCAGAGTCGGCTTGTGTCAAGTTGAGTGACTGAGCATTAATTAGACAAAAATCCTGTGTGTTAAAAGCCGCACTCAAAAACCAGCCAATTCTGTTCACTGGGCAATCAACAGTTTCATCTCTATTATAAGTGTAAAAAGAGTTTAAAAAAAAAAAAAAAAAAAACTGTGATTCATAACTGAATCCTCCCCCCCCCCCCATCTCTCTCTAATGAGCACCATGGAACGTAAATGCAAATAAGGTCATTGCACTGGTACATTAGCACCACCTAGAGGTAATCCAATACACTAACATGATTGCCTATTCCTTTCTGTGACATGGCCTTTGATATGAAAATATAGTAATATAATATAATACAGATAGTGTGCATAACACAGGCTGTTTGTACAAGCTAGAGGTGTGTAGGTTTTAAAACCAGCAGTCTTTGCAGAAAGAATAGAACCCATTGAGCTGATCTATAGTGCCAGTGTCCCACAGTCCTCACGTGGATTAGATGCTGATCAGACTCGATTCAAACATGGTACATCGCTGTAGCATTGACCAATGACAGCCTACATGTCTGGGGTTTCCACAATAACAGTTACTTAACTAGCTACTTAACTTACCACGCTTTGTTAAAAGGGATTAAAATCTCATCTCGATTCCATCATTTAGGTTTCTGTGCAACTAAAACATGAGACTGCCCCTGTTACATTCCCACTGGGATAGCTAACCAATTTATTATTATTTTCTCACCCCTGCTGTTTGCATTTGTTGTTAATGTTTTTTCCCCCCACTTATTGTTTCTGCAGCACACTCTGATTGTTGCAGATCCAGAAAACCTCCTTAAGGCTCCTACTATTGTTGGCAAGCCGACTGAGAACCCCATCCTCTTCAAAGGTGTCGGGTGGGTGGTCTTTGTCATGCTAATCTAAAGATACGAAATGTATAAAGAGAGTGGTGCAAGTGTCCAAGTGTACAGTACAGTAATGGCAATTATGCATGGTTAGATAAAAAATACAGTATCTCACAAAAGTGCCAGAGTTATTTTGAGGGGACATCAACTTTACACCATTATACAAGCTGTACACTGATTACTTTACATTCTATCAGAGTTT
>JAQMYJ010000015.1:9498804-9509782 GCA_030014305.1 Clarias laeviceps
GCTCATGAGGAGTGGGCCAAAATACCTGCTGAGAGGTGCAGAAGTCTCATTGACAGTTACAGGAATCGTTTGATTGCGGTGATTGCCTCAAAAGGTTGTGCAACACAATATTAAGTTAGGGGTACCATCATTTTTGTCTAGGCCTGTTCCATGAGTTTATTTTTTTTAAATAATTCCGTTGAAGCATGGTTGAAAAGCAATGTCTGACTTTAATTGGTTAACATTCATAGAGTTTTTATTTATTATTACTTTTGTTAGATTAAAGTTATGTCTGTGACCATTGTGAGTTTTTCTTTCATTAACCAAAGGGTACCAACAATTTTGTCCACGTGTATATGTTATCAGTATACTGTATGTATTTCAAAAATCTAATTAACATAATGTTTTAGATTGTGGAATCTCAATTAAACAAGTTAATGGGCACAGAGTTCATGTGCAAGTAGTAACAATAACCTACATACAATGCCATATGTAGGGGGGGGGAGTTGTCCAATTTAGGTGGATCTGGACTCTGGATATAACAGCATGCCTACTGATGCCAGCGGGTAGTAATATAGGGAGCAAGATCCACATATGAGGAGAGGGGCAGGGGGGTACCTTCGGCCAAGCAGGCAGGTGGTGCGGCGTCTTTATCCAGGCAGGGAGGAGGAGCAACATCCTCAGCTGTCCAGGGAGGCAGAGCCTTTATTAACCTTGACATTTTACCAAGAAACCCCAAAGTGCAAAATTCGAAATCTGTACTTTTCCCTTTATTGAACCCTTGCCGTGTGTATGTTTCAGATTTTGTGCTGGTGTGGGAGGTGAAGTCCCACAGGAAGCGAAGGGCTCAGTGTGAAAGAGAACCAAAGGAAGATGAGGAGCAGGTGATCCCAGAAGAGAGCAGATCTGAGAAGAGGAAAGCACAACTGGCAAGATGGAGGGACAAATTTATCCAGAATCTCCAGACTACTGGTCTTCTTTTAGAAAAGGTCTATCATCATCATATTTTTCTACAGAACCTGTATTACAGACCAACTTCAATAATATAGAACTTGTCTGGATTCTGTGTTTTGGTCCTGTTTCTGTTACCAGGAAGAATTGTCCAGTGTAAAAAAGACAGTACATTATTTGAAGCTGAGTGCTCCCTGGGAGGTGTTGGTGTACTATGCAGAGGAATTATGCCTCAGAGCACCACTACAGGTCAGATATACCCGCAGGCTTTTCTAATTTATTCTCTCCTTTTCTATTACAAAGCAGTTCTGAAGAATCTCAACAGAAGCCCGATGGTCACAGATACTGTAGAAATGTTATTAGAAATAGTTATGAAGCATAGATTTAATATAAATGTTTTTACCCACAGGCACAGCCGCATCCAGATTTTAATACCTCGGCCCGGGTTCTCCAAAAGCTCTGGGTGCCAAACATCATGGCAGACTCAGTGCCTAACAGGCCAGTGGACTACTACACATGTGCCTTCCGCAGGTCCAAGATGGAAAAGTGAGGCTATAGTGATGTTGTATGTGTGTATGTATTTTTCATTTTATTTTATTTGTAGCTGTGATTAATGTTATACTGTACTTTTATTTTGCAAGGTTTCTGGGCAGTGAGGATCATGAGAATTATTTCACCAACACACAGAGACAACGTATCGTGAGTACAGTTTTTTTTTCTTTTTTCCATTGGCTATATTTAAGTTGTCTACTGATATTAAAGTTTTTTCTTTCATATTGGCGTTTGATATGGGTTTATTGTGCTCATAATTTAATAATTATTTTATTTTGCACAGAGTAATGAAACACAGTGGGGCATGGTGTCATAGAAAAATAATGAATGTAGGGGTGGTTGAAGTGGAAGACCGTTACTAAAACAAAATCAATTATTTTTCTATAACAGTACAGCCCACATTTCTATTTATTAAAGAAATACATCATGCACTAAAAAAAAAAAAAAAAATCATGTCACAGAGACTGCAAAGCCCAAAGATAATATTTACCTTTATAATATTTACCTTTATTTTACTAAACCCTAACATTAGAGACTGGAATAATCAATACACATGGTACACATTGTCCTTTTCACATTGTTACTATAGACATGATCATTTCTGTAAATTTGCATGAGAGGCATTCAAGTTAAACTTGAGCTTAAAAGGCTTAATTGACATTTACGTGAATTATAGCCACAACCCCCTGTATAGTCCTGACCTCGATCCAAGCTATTGACACATACTATTGGGCCATTGAAAGAGTTCCTGAGGGACCAGCATTTTAGTCGTGAAGCAGGCATTTTGATCATGGCTTTAGCATACTGAGAAAAATTTCTACCTTGATGGTATCCAAGCACTGGCGAAACAGTGGGATAAGTGCACTAGTGTTGCAGGGGATTATATAGAGAAATACTGTAAAGGGAGTTTTTAACTCATAACTGTGTTCTGTTATTCTGTGCAATCAAAAGTCCGGATTTTACAGCACTGTGCTATTATAACCTATGCAACCATATAAATAACACTCGTGTTTTGGATTTATAGTTGATATTAAATAATAATAATAATAATAATAATAATAATAATTGAACAAATTAATAGTAAACCTGCTCCAGATTCTGCATAGTTGGCCTATCAATTTGAGGCTAGTGAGTCATATCATTGCAGAACAGATTAACTGGTATTGGTAAATAATAAATGATTGCTTAAGTTGAAATCACATCTTATTGCATGTAATCCTGAGGTTTGCACCTTTACTACATTCTGGTTCTCACTTACTTGTGTCTTTAAATAGGGCTCTAAAGTGCTCTTCTATTCTTCCAAAACAAACTTGCTAAAATGAATTACAGGCCTATTAATTGTGCCTGTCCATGATGATATGATTATCATTGTTAAACACTGTGGCATGTCATAGAAGTATATGGATGTAATAACCCATGCAGGTGTACGAGATCTTAGCAAGGACGGTGTATGGCAAACGGAAGCGTGCTGAGGTCGGAGTGGCTCGACTGTTGAACGAAGGTGCCTTTAAAGCAGCGTTCCCATTACATGATGTAAGAGACCAGCCTGTCACATGATCATCCTAAAATACATAATAATGTATTTTATTTACTGTAATTATGAAATTGTTTGCTTGTCTATTTTATTATAAATGACCTAAGTAAATACGTATGAATGAATAATTACATGGTAATGTTAGCTAATGTAATGAAATACGAGGCATAAGACAGTAATTCATGCTAAGGACCATATTTGGATAATCATATATACAGTAAGCTCTATCAATCTAGCTTATTTACTATTTTACACTTTGTAATTATGCTGTACATCTGGAAATGTTTACTTGGTAGCATTTATTTTACAATACATCAGACTCTTATTCTTAATTACTGGGTAAATACTCTAATGCAAATAAATACCAAGTGTAAGGCAGAATCTGATGATATAGTTTGACAACTGTTTACTTTTACATGGTTGATTGATTAAATGCTAAATAATTTCATAATAATTATATAATTATGAAATTATTTATTTTCACATGCTTTATTGAACATTCGTAGGTTGTGCAAATCTACAAAACCTGCAATATTGTTAAACAAAAAAGTTGCTAATAATAAAAATAAACTTAAAAAAAACTGATGTCTAACTGATGCCAGGAAAGTGATTATTTCAAAAACTTAATAACTCAGAGATGACAGGTTAAAACCACTATTATACATGCATATGTTAGCATTATGTTATGGTACTGTAGCATTGATACTGTTAATTTTCTGACATTGTTTCTTTCACCTAAGTCATTTTTTGCATATTTATCATGTACAATAGGCACCAAGTACAATTTGTAAGTAACATTTTTAATGATGGCGTAGAGGTTAGCACTGTTCCCTCGTACCTCCAGGGTCGAGGTTTCGTTTCTTGCCTTTGTGTAAGTTTGTGTGTGGAGTTTCCATGTTCTCCCTGTGCTTGTTGGGTTTCCTCTTGGTACTCTGGGTTTCCTGCAACAGTCCAAAGACATGAAGATTAGGCTAATTGGCGATCCCAAACTGCCAGTAGTGTGTGTGTGTGTATGAGTGTGTGCTCTCTGATGGATTGGCAGCCTGTCCAGGGTCCCGACCCCCCACGACCCTGTATACTGTATAATTGGTACAGAAGATGAATGAATACCATCATTACTATTATTATTTGCTTTACAAATCTGGTACATTTCTTTAAATACTATAACATACTAATACTTTAACAAGTTTTAAGCAATGTAATAGAAATGACTTGCAATCACCATTATGTGCTAAAAAAAATAAAGTGTTTCCTTTTCTATTCTCAGGGCCCATTTGAGCTACCAGGACATGAGATCTCTCCTGATCAGTTAAACAGGAGGCAGGTCCTGTATTATTATTGGGCTCGCTGGTCCAAATGGTACAAGTACCAGCCTTTGGATCATATACGAGAATACTTTGGGGAGAAAATCGCTCTTTATTTTGCATGGCTTGGTGAGCAGACACTTCACATTTGGTGGACATGGATAAGATTGTGTTGGTAATATTTGTTAAAATGATTTTTTGTTTATCCTTACAGGCTTTTACACAGTGTGGCTACTCCCTGCAGCAATAGTTGGGACCCTGGTATTTGTCTCGGGCATCATGACTATGGGATCCAACACACCAGCGTCAGTATCTTACACAAATGCAATGTTCCTGCAAAACTTTTCTGACATGCAATCAATCTATAGCCTTTTGTTTTGCAGGATACTGCAGCAAACAGTGTACTGTTAGTGTCTGTCTTTTTGCCTTTAATCTGTTTCCATGGAAACAGTTGACCAAAGGTGCTTTAAAAGCGGCTGCTGGGATGGGGGTGTTTGCAGCAAAAGCACTAAACTGCAAAGACAGGAAGCAAGCCATGAATATAAGCTTCAGTCAGAGAAGAGATGAAAGTCTGACTCTGCTTTCTGCACGGACAGAATGCAGTGTCTCACATGCTCATATTATAAGTGTTATTGATCCACAGATACAACTAATGTTCTCTTATCAAGCAATAAGACACTTATGTCATTTTCACAACAGCTCATGTACTGCCTTATTAGCTCCTAATATCTCCTGTTAACCTCAGATTGTATGAAAGCAGCTTAGGAAATCGCCATGACGCTGCAGTTTTATATGGATTCTTCTGGTTTTATTACATTTATTGCTTCCTCTACTCATGTCGTCTTTTAGACCTATTCTTTTTCAGTAGGAGTTTACCTTAGAGGAGGGAGGTAGTTTATAGAGCTTCATTACACCTATCTTAGCTCTTATGAAAATCAACCTAAATCTACATAAACATTCATATAAAAAAAAAATGCTTATTTTAACAGACGTCATCTTTTCAAGTTCAAAAGACCCTATACTTGACTTGAATTGGACTGTATCACATGCTCTACTTTTTTTTGACATAACATTGTTATAACAATTAATCAAAAGCCAGAGGTGGAAAGAGTAAAAACAAAAATTTGTACTCAAGTAAAAGTACTGGTACTTCAGTGAAATTGTACTGAAGTACAAGTAAAGTTACTAGTATAAAATTAATCTACAAGTAAAAGCAAAAAGTAGCTCATTAAAAATTTACTCAGAGTAAAAGTTAGAGTTACTTTTTAACAGCAGGGGTGGGATGGGGGATTCTAGTGTAGTTCAAAAAAGACAAGCGGATATAAATCTTAAACTAGTTGTTTTTAATTGAAGGAACACCTTTGTATAATAAAGCTGTTGCCTTTCTTGTGCTTGAAATCAAAGTGGTCTCTTAAATATGTGTTTGCTTTATAAGAATTTGATGGGATTTCGCTTTCAGCTGGTCTGCATCACTGGCATCTGCATCCATCATTCTTGTGAATTAAGCGCGTTTGTTCTCCCCGCCCATCAATCAATCAGTGCAGTGGTTTCCGGGGTGAAAATGTTTTTCCCTCCCCGTTGCATTATTTTCATTATTTTTAATTTTCATTCATTTATTTTTTCCTCAGTAGTAAATATGATTTAAAATGTAGCAAAATACAATACTTTAAACAAAACATACTTAAGTAAAAGTAAAATTACACATTTTAAAAACGACTTTAAAAAGTAGAAGTACACAAAAAAACTACTTAATTACAGTAACGCGAGTAAATGTAATTCGTGACTTTTCACCTCTGTCAAAAGCTTATAGAACTTTGTGAGAAGGGTTGTATTTTATATAACATTTAGTTCCGACCAAGTAATTTGATTGGACATGAGTGCTGATATAGAGTATAACAGCACTGGGACATTTACCTCAAGTTCACAGGTGGGCAATACTTGGTGTGTGGAACAAAGCATTATACACCCTACATAGCGCACTAGATTTCTGTTTTACACTATTTAGGTTTAACAGTTAGTTATTTTAAAGAAGAATAAGTCAAGACATATAAAGAAACTTATGAGACTTATGGACTGTTCACCACCTCCATGATTTATTATCCATTTACTGCTGGTCACTAACTGTTATATAACACATAACTGGATATGCATTAGCAGAGGGAACTAACCGGTTTAATAAACAAATCATAATGTGTTGGAAATTTTTGTTTATAGAACTGTTATATACAAGTAATATCCCACTCGAAGTCATGCTGTTTTACTGAATATTAGCATGCTGTGTTCAGTGTTCAGTCCAACAGCACTCCCTCTTGTGTGATATTGCTTAATTAGCTATATTTTGTATATCAATCACATAACAATAAAATAATATGGCTTGCATGGTCTTGATAATCATTAGATTATGTATCATTATCATTATGTGACTATTAGATAGCTACAAAGAACCTCAAAGTGATTTGTCATCATTGGAATGGACAACATTCTCCTTAAGAAGTTGCCAGGAACAACCCATAGTGTCACTTTTATAAATTTTGCTTGTCATGGATCATTATGAAATTTACACTGATGGCATTTGGAAGATACCATTATGCAATATGATTTACAGAACTTGCAGAGAAGAGTCTTGATGCACTGCTTTAAAGTAAAGTGGTACTTTGTATTCTTTATGTTATGCATAGGAAAGAAATCTGTGAAAGTGGGGGCCTCTATCTTATGTGTCCTCTTTGTGAAACCTGCAGACCCTGGAATATATCTGACATTTGCCCTATGGCTAAGGTAAAAAGGTGTAGAGCTTTCTTTAAACCAGTGTAAAGTTTTCATGCTTTTTTTTTTTTCAGTGATGTGTATTTAAATGATAATTTTTCTATTTCTAGGTGGGGTATCTGTTTGACCATCCTGGCACAGTGTTCTTTAGTGTGTTCATGTCTTTCTGGGCCGTGACCTTTCTGGAGTACTGGAAACGCAAGAACGCTACTCTGGCTCATCACTGGGACTGCATGGACTTTCATGAAGAGGAGGTGTGGCATAAAATCCTGCACAAAGTGATTCGGACACTGTAGAAGAAAATGATGATGATAATGATGATTATTATTATTATTATTATTATAATGTTTGAACTTTCTAGGAACCTCCACGCCCAGAATTTGCTGCCACAGCTCCTGCAATGGAGGAAAATCCTGTGACCGGCGTAAAGGAGCCCTACTTCCCAGAAAAAGCCCGTATCTCCCGTATGCTCACCGGATCGATGGTCATCGTCATAATGGTGAGCCTAAGGCCTGATGGGAAGCAATTTCCTCTCAGGCTTGTTAAATATTTGCTCGTATCTTTGGTTTTTCTGATTATGGCCTCTTGTTTCCCTCAGCTGTGCGTGGTCATGATATTCTTAGTGACTGTCATCATCTACCGTAGCATAGTGAGCGTGATGATGTACGAGACAGGGAGTTCCATGCTGCGCACTCAGGCAAGCACTCAGCGAAACAGTTAATTACGGTCCATCTCTCCGCACAGTTTATTGCCCCAATCAATACTGCCGCTTATCTTTAAACAGTGTATCTGCTCTCTATTTTTCTCCAGGCGGGGAACATTGCCAACATCTCTAGCAGTATGGTGAACCTGGCTCTGATCTTGCTGATGGGGCAGGTGTATACAGCGCTAGCAGAACGGCTCACAAAATGGGGTATGCACACTAATCAGCAAGAACTCTCGAGCCTGTACACTAGCACAATATAGTACAGTGCAGTTTGGAATATGAATGAAAACCAATAAACCATTTAGACTGAGTCATCCAGCTTACATCCATATCGTAGCTAACACTATGTCAAAGTTGTTGGTATTGCTGTACTTTTATGATTATTTGTTCAAATATATTTATGAATCAGGTTGATTATCCTGTTTTATTAGATAACGCTCAGTACTGGAGATCAATATATATTTTTTTTTTTACAGAAATGCACAGGACACAGACACAGTATGAAGACGCATTTACGTTTAAGGTGTTCATCTTCCAGTTTGTCAACTTCTACTCCTCCCCTTTTTATGTAGCCTTCTTCAAAGGAAGGTATAAAAATCCTTTTTTTTTGTTTAAAATGGCATATGCTTTTATTAGATTAGTACAGTTGCACAACAGTGGAAAAGTTTTTGTATCTAAGAAACTTAATTATAGTCCTTACAATTAAATTTAAAGTGCTGGCTGCAAATATGTGTATCCTCAACATGTTGTTTATATTTGGTGGAAAAAACTAGTAACTAGTTAGAACATTTTCTATGTCTGAAATAAAATGCATTTATGAACATGATGTTAATTAACTAATTGAACGTTGTGGAAGTGAACACTGCCTCCGATATCAATCAATGGTATACAGTGCAATCAAAGGTTATGTGTGCAGGTATAGTGGACTCATCTAGCTATCAATCAATGATACCCCTTATACATAATGCTGAGCAATGCTTATAGGCTCTAGCAGCACTTACTGTACATATATTTAGGTATATCAAACAGTCAGTTGCTTTGAAACTTCAAAGTGAAATTTTTAAAATGAATACAAAACAATTTGCCTACTGCTTTTATAGAGTAAAACATCAAAAGATCTGGCTAGATATAGAGATTTTTATTGCTACGGTCCTCTTGCTACCAGTGCTGCATTATGGAAAGGGCCAGTGGAGCCAGACCCCTGGGACCTCTCATTGTGAGGAGCCTTAGAAATATTCAAGCCACACCCCTTTCTTCAAGGTGCTTCAAGATCAGAGGCTCCCATGCAAGGCCTGAGAGTTCTTAAGGTCTTGCCTGTGGCTTTTATAATCTTTTAAGGTTTTTTGAAGCAACCCTTGTGTGCTACGGCACCTCGCCTGAGGCTTTCCAAGGCCCTTAGAGCTTCTGGAGCTTCCCCAGACCACCTCTGCAATCGGTCCAGGGATTGGTTCCTGAGCGTGGAACGATTGCATGCTCACAGACAAAAATCTAAGTGTTCCTCGAAATGGTTTCCCGGGCCCCAAGAAAGTGCTCTCGGTTCTGAAGCTTACTGAGGGCCTTAACATTCCAGTGCTCTCTGAAAGCATATTCAGGCCCCTGACATTTTGGAGTTTTTTGAACTCCTGAAGGTCCAACACTCTGGGGTATAACACCCATGGTCCTCAGAAAGCCATCATGGCTTTTGCATTTATTATTGTTTGATGTTACATGTTTAGCCAGAAGATAGATTATGTTCTTCTTAAATTAGATATTTAGATTATAAATTTTGCAGTTCAACACATAGCGAGTCTTTGGTATGGTCAATTTTTTGGTAACCATCTTCCACTTGCGCTCATCAGATAGTATGACACTGTCATCAACAAAGCACCACTAATTACTTCACTTGCACAAGCTCTATAGTAGTTGAACTTACATACTTTGCATATCATTAGCGTTCTGCTTCTTTTGATGCATTTATATATAAAGGATTATCAACGTTCTTCTGTCACGTACCTCAAACATTGCTGACTAAGCATTTGATGTATTAACTGTAGAATTTCATCTGAAAACTTTATTTTGATTGGTCTTGATATTTCAGTATTTTAAATTTCCACATACTTAGCTTAAATGTTAAATGCATTTTTATGCATTTTTGTCAAATGCATAAATAAATTAACAAAGTTAAATATATTTAAAAATATTTATATGTCCAAATGCTATTGCATTGTTACAGTACATGTAAAATACATGCAGTTCTTTACTTTTCAGCCCTGCATATAATATTAAACCATTTTTGTTACTTGTCACAGGGAGGAACTTACACATCCCTAAGCTAACACATCCCTAATGGCACGCAAATCTATGCACTCACTATACTGAAACATATGTTTCTATGAGTTTCACTGCAGTAGTGGTTTTCTAAATGGCCCTTTTGGTCTTTCCCATTGATGCTCCTCTCCAAACAGATTCGTCGGTTACCCCGGTCACTATGGCACTTTGTTTGGGATGAGGAACGAGGATGTGAGTTCTTCCTTTTAATTTCTCTCCCACAGCTGTGTACATTAGTGCTAATAACATCTGCTTCGAAACTCATTTGCTCAGTGCATATGTGAGTGCTGTGGTTAAATGTATGGTTTGTTTTTCTTGGGTGGGTGGGATGCAGTGTGGTCCAGGAGGATGTCTGATCGAACTGGCTGAGCAGCTCTTCATCATCATGATGGGGAAACAGCTCATCAACAACATTCAAGAATTCGCCCTACCGTATGTAACTTATAAGCAATTGTCAAAACTAATTCATGTTTTACAGATTCTTCCTGTTTAGTTAAATAACGAGTAATATTTGTTTAAATGACAAATTTTTGCATTTGCATGTCACTGATCTAAAAAATCACCATTAAAAAAAACACCTCCAGGGTCGAGGGTTTAAATCCCGCCTCAGATCTGTGTGCATGGATTTTTCATGTTCTCCCCTGGGCGGGGTTCCTTCGGGTACTCCGGTTTCCTCCAACTGTGTGTGTGTGTGTGTGTGTGTGTGTGTGTGTTGCGCGCCTTAGATTGGTACCCTGTACAGTGAGTTCCCTGCCTTAACCGAAGTTTCCTGGGTTAGGATCCAGGCTTCCTGCAACCCTGTATAAATATACAGGGTGGGCCATTTCTATGGATACACCTTAATAAAATGGGAATGGTTGGTGATATTAACTTCCTGTTTGT
>JAQMYJ010000015.1:9510057-9531931 GCA_030014305.1 Clarias laeviceps
TCAATGCAACCCTCTTCTCCGTCAGTGTGTGAAGAGTGGGACAAGAGGGTTGCATTGACAATCCAACACATTGAACACATTTTATAACTTATTTATAACATCAACTTATTTATAACAATTTATAACTTAATTAATAAACTTGTAAATATCTCATGAAAGAATAAAGTGTTTTGGTCAGCATTGCCGCATGCACTTGTGTGGCGAAGCTTAGGAGAAGCAAGTGTGAATCAGTCACACTGTATTTTACAGTGATGCTGCTGATAAGAAAAATCTTTTTCATAATACTTTATACATTAGTTTATAATATTCCAAATGACTTATTAAAGTAAAGGATTAAAGAAATTGTCTTTAATTGTTGTTTTTATGAAGTATGGTCTTGAAGAGAAATCATCTGAGAAATTTATTTTTTTTGTAGGTATTTTATGACAAATATATCTGAAATTCTATAGAACTAGAATGTTACCATACTATATTACCCCCCCTCCTTTTTTTCAGAATACATTATAATATAAATTATATGAACAATATTTTGTCCATTATTATTTAGGTCATTTTCTGTAAACTTCTGTTGTTTACCCTTTTTTGGTATATTTTTCTTGTTAAAGTATAGCTAAATACTTGGCCATAGCTAAATACTTAATTTCTTTGGCACATACAATGACTGCTATTTATGGTTTTTGGAAGTTTATTTTGCCCACAATATTACATTCATATTTTTACCTTGTCTTTTTTTTCATGGCACACCTTTCATGGTTTTGTTTTTTTATTTTTCTTCATAATGTACATTTTTGTGTCCTGTGCAATTTATGTACCTGTTATATTTAATTTCCACTGTTTGTATCAGCATTTGTAGTAATAATTATAACATAATACTGTAAGTCTGAATATTGAGCTCACACCATGAATCATGCGGATGGTGGAAGTCAGTGAGTCAGCAGTGTGAGGATAGAGCAGAGTGTTGCATTATGGTCCTCTGCCAGCTGCAGTAACTTTACTACTGCTGAGCTCTGCAATGTGACCTTATCGCATACTGTGTGTGTGTGTGTGTGTGTGTGTGTGTGTGTGTGTGTGTCTGTGTGTGAGTAAGAGAGAGAGAGAGAGATAGAGCGTATCTGTAATTTTTTTACAAGAGAGAATTTTCAGTATAAATTATTGACTGCATTGGTGAAAACACACTTGAATATGGCACAACATTTTTAAATTTTTGAAAAAGATCTTAGACATAAAGATAAAACACATATTTAGCACAAAGATAAAAATAAAAAAAAGTCTCTCACGGTATGGCAGAGCTTTCAACTCTCTTTTCAATAATGCATCATGCAGCTCCATGTACAGTCCCTATTCAAGGCTGCAGGCTATAATATTTAAAACTGTTGCTAGACCTATAAAAATCGACTGATTTTAGACATCATTTTGAAAAAATAATAAATTGCAATATTGCTATGCATTGGATCTGGCTATTTTCTCACTCAGATGTGCCAACATATACTGTATACAGTTTATCCATAGCCTTGGCAATTTATTTACACTGCACTTTATGCTTTTCCCGATAAAGCACCAGTCAGACAAAATGCAGAAAATGCCATTAAATGAAGGGAAAAAGAAAGAGTTGTATCTGTTTTTATTATTTTCTCCATCTTGTTTTTTTCATTTTGGTGAACTCTGCCCTTGTTTTTAATAAAACAGCAATTATTGAGAAACCAGCTATTTCACTTGAGGATGAGATTGATTGAGAGGATTTCACTGTTGTCTCACAGGACGCTATAAAAATTGCACTAATTGTACCTGTGTGTATGTGTTTGTGTGTGTATACAGGAAAGTGAAAGCATGGAGACAGAAGAAGGCCCTGACATCAGTGAAGAAGGCTCAGAGTGGCCGGGTGGCTCAGCGCTGGGAGGAGGACTATGAGCTGATCGAGTGTGAAGGCCTGTTTGATGAATATCTTGAAATTGGTAAGACTTCCGCCCTGTACTTTTTAACATTTTCTCAGCTCACAGAAAATATGATTTAAGTAATCAGCTACTTAACAGCTATTTCTGAAATTAACTAGGTGTGATAGAGCAGGGAATACGCACCACCACTAGGTATTTGATGTATTAAATACCGTGAAATACCGTTGATATAATTTATATGATAATGTATTCTGAACAAAAGGGGTGGGGGGCGGGGGGGGGATAATATAATATACTAACATTATAGTGATACAGAATTGCAGCTTGGTAATTAAAACATTAAAACAATCTTAGAAATCTGACTTTAGTCTTGGAATTTTGTCTTTTTTTCTCAGAACTCTGACTCTAAAGTCACAAGTACAGATACATGTAGGGAACCAGCTTTTGTGAGAGTGAAAGTGAAAATGATTCTCTCACTAAGGGTGGTTCCATGCAGGTACCCATATGTTAACATCAGATTTTTGAGAAAAAAATAAAAATCTGAGATATCTGAGATATCTTTTACTTGGGTTTGTCCCTTTTATCCTAGGGGTTGCCATATCAAATCATTTGATTCTCAAGATCTGGCACAGGTTTGATGCTGGATGCCCTTCCTGTAGCAAACCTCCCTTTTCCTAACCTGGCATTGGACTGGCACTGCTTCAAGTGGCTGGATTTTATGGGGCATAGGGTTAAGGGTCTTGCCCAAGACCCAACAATGGTGACCCAGCAGTGGTCACAACCACCCCAGTCAGCAACTGCCCCAGTTCTGAGATTAAAATCAGATCAGAAGCCTAATAAAATCTGAATTATGAGGGAAAAAAGGCAGAATTCTGAGAAGAAAAATCTGAACTCAAACACAATTTTATAGAGGCCATAATCCTGTTCCATAGGACACACTGCCCTCATTGCAAATTACAATTTCAGGCTCAGTGCCTTGTAATGTGTTTTGCTAATTAGTTAAGGTGCTGAATGAGAGATTGTAGTCGTTTTAATTAGTGTATATTTTGCCCAGTGCTGCAGTTTGGCTTTATCACCATCTTTGTGGCGGCGTTCCCACTTGCTCCACTGTTCGCCCTGCTGAATAACTGGGCCGAAGTGAGACTGGATGCGCACAAGTTTGTGTGTGAATATCGACGGCCTGTGACTGAGAGAGCACAGAAAATTGGGGTGTGGTTCACCATCCTTGAGGCCCTTTCCCACCTCTCTGTCATTGTGAATGTGAGTATCTGTCTCTCACAAGAGCATTTTCTTATTGCTAGCTGCGTTGGCAGTTTATTACTTCTTAGCTGGCAGGTTATTAAAGACGACTTTCTGTCTCCTAGGCTTTCTTGATTGCATTCACATCTGATTTCCTGCCTCGGTTGCTGTACAAATATAAGTTTGATAGTGATTTAATTGGTTACGTGAACTTCACACTGGCATATTCTCCACCAAGCTACAACTACTCTGTCCATGGCATGTGCAGGTAAGTACTGTTATTATGATTATTATTATTGTTATTTTTTCATTCATTCATTTATCTTCTATACCACTTATATGACTTGCAGGACACACACACATTCACACACTATAGGCAATATGGGAACATCAATTAGGCTAATCTGCATGTCTTTGGACTGTGGGTGAGCACACGGGGGAAACTCACCAAGCACGGGGAGAACATGCAAACTCCACGAAGACAGACCCAAGGCGGGAATCAAACCTTCAGCCATGGAGGTTCGAGGGCACACCACTATGCCTCTGTGCCACCCATTATTATTAATAGTAGTAGTAATAGTAGTATATTAATAATTTAATTACTATCACTGGATATATGACTCTTTGCATCACAGAAAAAAACTATTGGGAATATGAATATTAAGCATGTAGGACAAACAAAATACATTTAACTGGGTGCTCACCTGTTATGCATTTACTGATTCTGTTTATTCATCTTTACATTTATCTTTAAAATCATCAATTTACAGTCTGATAATCAACAGGAAATATCAGGGACATGCAAACAAACTTTATTCACCATATACTTTTGATATACAGTACATGGATGCTTTCTAGTGTTTGGTCACAGCACAATACATTAAGTGGAAAGATCCTGAAAATGTGCAGTCGCTATGGAAACATTGATAACATATTAGAACTAGAACATTAACATGTAACGTCCTGGAATTATTTTCAGAACTGCTGTTCAAAAACATAATTAACACCTCCTATTTTTAACTCTTCTTGGGGCAATAATAAATGTATTTTTAATTGTCCCTAGTATAGGCCTCATCCAAAGGATATGTCCTTAATGATTGATATGTCTCTTCATGGTAAATGTATCGATTTGGCTGCATTCATGTTACAAGCCACATTGCCACAATTCTGACTTTTTGGTCTGATTGGATTTCACATTAATACATCCACAAGTAACTTTTATCTGACTCTAATGTGAACGTGTCTCTCCTTTGAAAGGGCTTGTATCCACATATTGATGCGTCTTTGCTTGGTCCTTTTGGGTTACAAAATATCTTCAAAGATTCTCATCTTCACAATTAGATGTTTATCTGATAAAACAGATCAAGTAAGGCATCTTGCTTTCTTCCTTCTTAAGGACCTCAGCTAATACAGCTGACTAACTGCTTGCCGTCCTCTAGAGCAAAATTGCATCTATTGTTTGAAATGAATAAGTGGTGGCATGAACTAATTGTGAAGATGAGGATCTTTGAAGATATTTTGTAAAAAAAAAGTTGCATAAATTCATTTATTTTGCGTGACTATGTATCAGATATACAGTATATTAAATTTTCAACCACATTTGGAAGTGACTCAGGTCTGATCTGAAAAACATCAGATATGTGCATTCAGACAGCCCTTAAAAATCAGATATGTGTCACATTATGGCAAAAAAATTGGATTGGATTCATTTTAGGCTGGAAACGTGAATGTAGGATAAATTTCTCATGGTATGCTATGAAGCAATTTAAAAGTCATACTATTTAAAGACACAGCGACATCGAGTGGATTTCTTAGGCACATGTCCCTCAACCATGTTGTAGAAATGTCTCTTATCTGTTAAAGCTGAACATATTTTTTCAATAAGTTAAAGTGCCAACAAAAAGTCTTCAGACCCTTTTCACGTTTTTCACGAAAAAAGCCCCAAATCCCTAGAAGTATTCTCAGACCATGACAACTGAAATTCTCTCACAATTCCTCACGCCATGTGTGAGCACCTTATTAGCACCATCTCTACAGTCAAACACAGTGGTGGAAGCATCATGTTTCAGGGATGTTATTCTGCACCTGGGACTGGGAGATTAATCAGAGTAAAGGGGGAAATGGATACAGAAAAAACCAACAGCAATCCTGAGAGAAAATCTTCTCCAGAGTGCTCAGAATCTCAGGCTGGGGTGACGGTTTACATTTCAACAAGACGTGACCAGAAGCATACCACCAAGAAGACACAGGAGTGGCTGTAGAACAACTCTGAGTCCTGCAGTGCCTCAGCCAGAGTCCAGTCCTGAACACAATAGAGCATCTCTGGAGAGATCTGAAAATGGCTGTGCACTGACTCTTGAATGATTCTTGAATGGTAGATCTTGAATGATTCTGAGAAGAATGGAATAAACTTGTAAAAGAAAAGTGTGCCAAGTCTGTAGCATCATTCACAAGCAGACTTGAGGCTGTCGTTGTGGCCAAAGGTGCTTTAAACAAGTACAGTACTAAGTGATGGGTCTGAATACTTATGTGAATGGGATATTTCAGTCTCTATTTTTATACAAATTTACAAAACACTCTAAACACCTGTTTTTACTTTGTCATTGTGGAGTATTGTGTGTAGAAAGATGAGGGGGGAAAAATATTTAAATCCATTTTAAGATGTGTGTGAAACATAAAGTTGTGCGCTGGGAAATTACTCCCTCTACTGGCAGAAAAGGTACAAAGCAGACAGGGATGGCTGTATGTTTATCTTTTCTGCCAGTAGAGGGAGTAATTTCCCCTGAAAATAGTTTGTACAGTACTTGTGCTTGTGTGTTGCCTCAGATACAAGGCATTTCGAGATGAAAATGGGAAATACACTCTTGTTTACTGGGAACTTCTCGCAGTCAGACTCGGCTTCATCATTGCATTTGAGGTAAGAACTGATTACAGAACTCAAACCTACACCTGTATATGACCTTTTTTGTAATAATAAAAAAAAATAATAATTACTTCATTACTTAATTAATGACTTGTTTTTTGTCCTGCTGTTAACTAACTAAAATGCTGTACACACACATATGGTCACACTTAGCATGTGGTGTTCTTTGTGCTGCGTCTGATTGACTGGATGGTTCCGGATGTACCGGAATCCCTGGAGCTGAAGGTGAAGCGAGAGCGCTACCTGGCCAAACAAGCTTTGGCTGACAACCAGGAGGCGCTGTTGGTGAGTAACAGGAAGACAGGAAGACACCAGGGCCCAGGCCGTACACACCATCTGCATTCTGCAGTGATCTCAAAATAAAGGCATGATCTTAAGCTTTTTGGAGACACAGCGCATCCTTCAACTGAAGTCTAAAAACATGTGTTGTGTTGTCATTATTGTCACAACATGGTAAAGGTTTTAGTGATGAACAAGAAACACATCAAACTGTAAAGTGAGACACAACATTAACCATTTAAGCCGTCAAAACAGACATAATTTCTTTCAGCCCTTAAACGTACTGTACATTCCATTACTCCACAAAAAATATGCAGTGCAAATTAACGCAACAGCACTAACTGATGTGAGCTAACATGACATCAGGATTCATTGAGAGTATGGTGGTATCATGCATGAAGCTGATTACGTCCTCATTAAGATAGATAGATAGATACTTTATTGATACTGTTCTTTATTGCTCTTATACCATTTCCAATGATTACAATTTATAATTAATGAAAGAATAGATTACACTTTTAAATATTGTTTAACATTTACATTAAAAATTGTACATGTAACATCCATGAAACCTGTTAAATCCTTAGTATATTATTTCAAGTAATCCAAAAGTCTAACTAGGAGCAGAACTTCACCTTTGTGTACGTGTGATTCTATATGCATGTGTCAGCTGTGACATTAAAACCCAAAACAATACTGTGTGGGTTCCCCTTGTGTCGCCCCCATCCCCTCCGGGCATGATTCCACAAGACCTCTGGGGGTGTGCTGTGGTGTGGATTGGACTTGTTTGTCTGGCACATCCCATGAGTGCACGGTTGGATTGAGATCTGGGGAATCTGGAGGCCAGATCAACAACTCTTTGCCTACTAAGCCCTACTGTATATGCAGCAGGCTGTGGTGCATTGAGTGTTCTGGTGCTTTTCAATCATAGCCAGCTTTGATTTTTTTCTGTAATCTGTGCTGCATTAGCTTTTCTGTGGGATTGGACCAGAAAAGGCTCCCTCCATGATTAAATCATATCTGTTTATAGAAATCCTCAGGAAATCAATGGATTAATCGATTTTTTTAATTAATTTTTTTTATCCATTACTTGTCGTAGCCTATATTATGTGAAGAATCCATCATACAAGTTCCTGCAAATGTGCTGTTACTATAGAAGCATAGATAACAAATTGGAATGAGAGCATTAATATAAACCTGTTATTTGCCTTACAGCTGGAATAATTAATTAAATTCCAGTCAGCAGGCTATGTATAAAGAGGTGTTGAAAAATGTTTAAACAGTTTTTTAGGTGAAAAACGAGGATAGACGTACGTATTAAAAGATTACATAAGTACATTTTATTTTCCAAATTTGTCTGGTCCAAAGGGGCAATTTGCAAACACTACTGACTATAACATCCAACCTTTATGCTTATGTAGAAATATTTCCAAGTAACACCTAAGTACTATAACATTGTTATTAGAGTTACACAATCAAAATGGCTACGATAATAAAGGCCATAATAATAAGAAAAGACAAAGTCCACTTATTATCTTCTACACAGGACCGAAAGGTAATAAACACACAAAAGCTTCCTTTTGTAATGAGAGAGGTGTTCTTATCTGCTCTGGGACGTTTGCCACCAGTCAGACTGCAACATGTCCTAAATGCACCTCTAGTTATCAAATTATTTCCTGCTACATAATAATTTAAACATATTGCCCCAGCTTCATATACTGTACTTAAAAAGAGTTAATAAATCATAATGCATAATAAATTCTTTGTAGAGTATTTAGCAATAACCAGTTACAGTTTTTTTGGATATTAAACAGATTTACTTTATTCATACTGAGCTTGAAATGTAATTAACCACAGAAATGGAGCCAAGTTTGTTTAATTATTAATCCAAACGTATTTATCCATTTAGGCAGGCCTTCTTGGACAGATTAGAAGAAAATATACATGGTCAGGGGGTCTTTCAGTTTTTGTCAGCACTGTATTTGTAATACCTTTAAATTAACGCAATTCCTCACTGTTAGTGTCGCAGTGCATTTCTCTCAGATTTCATGTCTGTGGCTGAGTCGTGTTCTGACTATGAATTTGTGTGTTTCATAAAGAAACGCTCCATCCTGAAACATGGTAAATATGTGTCTATTAAAATATTGGTGATGTATTTGACTGTGCTGGTCCAATCAGAAGTCAGCTCTGCAGTCACTGACGTCACGGGCGGGTTTCTAACACAGTTACAACAGTATTTAATATGAGACAATAAAAAAACTCAAGCAAGGTTAGGTTTCAGTCACTTTTATGACACCATTTTCCAGTGATGTTCCACATGTAGTAGTGTATAAATAGTGTATTAAAGCACTGCTGGAGTTCTCACTACGGACATAGTAAAATCTGGGACGTTGGTGGCTATGGGGGCTAAATATGGGGCAGTGGTGGCTTGAACGGTTAAGGCTGTAGGTTACTAGGTTTCTGATCAGAAGGTCGGAGGTTCAAGCCCCAGCACCGCCATGTCGTCGTTGTTGAGCCCTTGAGCAAGACCCTTAACCCTGTCTGCTCCAGGGGTGCTGTATCCTTGCTGATCCTGGGCTCTGACCCCAGCTTTCTAAGGGGTACAGTATATGAGAAAATTTCAATTTCCAGGTTCAGTAAGTTATTGATCAGAAGGTTTGTGGTTTAAGACCCAGCTGGGATATGTAAAGAGTTTCACTTGTAAATTCCCACTGGAATTATATTAAACAGCACTGTTGGTAATGCTAACAAGAAAGTAGACCAACTTGACAATGAAAGAAGTTTTAGTCCAAGAAGTCAACTCAGTATTTTATCATAACATGAATATATGAATATGCTACTTGTTCTGGTTGGATTTTTTCCTTGTTGATTTTTTTTATGTAAGTAGTAAATAGTAATAATCTATGCCACATTTAGTATAATGAAATGTTTTATAATTTTTTTCCTTCTTTATGCAGTATGCATGCTCTTATACTCAGATCTACAGTGTCACACACTGGCAATAGAAAAAGTGATTGAAAAACATCTGATCAGTATAAACTTCACCCTAATGTGTTCTCAATCTTTTTCTGTTTTTTCCCTTTTCGCCTTCTGTTTTCTGTCCATTTTCCATCTTTTCTGTCCTCGAAGCAAGCGACACGTCTGGCAACTTGAGGCGAGCCTGCAGGCTCTGAGGGTCTGCAAGAGAGGGTGCACTTAAAAAGCAAGGGCTGGACCCCATCAATAATCAAAAAAGAAAAGGAAACAAGCAACCAAAAAAAATAATAATATAATTTTTGCACATGTTTTGCACTGTGTGATGTTTTGGTGAGTGTGTGTTTTCATTGGACGGTTGGTTGGTTGTGTATGTACACATTTCTAAGAGCATGCCTGTTTCATTTAGAAGTTTCCATCCGGTGGACTTGTAATGCCAAAACAAAAACAAAAATCCCAAACTGTTATGCTTCCAAATACAGTCCATCTTACATTCCATCTAAATCCTGATCAGTGTGTAAAAAAAAAAAGGAGCTAAACTGGAGTTCATCCTGTTCTGGTGTATGGATAGGTTCTATGTGATAAAAGAACACATTCGTATTCATCCAAACAATTTTTTCCCCAAATAAATAATTGATAAATGTTTACACTGTCTCAGTTTTTAAATTTTTTTGCTTGCATGCAACAGGTACGGGTGAAATTCTGTGATCGGCAGATTTTTATCATTTGCATTGTAAAGGAATGAGAATGAAAGGGCCATTCAAGTTAAATATGTTTGAGCAAGTTTCGAAGCTAAATTAGATCAGTCTCACGTCTCACACTGAGTGTTTAAGCAGTGTTTTTTCAGAGCTGGGGATTGGATGCCAGTTGGCAGTAGCACTGGAACGTTAATCTCGTGTTAACACGTCCTTGAGAGATACACACTGCTTTCGTTTCACTTTTTACCCTTATGCTCTCCCTTGTGATCTCCCGCTGATCGTTAAATCCAGCAAAGGTTCATTTAAGTCAATCGGACTGACTAATCAGTGCCTGCCCTGGTGAGTTAATTTCACAGTTTACACTCTTGACCTGAAAAAAACACTAACACAGAATAAGGGTGGAAAAAAACTGAATATATAAATCCGGTTTATTGGAAGTCAGCTGCAGACAGGTATTCTGTTAATGATTTCTCCGACTCACGGGGAAAAAAAAAGTAAAAAAAGACTTTCAATGGCCCAGGGCTCTGTGTCTCTCTCACTCGCCCTCACTCTCTCTTCTTCTCCCTCCCTCTTCCTCCCTCCCTCTCCCTCTCTGCCAATTCCTGCTAAGGCTTCGTTTTTGATTGTTGCGATTGCAGCGCGTTCTTGTGCTGTTCTGCCTGAAGGAAGAGTGCGTTAGTACATGTTGGAGCTCTGAAGTATGCAACGTGGACAGCAACCATCATACTGCACTTACGCACAAGCTGGAGCTAAACAAAGTCTAGCAGAAAGACGTATGGTTGTTGCTTTTAATGCTCTACCCAGGTATTTGTCACAAACAACAAAGTGGCCTGGCGGTGAAAACCCACAACACAGAAGTGTATACAAAATAGACGAATTGCTCTTGATGTTGGATCACGGATCGCCTTGTCTCTGTGGAATTCACATGGAAATACCTTGCTTTTCTTGTTTTCAGGTTGTTATATTTGAGTAGATGAGAATTGTGGGACGGACAGGGTTAAGTTCAGGATGTTTGAGTTCGAGCATGCCCTCTCAGCTACCCAGCTTTCTCCTAAGTGATACTTACTTAATTACACACACATACACGCTTGAACGCTTGCATGAATACTCATATCTCCTTCCCTTCTCTCTCTCTCTCTCTCTCTCTCTTTCTCTCTCTCTCTCGCTCACCCGCTCTCTTTCTCCCCCTACCTGTCTGCTATTCACTTGCAAAGCACTACTGTTGACACACAGGAATCCAGACCTACAGTACATACACACACACTCCCTCAGACCAGGAAGATTCTCCCACAAACACACAACAACTCGCTCCTCTCTCCCTCTGACTGGGAGAAAACGGAATCAATCCAGGCACAGTGGACCCGAGGACAAATCTTCTTTCACCCCGATCTGTTTTTGGTTCTAAGAGGGAGAGAGGGAGCAAAGAGGAGAGAGAGAGAGAGAGAAAAAAGCTGAAAGACGGCTTTGCATTTTAACTAGATAGGACAGGCAGCAGCTGTGTTTTTCATGTTTTATGGCTTTCTTTGTGTGCTGCTGCGCTGCAGAGCAGAGGTTGGGAATTTTGAACTGAAGATCTTGACTAGCTTCCAGTGTCTGTTGGAGGACCGTGGTAGTGTGTGGCAGAGGAGGGAGAACGGATCAGACTGAGAACGTGGTTCATGGAGTCATGGACAACACCATGCTTCAGCTGGATACTTCACTGGGCTGGATTTGCACACTGCTTGTAGGCAAAGTCCATTCCAGGAGTTACTGACGGCTTTCAGGTACATCTTTTGCATCAATCCGTAAAAGAAGTCTAATGTCTTTTGTTATACTTCTGTGATCGTATGAAGATTATTCCGTTTTCTTATTACACACATCCAATGGTTCTGGAGCGTCTATAAACGATTTCAGTTTAAGGTTTGCTTCCCTGGAGGCTTGGGCTAAGGTCCAGTATGAGTTTCTTGGATAGCAAGCAGAGACACTGCCCTTCAGCCCTCAGCTCCACTATCACACGCAATCAGACGCCAACAATCCAGCTTGAGAGCTTGTTGTGTTTGCATAGCTAATGATCTGTCGGCTGCGTGTGATGTTCAGTGCTGAGCAGAGCTGGAACAGCAAGCGTGCAGCTGGAGCAGCGGAAGGCAGGTGAGTGCATGTCCAGGACACGCCAAGAGAGGAGAGATGTAAAAAGAACTGAACATAGCTGAATGGCAGAAGAGTCTTGAACTTGGTTCTTTGTGTCCACAGCTTGAAAGGCTTGTCTTTAGGTTTGAAGTCTTGGCTTTATTTATGGTTTTAATGTCTGTTCTTTTTTTTTTTTTTTAGAGCAGCTTGAATTACTGCCTCATTACAGTCACAGTCAATGGGCGGTTTTAAACTGAAGCGTGTAAATACTGTTTGGTGACTGATGAGCGCTTTGAGAGCTTGTGTCTTAAGAACTAGTACTTTTTGAGAAAATCCTGAGATTTTTTTCTATTTGTATGATGGGTTAATAGACATAATTACTTTAAAATCCGTTTCCATTAAGGCTTTGTTTTTGTCCGCGTTGCTTATATTGACCTAAATTGCAAATTGAAGAAAAGTCTTTAAGTCCAGCTCCAGGTGTTGAAGCATTTTCCAGATAACACTCGAGTGAATCACAACTCTGTGGAAAAACTGTGGCGTTTCATCTTAAATCTTAATAATCCCCGAGTGCTGCTTAATGCCTTAAACATCAGCCTGGTGATGTGAATCATATTTCGGTTATGTTCAAGAGAGGACAGGAAGTGACACAAACGAGTATCAGATCACAATAAAGTCACATTCATCCTCTTTCTTTGTCTGTATTACTGCTTTGTCATATCATAGTCACTGAAAGAGAGATCTCAATTGCATTTCTGGCTGCATCAGTGCTTTTGTTTGTGTCCCTGTTGAATGGGATGATATCAGGTGCCTTTCGGGCTCCCAGGCGAGATACGCCATGTAAAACAGACGACTTGTGCAATGAACGCGTCTTTCAAATCGGCCCGTCAGTAGAACACTGCGGACAGATAAAACCGTCCATAAAGAGGTCAACTGAGATGATCTC
Source organism: Clarias laeviceps (assembly GCA_030014305.1). Lineage (NCBI taxonomy): Eukaryota > Metazoa > Chordata > Actinopteri > Siluriformes > Clariidae > Clarias > Clarias laeviceps. The sequence goes on from JAQMYJ010000015.1 coordinate 9,523,111, forward strand.
ATTATGCAACCTGGACTGGCGGTAAGAAACAAAAGTCAACTTTCTGTGTCCGAGGTGTCAGTGAGAAATATACTGTAGGACAGGTTCCTATGGGTGTTTTTAGTTTCTAACCTTTATAAAGACAGTAAGGAATCTCGATCCACAGACTATCACAGTCGTGTTGTGCAGAGTTTTTATTTGTAGATTTGTCTCAGAATCTTCTCCCATTTGCTTCCTCACTCATGTTTATCTGACATACTCCCATGTCCCCTTCAAACCTAGGTCATTACTGTACATCTCAGCAGCAGACGTAGGGAGACAACTGTGCATAATGGAGAGGCGTCTTCCCGAAAGCATGACGTTCAGTCATGACTTTGTTAACACACAATGCAGAGACTCGTAGCGTTTCGTTCACTTAAAGGTGTCATTCGAGCAAAACATCATTCAAATCAATTCAATTTCAACTGTATGTGTATAGCTCTTTTAACAATGCTCATTGTTGCAAAGAAGCTTTACAGCATTAAATAAAAATATGGAAATAAATTAGACCATGTATGAAAAAAAAAAAAGTTTGTCCCTGATGAGCAAGCTGAAGGTGGCGGTGGCAAGGAAAACTTCCTGAAATGACAATAGGAAGAAACCTTGACAGGAATCAGACTCAACATCTCAACTCAACCTCATCATCATCTAGGTTATATCAGATAGTATGAACAAATATCAGTCCCTGGTATATTTGTGTACTATGAGGTTGAACGATTAATATTTACAAGTTCAATAATTATGAAATATATGAAGAGCATTTAAGACTTTTTTTGGCAGGGTAATGCAACCATCTACTTAATGAAAAATCTACTTACTAAAAATCTTCTTAATGTATTCCATGTATAAACAAAATATCTTTCTCTGCTGTTCCCGTCAATTGATCTCCACAGCAGCCCATCTGACTTGGCACAGATTTTACACCATATGGCTTTCATGGCACGACTTCATCTTGCTTTTTTTAAATCATACTTATCAAATCAACATCATGAATATTATGACTAGAGAAAAAGTTGCAAAAGAGTCACTTTCCTTAACATAATAGGTGTAAAACGTTCCTATAATACCTACAAACGTTTCAAGAACGGTAACTTACAGTTGAAGCATTTTGCTAGTATTTAATTGTTAACTTTTAGGATTACTTATATGCAGCATTAAAAAAAAAACATAATTAATGACCGGGATCAATCAAACTCACTCCCTTTTTGAGTGACATCGAGTGACAATCCTTTACTTGTTATTTTACAGTATGAACACTTATGTACAGTATGTTCACTTCTACTGCATTACTACTTGACACTATTTTTCCTTATAGGTCAAGTACAGATATAAATACACAAAACTTTGCACACCAAACCAAACTTGCCTTGGGTGATCGTTAGAGTTTAAGGTTAGCTAACATCTCTTTATTTGATTGTTAGCTACTACTGTATGTTATCCTCGTAGCTCTTGTACAAAACCAACAAAAGCAAGCAGCAGATATTAAACTTGACCTGAGTCAAGTTTACCCCAAATCACTTTTAGTTTTAGTTTTTTTAATCATTACATTTTTAGTGCAGAAAAAAAAAAAAAAACTTAAAAAATTACTGATTTATTTACTTTCATTCTTGGCTTAAATTTTGCTTTAATTTTGTATCCCCACCCTGAGCCCTTGCATATCCCATGACAGTTATTGTGACTGCAGGAATTCGCCTTTAATGCAGTATGTCTGTTTGGCAAGTCCCGTCTGATTTACAGTTTAATTTACCTCTCTGTTCGCACTCTATCCCTCCATCGCCTCCCTCCTTTTCCTTGCCTTGTGGACTCACTTTGGAGCAGCACCTGCCCCATCACCTGTCAGTCAGAGGAAGCAACTCAGCTCTGGATCTGCACCTACATGTACTCGGGCAGCAGATTTGCTTAAAAAGGACGCTGTGGCTTACTTATCGAGCCTCCACCCTTCTCCCACACACCCCACCCCCCACCCCCAATGTCAGTCCATGATTTTTGGGTCAGCGGAGCTATAGCGAGTGAAAGAGGCCCTCAGGGGTACCTGGCTTTGTTGCTAATGCCATTTCACTCAGCTCTGTTTGCCTAGCTTATTGTTAATAGAATGCACAGGGTTGCTCGAGCTCACCTGCAGAATGAGTAGATGGTGAAGGAAGAGGAGCAGGGCTATGGGGGTTGCAGAGTTTGACCTTCTAAAGTCTCACCTGGGGCAAGTTGCTGTGGCACCAGTGACCAGGATATAGCCACACAAAACGGGGTCTGTTGTTCTGTTGCATGAGCTGTGGCACACAAGGCTCTGTGTTCGTTCCCCCACCACAGCTTGCTGGGCAATTTGAGTGGAATGACAAGAGCTTAGTTATTTGGGGAATGCAGAAAGTGTCTGCATGTGTCTGAGACCTTTGCAGGGAACAGTGGTGGGGGTGGGGGGGTTTGGAGACTGGTTTTGGAAATGAACTTACAGTAATTTATTACTTAAAGTCTCTCTGTCTCTGTTGTTCTGCAGATGTGTCAATGTTCATGCATTTTGTGCTGGATGTTAACGCTTAAATACCCTGGTATGACTTATAACTCAGAAAATATGCCTTTTTTTGTCAATACAATTAAATTGACAAACACACACACACACACACACACACACAAAATCTAATCCTAATGGAAGGGTAATGTTTTTAAGTTTTTAAAAAGAAATATAAAATTGATCAGTGAATAATCGACTATGCTGAACCATTTTTTTTAAGCAAAAGGGAAATGTTGGACAGTAAACAACAAAAGTGGATGTTAAGAAACCCTTACCAAATTCCCTAGTAGTTCTGTCGGACTCTGCTGGTGTTGTTGTTAGTCTTTCGGCTGCTCCCGGCAAGGGGTCGCCACAGCGGAATATCCAGTCCGCACAACAACTTGGCACAGGTTTTACGCCGGATACCCTTCCTGACGCAACCCTCCCATTTTTTTATCCGGGCTTGGGACCTTGGCACTGCTTTTTAAGTTTGTGCAGTGGCAGCACACTTGCATCTTCAGGTTGAGGATTCGATTGCTGCCTCTGTGTGCATGGAGTTTGCATGTTCTCCCCCTGCTTGGTGGGTTTTCTCCGGGTACTCCAGTTTCCTCCTACAGTCCAAAAACATGCAGATTACGCTAACTGGCATTTCCAAATGATTTGTGTGTTTGTGTGCCCTGTGAAGGATTGGCACACTGTCCAGAGTGTACCCCGCTTTGTGCCCTGAATCCCATGGGATAGGCTCCAAGCTCCTCAAGACCCTGTACACCATCAATATTGTATACCCTTGTGCAGTCCTTATATGAGGACTGTAAGGTATAATAATTTTACCAAACATCTTTCAGTTTGAAGACAATGATTAAGTTCACAGCTAATAAAAAGAACAGTAAGGAGAAAAAGACATTTACCGAACAGTAGACTCCAGGTCTCAGGAGGCCATGCCACATGCCTAACTGATGTCTCATTTAAAATCTTTCTAGTTTTGCCCCCACTCTCAGTACTGACCACTATTTGAGTGAATTTCTTGTAAGGTTTTTGTTCGTGTCTCAATGTGTGTGGGTTTGTCTTTGAAAAGCGATCCTCAATAAGCCTGCAGGTATGTGTAAAAGGCCCATCCCTAGCTCACACCTGTCTAGCTCTGTAGCCTGCAGGCTGTTTCAGGCTCCCATTTGGCCAAGTCCCATCACATCTAATATGATACTGCACAAGCCTCGCTCACCTCGGGAATGACTCTGCACAGAGAACATGCAGCAGGCTCAGCAAAGCCGTTATTGTGTAGTCGGCTTTCAAGAGACTTTTGAAAGACCTGCAAGTGTCACGCACCGGTCCATGTTTAAACACGAAGAGCCCATTTTGTGTGTTTTTTTTTTTTTATAACCACGAACGTTGCTACCAAAACAATACAAACAAGTTAATAGTTGTCACAAGCTTGTGTTTTAAATTTTTACTCTTAAACATTTGAGATCATGACTCTTGGATCATCTTTACTGAATGTAGACCGAAACTAAAGAGTGTGTGGGATGGTCAATCTCAAGGTGTTTTCAACAAGACGATCACATTTCAAAACAAATAGCCGTGTGTGACTTGTTCTTACCTGCCTCTGGCCCAATTATTACCTTGGGGGATGGAGAATTTTGGCTCAGTTCACTAGCAGAGCTGATAGTCATTAAATAAAGGACATTGAGTACAATTGAATTCATCAGAAGTGGGTCATTATCTCACTGAGTCATTACTATGGCTTTCTAATCTAAGGTCTGTTTGAGCAACCTTAATCTAGTGAACATTATCATCAGCGGGAAGATTCAAAGGCACTTATCTACAATGAAGATGTCAATAATACAATTAGGAGGAGGGAAAAAATAAATCTTCTTTCAAAGCTGGCAATTAAAGAACATAATGTTTGGGGACATGTTGTTCAATATGTGATGAAAAAGGGATTAACACTAATTCTAGTCATGCTTTGGACCACCTGGATTCAAATGCATCAATTAAACTGGAGTGTTTATAAATTATAAGTTTAATAATAATTTTTTTAAATAAAAAAGGCCTGCTATATTAACGTGTTTGAATTCATTATCTACTGTATGTACTTTACTGTATATTTATGCAACTGAATGCTTCAAGTAAAACAAAACAGCTTCACTAATCTAGGCTGCTTAACCCATTCATGCATAAATTATTTTAAAACATCCAGATTTAAGATTCATCCATGTTTCGCATTTATTACTTAAAATTGCGTGTCATCCAGTGACATTTTAATTTCTTCTAAATATGACAGGAAATGAAACCTTTATCTTCCAAAATAATAATAATAATAATAATAAATAGGAGTTAATAAATAAAGTAAATAAAATATGAAATTTTTTAATAGATGAGGAAAAATAAGTTAAGGACAGAATTTCCACTCAAGAAAAATATGCAAGTTAAATTTATTGTAGCAAACCAGACATAATCTCATAAATCATAAAGGCTACACAAGGCCAAAATCATTTTAGGAATATTCTGACATACAAACTTTACACAGTTTTTATACATACAAACTATACACAGGTGGTTTGGAAAAGAAAAATCAATAAAAAATAAAACCTTTTTTTCGGTTATCAAAACTTATTAAAAGCTAAGTCTTCACTAGAGTTTTTTGTTTTTTTTTTTCATTCAGTTTTGGATTTTGTTTTAGTAAGTGTATAAAGATATGCCAGAAACACTGAGAATGGCGACTAATCTATAGATCAGCAGAAATCATGAATGATGTTAAATTGCAATATCATCAGTCTCAAGTGTTTTAGAGATGATTTACTTGTGACTTATAAATGACTAATGTTTGTACATGTAAAATTATTTGAAACAGAAATAAATCATGAAAAGGTATTGAAAATAGAAAACAATCAAGTAGCACTTACAAAGAAAGAAAATAAAAAAAGAAATTTGAATCATCAGTGACTTAGACCAGTAGACATCAGTGGGTAAGATGTACTGTAATACTTAAGTATTGTTTTTCTCCAAATCAGATGATATTCATAGGTCTTTAGTAAAATACTGGAATTTATTGTACAGTTTTTTTCTGTTCTCCAAAATTTTGTGGGATCATAATTTTTTTTAATGTATGTAGACTGATTATTGATCGATTGGTTACGGATACACACTGTCCTGTCTGTATGAGCTTTTTTGAGGTTTGGAGGTAGGCATGTACGTAGCTAGGGATGATTTATCACATAGAACATTTAAAAGGATTTTGTCAGATTATATATTGGAGATCATGTATAATAAAAAATATATATATACACACAATAACTAGTCTGTTCTGCTTAATCAGGTTGATCTGGGTCTGTACAGAAAAAAAAAAGTTGTCTGCATTTTTGAAAGTAAACTTGAGGTAATAAAGATGTGTTTCTGTTCATAAACAAATTATTCTATTTGTAGGTATTCCACTTTTTCTGGGTTTTCCGCCATTCTTTATCATCCTCCCACTGGTTGTGATAAAAACAAGTCTTGAAGCATTGCTCACATTCTACAATTTGAATGTTCTTGACACATCACCTTCAGTTGTCCTTGGTCTGATTGCCATCTTATTGTTGTTTTATTACATGAGAATATTATTATGGACCGTTGAGTTTATAATGCTTTGTTTGCCACAGTGGGAAATGTGGCATTGTGCCATGCGCGGTGGCATTGTGCCCCTTACGTGGGTGCTGAAGGTGCCAATCTAAACACAGCCCGAGCACTGAGGTGGAAAAACAATGTCCACACATCCCTTAGGTCATATTTACTTTCACTTAAACATTCACCTGCTCCTTTGTTAATTGGGTCTTATTTTCAAACTGCACTTCACCTACTCTGTGTGTGTTTGTGTATGTCTCATGTATAAACTCACTCCCATCAGGGATTTCCCAGCACAGGATATACAGATGCATTTTCAAAGAAAGCAACCCCAGCAATCTTTGTGTTTACATGTCGAAGTGGCCCAGAGGACCGTCTGAGTTTGTTTTACAATGAGGTCATTGGGTCAGTAATGGTCGAAAGTGACTGACACGGACATGGGAACACAGAGTCATGTTTCAATAACCGGGCTGTCTCTTTTGCGTCTCTCACCATCTCTCCAGTGTTGCAGGGTTGTGTGAGGGCGATGCTTTAGAATGGGTTAAGCCAGGAATTCTGTGACTGTCATAGTTGAGTAAGTAGAGGAAGGCCTCAGGCACTAGGGGAGATTCTGACCTCCTCCGAAATGTAAACATGGCATGCTTTACTCGCAGCTGCTCCTGCTCACCCCGTCAGAGGTAAAGTCCATACCTGCTACAATTAAAATTCAACTCCTCTACTCTTATCTTAGATAAGCGTGGCTGTTTATTTAAGCGGAAAAATCCATTACTTATGATTAGACATGCTTTAAATACATTAAAACAACATGCATTAGAGTTGCTTATTAAACTTAGAATATACATTTCAGTTGTAATTACTGTTAACTATTAGCTTTTTGTGGAAATTTCGGAAATAGTTTAGTCTGGCCTGAAAAATCAAACCCATCCTGAAAAATATTAAGCACTTAATATCCAGGCATATTATTCATTAACTACTATGAATTATTCAGTAACTACAGTAACTACTATACTGTATTTCTTGAGAGTTTGCAAATTTTTGGAAAAAGTACCAATCCAATCATCCTGTCACTTCTCTTGTTCATTGGTAGCTAAAGTGAGTGTGGAGACAGCTCACCCTGAGCAATTTGCTCTCTGCAAGTGTAGGAGTTTGCTTTGAGCGCAGTGACCACCCAGACCCAGGCCAATTAGAGCAGCTGTGTGAGTTTGGACCAGTGCGATGTAACATACAAACAGAAGCCTGTGTCACCACACTGTTAGCCCCTTCAACTCAAAGACACTCACAATGAGGGGAAAATCCCTGAAACAGAGCAGAAAAGGAGGCAGGAAGTTTGGAGACTTAACCAAGGATTAACGTCCTGGAAGTGGTTTATGTGCACATTTTTGTTTGTGAATAATAGATTTATTCATTTTCCTCCCTTTAAGTCTGCATACAGGTATGTTGTTGTTCCTCAAAAAAAAAAAAAAAGGGGAAAAATATATTGGGAATACTTTACAATAAGGTTCCATATTAATCCATGAACTATGCAAGCGCAAATTATGAATGAGTGCCAAAACTATTTGAAATTAACAAAGCAATGTAGATTTCATTAATGAAATGAATAGAAGATATGATACATAACAGTAAGAGCAGTACATTGTGCATCAAATGTGGTCTAAAATAGTGCAAGCCATGCCCTAAAATTATAGAATAGAGCTGGAGCTCATCTTGTGAAGAAAAGAGAAAATATTATAGTTAATCTCCCCATGCTTGGTGGGTTTCCTCTGGGTACTCTGGTTTCCTCTCACAGTCCAAACACATGCAGATTAGACTAATCATCATTCTTAAATTGCCTGTTGTGTGTGTGTGAGTGAGTGTGTGATGGCTCTTGCCCTGTAATGGATTAGCACCCTGTCCAGGCCTCCCACAGACCATTACAGGATAAGCGGTATAGAGAATGGAGATTTAGGTTCGCTTACCTATTATGCAAAGGGTTTACGTTTGTTTTAAACAGAACTACCCATGAATGGTTTAAATAAAAATAGTAACAATATTAAAAAACCTTTGTTGATTAATTATTATTTTGCTCTACACATACATTTAAGAGCTAGCTTGGCATGCAACTACTACAACTATAATGATGTTAATTTATTCTTCCCACTAGAATTTAACATTATTCATTGCATAGTTTCGTGATTAATTTCCCTCTGGGTGTTTTTTTTCCCCTACAAAAGGAATGAGGTTAAAACCTTACGTGACCTTCTGAAAAGATTCAAAGATTCAGTCTTTTGGCTTACACAGAATTTTGGCACCATTAGTTTAGAATAAAAAAAGCTATTAATCAAAGTCTAAGCACGTGAGCATAATACTGAAGAATAATGTATCCAACACTTGGAAAGTGAAAATGTCTTTAATACTGTCAAATGCATCCAGTGTTTTCTATTATAAGCTTACCATATGAACTATTAATAATTATTAAATCTATTTTTCTCCAGATGTTTGATATATAATTTTTGTTTTAGGTATGGATTTATAGAAAGATGCAAAGTTATATGTGAAGAGAATAAGAGAATAAGAAAATCAAAAAATCTTAAAATGTGAAACTGATTTATAAATATATGCCATAGTTTTTGGCACAGTTCTCTCTCCCTTTATATATATATACACTACGTTCAAAAGTTTGGGGTCACTTGCAAATTTCTTTGTTTTTGTTTAGTGATTTATTTTCTACATTCTACAACAATA
>JAQMYJ010000015.1:9532031-9550986 GCA_030014305.1 Clarias laeviceps
CGCCTTCCCTATAATAAAGTGGTACACTATCCATCATTTAGTACAAATTAAGCAATTTCTTACTCCATTTCTTATATTTACTATTAATTCATGATTTGGTCTTGCATAGTACTTGGGTTATTATTGTTCAGTGTTGTAAAATTTAATCTCTATATCCTTGTGCTGCCTTCTGTATAAACTCCATATACTGTTATGGATGATGCAAAGTTTAACACGGCGACTTTACGATGGGCAAACCATCATTAGTTTAATGACAATTGTATAGAAACCGGCGGTATTTACAGCTGAGAGATCATGGCAGCCTTAACTGTCAGAGGGAAGAATTCTCTTCTTTAATTACAGCCGTCATAAAAGGCCTGCCATGTCTCTATTCATTTAGCATGCAGACACAGTGACTTAAAGGAGCCTAGTGAAATTACAGGGAAAATGAGAGCGGCAAAGAAACATACGCAAATGGCACCTTCAGAGAAAAGTAAAATATATGTTTGTTTTTTTTGGTTTGTTTGAAAACCATAAATGACACAACAAATTAAACTGATTGTATGGAAAGGTGTAAGCTAATGGGCTATAATGGAATGTGTAATGGAATTCATTTAGCATTAAACCATTATGCAAAATTGAAAGATGTGCAAATGTGCACAATTTGATGTCATTTTATTGCATCTCATTCTATACTGGTTTAGTAGTTCTAAGGTTTCTAGAGGTTTAATAATTAAAGAATGAATAAACATTGGAAAATCATATCTTAAGTGTACTGAGGTATGAGGAACCTTTGCACTGCAGTAATCTGTATAGTTGAGAGGGTTTCGTTTACCGATCAAATCTCCGTTCATTTTGAATTGTGTTCAGTTTTATGTGTGTGTGTGTGTGAGTGTGTGTGTGTGTCCTATCCCAATCTGTTCCCACACCCTCTCAAATCTCCTGTGCACCTAACAGCCCTCTCCATCTGAGAATAAAGAGATCCTTTGTTTGGCACAGGGAACAGGTAACCATTTGTGCAGTGCGTGCTCAGTGTTATGTGGATGCGTGATTGTAATGTGTGCGCTGTGGTGGTGGAAATGGCTTTTTAATTGGCAATGTGTGTGTTTGAAGCAAATGGAATATATATTTTATGCAAGTCATGCCAAATGTATCCCATGGGTGACTATGCTTCAGTTCTTGTGAGCAACATTTTAGGCGTTGTAGAAACAAAGCTGGAAAAGAGAAGGAAAAATCCACTTCTAGTTTTTTTGTGTGTGGGAGTAGAGACTTGTCATATTTCTTCTATTTACCTTAAGGCACAATTTATAGCAGTCATTCAAGTTACAGTATGTACATAGTGATTTCTTTTTCCCTAAGGACATACAGTTGAATGCATCCTCATGGCCTGTAGAAAATAAAAGAAAATATACCTCCATCTTACACTTTCAACCCAGGGCACAGGTGGTAAACAACGTAGATGCTCCACCAACCTAGTTTGTGGTATTTTGTGAGAAAAACAATGCAAAGAAGTGAGTAAATGAGATGGTGCAATTACTTTAGTAATAGCAATCGGAACTATGGACTTCTGGATGGTATCTTCTGGATGTGAACTGGTGCTGCAGTGGCCATGCGAAGTAACAGCGTCTGGGATGAACGTGGCAGAAGGAGCGGGTGGGGGATAAGTACAGGGGCTGAGAGCTGAGAAACCACACTCTTTAATTAAAGCAGGAAGACACAGCACTGAAGCTCTGACAGAGCCCAACCAAGCAAAAGGGGAGGAGAACGGTCTGCTCTAAAGTTAGCTTTACCCAGCAACACCAGGATGTGCACTGACAGATGGATGAGATACTCTTTGGTGTCTTCAAGCCTGGCCTGGCAAGGGGAAATTATCCAGATGAATATGTTCCTCTGTGTATGAGAAAGCGAGCTGATGGTTCATAAAGATTCTTAGAGGTTAAAGGTTCCCTGTTTTGCAGTTGGTCTCTCTAGAGGAAACATTTCATTTTGCAAGTAGAACCAAGTTATAAAATAAAGAACTATCCAAAGAACTACACAACAAATTTTCCAGTGTTGAAACAACAACCAGAGTGTTAAATTAACACCCTGCAGTATTTATATAAGTGGAGTTGGACTCATTAACTCCGAAAGTGTTAAATAATCACTGGGGATTTTAGTGTATATCAAGGATCTCTTTTTTCACACTAAACAATCTTGAGTCACCCCACATTTCTTCATATTTTGCTTCCAAAGAACCAGACTTTTTTTGTATTTTTAATGTAGTCTTAAGGAAGGAATACTTCTCCAGGCTTTCTGAAGGACGTTTTGGCTCTTCTGTACCTGACCAGTTGAAAACAGGTCAGATGATGACAGATGCTGAGTGGTTGGAACAGACAAGAGATGAAATAAGGCTGCTGCTGAGGTTGTTACATAAATCAACCAATCTTTAGGCACTTTGTAGCCTGTCACAGTGAAACATTTGTTCATATTTCTTTAATTTATTCTACAGAATTTAATTAAATTTAAACTAATATGAAGAAATGAGGGGTAGCTCAAGACCTTTGCACAGTACAGTAGAAACACATACTGCATGGCAAATGTGGACCTAAAATACTGGACGTAAAATATTATAAAATTTATATAATAGCCATGATTTGTCCTATATCTGATTCTCTCTACTTATTTCATATCCGTCCTATAGCTCCCATGTGTCATCTAAGCCATGCTCCCTGGCTATGGATTCTCTCCTCTCCCTGACTTCCTGCCTCACCTCCACTCGTTCTGTTGCCGAGGGGAGAGCTCTGCCATGTGGATCCCTGGTTCACCTGAGTCCCAGGCTCTGAACAGCTCCCAGGAAAACAGGCCAATCCTGCGCCAGCACATTGCCGTATGTCAACAGGAGACATTAGCTTTCATCGACCTTCAACAGCCTAAAACAAATGGCTTTTGTTCATCATTGTTGGGAAGAAGCAGTTCCTCACCATGCTTTTCCGGCTCACCTCATAATGGACCTTCCTCAAACTGCCCCAAAAATGGAGAGACAAATGCCAGCATGGGCGACATGAAACTTGGCCAGGATATATATGATGTGGATGAAGCTCAGGACAACATCAGAGCACCCTCTATGGACTCACTTAAGACATACTCTGAAATGCTCTTACCACAATGTTCTCCCAAAGATCTGTTTCTTCCTCTGTCACCAATATTTGCATCCAGCAACAGGGACTCTGTGGACTCTCAGGAGGCCAGCTCTCCCTGCTCTTCAGCAAGCTCAGAGCTGCAGAGTCATGATCAGTTTCGTCTACAGAGGAGAACATCACAGGGATCTTCAAGGGAGAAGTCTATACGTAAGTGGCATCATAATTTAGCTACTTCATGACACATTGTAATTTTTTTTAAGAAAGTTAGATAGTGTAATGCTTTTGGCACATGTATGGCCTACTACATCAAACCATATACAGTAATTGGTAACTTGTTACCACATCCCTGTCTTATAATTTGATATTTTGAGACATTGTAATTGATTTGTGTTGCTCAAGCTTGTGTTGTTTAGTTACCAATCCTGCACCTTATGTATCATGTGACAGGGCGCAAGATGAAGGTGTACTCACCTGACAGTGTAAGTGATGACTCTCTTAGCAGTCCAGTACACGAGTGGATCCCTGGATCCTTAGAGTCCTTCATAGAGGGAGAGTTAGGATTAGTGGGCTCCACCGTGCCCACATCTCGGAGCTCCAGCTCCTTGTTAGATTTAGAAGAAGAACTCACTCTACCTTCCTCCTCTACATCACCGTCACTAGCTTCGGATCCCCCAAATGAGGATGTGGCATCAGGGGAAAGGGCAAGTGAAGGAGGAGCAGGTGAATTGGACTTGACGGACAGTGGGCCTTCACAAGGGTCAGCCTTTTTAGTTGGGCCTTCCCTGCCTCATCCACACTCCCACCCTATGCCCCTGCCCCGTTCCCGTTCCTCAGACCATGAACGGCGACGGTTCTCAGCCTCTGAGCTCATATCACGCCTGCAGCTTTCACAGAGGAAGAACTCTTTCACCCTAAGGCTGGGAAAGTCGCTGTCTGCCCGCGTGGCCTCCCGGGATCGTCACCAATCTGTAAACTCTGGCCAGGACTGTGAGTGCTTTCAAAACCCTTTTAATATTTTCACTCCAAAAATTGTCTGCAATCTAATACAGCGGAGAAGACATTTTGTCAGTTAACTTTAGGTCAGAGACCTTTTCTGGAGAAGACATTCTGACATATGTTACAGACATGGCTGTTACTCATCCACTCAAACACTTTCTCTGTTTGTAGACAAACCCAACATCAGGCAGCGCCTTTCAGCAGGCTCGACTGACAGCACTCAACAAAGCCCAGTGGGATCTGCACCACCACTGCCCTCTGCTGACAACACTCTGCCACAGCATAGGAGAAGCTCCAAGCTGAGGTGATTGTCCTCCTCGCCCATCATTCACGACCAGGAGACTAGAATCATATCATTCTACGATTAAGTTGTTTTGTAATTCTTTTCTGCACAGTATGAGAAAAGATTCAATTGATGAAGATGCAGACACCACAGTCCGAGGTCCCAAACGCCTGTCACGCTTTCTACCCAGTTGTAAGTGTAGCTTAAGAAATGTTAAAAGGTATGTGTAGCCCTCTTAAGTACACATTTCCTCCATGGTTCCTTTTCTTCCATGTCAGTGGTCCTGTATCAGGAGTACAGCGATGTGGCTATTAATCGTGAGATCCAGAGGCAACAAGGGGCCGAACCTGGAATGGAAGATGACCGGGCTGGAGACAGCGCATCCCCAACCAATCTCTCTCCCTCCAGCTCCTTTCGTTCATCACGGGGCTCTGCTTTCTCCCTGTGGCAAGACATTCCTGATGTGCGCAGCAGTGGACAGCTGGACAATTTCAGCAATGAGGAGCGCAAACTGCAAGAGGTAATCCCAGCTGCACTCGCTTAATGCACCTATCTTCTTCAGTTACAGTTCAATTAATACATACTATTTTTCAGACTAATCCAAATTATCTCTTAATATAGGCTAAGTTTGAGCTGGTGACAAGTGAAGCTTCTTACATACGTAGCTTGACCATAGCAATTGACCACTTCATGATGTCTTCAGAGCTGAATGAGTGCTTGGGGGCTCAAGAGAAACAGTGGCTTTTCTCCAAATTGCCTGATGTCAAGGACGTCAGTGAGAAGTATGTAGAAAGGGTGAATGAAGTAAGCATGGTGGCTCTGGGACCTATATTGTTTTTTAGTGACTCTCCTGTGACTCAGTCTCTTTCTCTCTCTTTGCCTTTTTTTACTGTATTTCCTCATTTTTATTCCTATTTGTTTCCCCCAATAGATTTCTACAGGATCTTGAGCACCGGTTAGAGGCAGACATCTTGCGTTTCGATGTGTGTGACATTGTCCTAGACCACTGCCCAGCACTACGGAGGGTCTACCTTCCTTATGTTACCAACCAGGCCTACCAGGAGCAGACCTACCAACGGCTTCTGTAAGCAGTTTTACATTTTGACTCCTATGTATAGTGTAAGGTCACATGGCGTCTTAGTGGTTAGCACAGTCGCCTTGCACCTCCAGGTCCTGGATTCGATTCCCGCGTTGGGTCTGTGTGCATGTTCTCCCTGTGCTTGGTGGGTTTCCTCCGGGTTCTCCGGTTTCCTTCTACAGTTCAAAAACATGCAGATTAGGCTAATTGCCATTTCCAAATTGCCTGTAGTGTGTGAATGTGCGTGTGAATGTTACCCGGTGGTCCTACCACGGTTGTACAAAATGGGAATAAATACAAGTCCCTAGTTGGAATACAGAGGTTCCTGGATGGTTTGATGTACAGTGTACACAAGTGTGCACAGTAAGGCCACTGAGGAATCCTTTTCATTGCCACTGCACAGTCAGAAGCTTTGAGCTGATTTTTGGGTAAACATGCCTTGTTGAAGGATGCAAGATCCTGGTCAGTGGATCTTAGAGCACTGCAGGAGTAAAGCAAACCTTGATGCCCACCAGGGATTCAACCAGGTATTGACCATTTTGCTTTTTCACAGACAAGAGAATCCTCGCTTCCCTGGAATCCTTGCCCGTCTGGAGGAGGATCCGATTTGCCAGCGTCTTCCTCTTACATCATTCCTCATTCTGCCTTTTCAAAGGATCACACGGCTCAAAATGCTAGTGGAGGTGGGCGGCATATCCAGCGACCAACTATTGATCATTACTAAATCCAGGGTTTATTTTTACAAGGATGGTAGATATTTCATTTACAATTTTACCAAATCACTTCTACAGACCAAAACATAGGACTGATTTAAACTTGTTACAGAACATCCTAAAGAGAACAATGCCTGGTTCGCGAGACGAGGACACGGCCACCAAGGCGTTCAACGAACTGAAAAAGGTAGATGCATTATAATTGGCATTAAAAAATATAGATCCCTGATCTGTTATTCTATTGCATGGGCAATGAAATAATTCACATAACAGATCTGCGAAAGAAATAAACAGACATTGCATTTAGTCTGAATAAATCTCTCCACATGTGCTGATTTAGATTATAAAGGAATGTAACTCCAGTGTGCAATCCATGAAGAGGATGGAGGAGCTGATTCATCTCAACAAGAGAATACACTTTGAGGGAAAGGTACTGAAGGACATATCATAAACGGCATAATTTGTAAATTTTTTAAAAGTTAACTGTTTTCTATATCTCTCTCTCTCTCTCCTTCTTGAAGATTTTCCCTCTCATCTCTCAGTCTCGCTGGTTAGTAAAACACGGTGAGCTGCTTGAGGTGGACACACAAACCATGAGCATATCCGGGTCAAAGTTTAAACTGCCTACGCGTCCTGTGTATCTGCACCTGTTTAATGACTGCCTCTTACTGTCCCGGAGAAAAGAGTGAGTAAATACTGAAGTGTGGCAGTAAGGGAGAGCGTGGGAAAGTGGTTCCTTCTGCTTTTGTTTTGGTTTTTGTCTGTTTTTCATCTGTTTACATCTGGGTTTTTGTCTATGTATACTGCCCACAGTTGGAAGGTTAGCAAAAGTCAGCATTTTTTCTAAACCACTCATTAAATGCTGACTAGCAGCCAGCTAACCGTCATCTGACACACAGTCTGGTTTGGTTTATGGGATGGTCACACAGTGCTTTTTGTTTCTGCCCCATGTAGCACGTGGAAATTCATGGTGTTTGTGCATGCTAAGATTGGAGAGCTAAAGGTGAAGGACTTGAGTCAGAAGCTTCAGGGCATCTCAGGCTTTATCTTCCTTCTGCAGCTGTGTGAAGGCCAGCAGCTCAAGTATCAGATCCTGCTCAAGTCACAAACAGAGTGAGGGTTATATAATATTCTATCAAACTCACAGCATTGTGTTCCTCTTGCCTTGAGTACGGTCAGCTAAACTGATCATTTGCTTGTTGTATATGGTGAATTAAATTGATAATCAGATTCTGCCACCGTGATGGTCTTAACATGTTGACTGACTAAAAACTTCTCACTTTAAGACTAATGGCAGATTGATTCTGTTAAATAAAATAAAAAGAAAGCTCATCAAATTGTGGATATAACTTTTCTCTGGACAGGAGTGGCAAACATCGATGGATCACAGCCATGATTCCTCCAGATGTAACTATAGCACACACTAGTGAAAATGAGGGTACGGTCACTTTAATGCTACAAGTAATGAATTTTAATTCTATTTTCAAATAAGGAAAAAAAAACTGGACATATACTTGACAATATTATTTTTGTCTCTGTGTTATATTTGTGCAGATCTATCTCAGGTTCAGTGCATTAAGAGCTACCAAGCTCAGGAGCATGATGAACTCACACTGGAGAAGGCAGATATCCTGCAAGCTAAAACCATTACAAGTGATGGTATGACTGCTTTACACTTCGATATTTTATATATAGTACTGTGCAAAAGTCTTGTTGCCACCCCCTCATTTCTTCGTGTTAAATTATCTTAAGTTATGTAGATTTACCCTGACGGCATGGTGACTTTAAGCATTAGCACTGTCACCTTGCACCTCCAGGATCCGGGTTCGATTCCCGCCGCGGAAACCTTTGGCCTCTACAATGACAAGAGGTGTTTATAGTGGTGGCTTACCAGACAAAAACTGCTGCATGGGTAACCTTGGTCAAAGTGTCCTTTGAGATTGCCTCACATGCATTTTCAATTTTTTCTCTAAGGACCGGCAGTGTAGTGGGTGTCTGCGATATATGACATTCTTTAGGGTCCCCCCCATAGATAAAAGTCTGCAGGTGTTATATCAGTTGAAAGTGCGGGAACTTAACTGCACCTCCTTGTCCTAGCACCAGCCAGTGGGTAAGATAAGTTTTTTTTTTTTTTAATGATTGCTTTATGTCAGCAGCAACCTCAATCCCCCTCTCGTCTGTTCCAACCACTCAGCATTCAGCATCACCAGTATACTAATCACCGGCCTGATCATCTGCACCTGTTTCTCACTCATGCCTTACGTTATGTTTAAAAAAAATTTTTTTTTTTATTCATAGGTCATTGTGTATCTAACAAATAGAAAACATTTCTCTGAAACAGGTACAGGGACTGGACTGAAAACGAGCCCCAGAAATGTCCTGCAGAAAGCCTGGAGAACTATTCGTTAAGATTGCATTAAAATCTACAAGAAAGTCCTACTTTGTTTGGAAGCAAAATATGAAAAAATAAGGGGCTGCTCAAAACTTTTGCATAGTACTGATTTTTTTAATAAGGTATTAATATTATTTATGACAATGTGACTATCATAATTTCCAATGGAATTTTATTGTTTCCTATTACTCAGGATGGGTGGAGGGGATCCGGTTGTCTGATGGAGAAAGGGGCTGGTTCCCCAAAACGTATGTGGAGGAAATCACGAGTCGCAGCGCCCGTTTGCGGAACCTTCGTGAGAATATTCGCATCAAGTGTGTCACCCAGAAACTAGAGGGCGAGCCTCAGTGAAGGCCTGTAATATAGTGCATCGTTTTATTTAAAACCTCAAATCATTGAAAGAGAAAGGCTTTATTTGTTATGTTCTAAATGTTAAAATGAGACCTGGATTTCCGCAATGGTAGGCACATATTTGCAGTTATGTAGTTGCACATCAAATAATTGTAATACTATGAATATTTCTTTCTCTTTCTTTGTTGCTATTAGCATTTGTAGATATGTAGCATTTTTACGGAATGGTTTGGGGAAATAAAATCTATTTGCTTCCAATTCCATATACCTCAAGTGTAGCAAATCAGACAAAACATGTTTGGTGTTTATATTTTGCTTTTAATTCAGTCAATCATACTGGTACATAGAGCTCGTTAAGTAGCGGAATATGCATTAAATACATAAACCAAATCAAATGGTTTCCACTAGCGTTTTTAGCATTATAGATTTATTTTCAGAGATCACAGTACCCAGTCAGGAACCGCACAATCAGGACTATTTAAGATCACAACAAGACATGATCTCTGACAATTTTAACCATTTTTAAATTAAATTTAAAGCAGACGAAATACTGAGCAAATGAGCATGTATAGGGAATTAACAGAGTTCTGTGTTGCAGTTTGTACGCAATGTCTCAGCATCCCATTCCAAAGCAAGTGAACATGTATTATACCTTACCCTAAACCAAATTTATAATTTGCTGCTGCAAATGATTTGTCTGTTGTTTCTGTCCACTTCTACTTTTGACCTTTATTTATGATGCCAAGTCTTTCAACATGTGGATATTTTTGTAATTCCTGTTTGGAGGAAAGACACTAAATAATTATGCTGAGCATGGTCTAAAAAAAGAGCATTAGATATCTATTCCTGTGTCATGAATTTCTGTAAATCTTTTATCTTTAAAATAAATACATCTATCAATTGAGAAATATTCATTTTGTTTTGAACTGTAGGCACAGTTGGTAGAGTCATCACCTCTCCAGAGCTTGCGTTCTTGTCTGTGTGCAGTTTGTTCTCTACAGTTCCCTCCCACTAAAACTATACAGCTGGGTGGATTGGCTAGGATAAATTGCTCCTAGGTGTAAATGAATGTAGGAATGTATGTGCATGGTGCGCTAATGGTGGATAGGTGACCCATCCAGGATATTTTCCTGCTTAAAATCTAGTGTTTTCCACCATGACCCTGACTACAATAACGTGGGTGAACGTCCACATCCAGATCTCACATCCTGGTGTGGCCAAATATCCCTTTTTCATTCCTATTTCAAAAAGTTTTTTTTTTCAGTGCTTGCAGCTTAAATTTCCCTTTATAGAAGTGCATGGAATTGTCTAATAAAAGTTTCCAGTAGCAACTGGGCATAGGTGTGGAGGTTAGCACTGTCGCCTTGCACCTCCAGGGTCCAGGTTTGATTCCCTGCCAGGTTCGATTCCCATATCTGCGTGAATGGAGTTTGTATGTTCTCCCCATGCTTGGTGGGTTTCCTCCTCTATTCCCACACAATAGCTCAGTTGCCAGTGAAACCCGTTATTTTTTCCCCCTAACCCTTTACAGCATCAGACTTTTATATCTACCGTATTAGATAAACAAGCCAAGTTTCCATGATTCATGATTCAACCTACTACTTCAAAAGTTAAACAAACTATGTTCAGGCTATTCTACAAAATTACTAACCCAAAAATGTTTCCTGCTTCGAATCCAATACAAGTAACTGTTCCATTAAAGATCAAGTTTTGGGGCTAAGTTTAAGAAGCTAACTTGATAATCAAGCAATACAATTTGACAATAGCAACACATACTGTAGCTTCAGGATTGAAAGTTGAGTCTTATACAGTATTTAACTGAATCTTTAAAAAAGAAGGTTAAAATCAAAAGCTTGTATCTAGGTTCCCGAGTCTTGTATTCACACTACTGTTCTCCACATAAAGATTACTTTCTTATTTTCACTTGAGGCTATATTATTCCAGATCAACTCATATCTCTGTCCCACAGGCATAAATGAGACACGGTATGAGGTAAATTGAATAGCTTTATTGTGACAGCAATACCAGGAACTTTTGACTTTGTTTTTCTGTCAAAGTTTGTGACTGTGCTAGTAGTGACAGTTGAAGAATAAGAGCAGAGCTTCATAAGATACCAGAGATCTACTGCGGCAGCTCAGGAATGCAAGTCTAATGAAAATAATTTATTACATCTCAAAGAAGCATTTCATTTTTTATAATAAAACAAAGCTGTTCAGAAAGCAGGCAGGTTTGTGGCTTGGTTCTGTAAAGGCACGTCCATGCATTTTGCAAGAATTCACTAATCTAATGATATGACGCGTCTTATTTGAATCTACACATTTTCATTAGATTAAGATGACAGGCATATCTGTACAAGCTGCTGCATGCAAGTTTAGAATAATTTATTTGGACAGAAACTATACATAGCAGATCAGATCAACACAACGTAATCCTTTTTAAAGGCAATTTTATGCAATTTGTAGTCAACTATCCCAGACCACAGGTTCCCAGCCTATGTCCTACACATTAAACTGTTTACCTGCTTTAACAGTCCCATTAAATGGCAGTTAATCAGATGAATTAGTTGAATTAATTGTGGAACAGGGAAAGCATTAAATGTGCAGGACAGATGTTACTCCATGACCCAGAGTAACCTCTGGGACCTTCTGCAGTCTTTGCTGCATGCCTTTACTTTTTCACTTCAGCTTCTGTGCTTCTTTGGTATGAGAGGTGGAGGTGTATGATTAGGGAAGGCTTGTGTCTTTTCAGGCTGAAAGAAAAAAAAAAAAAAAAAACATAGCACATACTTTAAACCAAAACTGATTTTGATTAAATTGTAAGTCGGTTTATTTTATTTGCATTTTTACCTGTTGTAATTGAAAAATCCAATTTTGGTAGTCTTCTGGGGAAGTGCATGATACTAATAGAGATTCCATCAATTCTCCTAAAAACAGAAAAAAGCTAAGTAAAATTGAATATACTGTATACAGTATTTTCACACTGCAAATGTAAAATCAGGAGAAATTGTGCAATTTCCTTTTCAAAACAGCAAAAATCTACCGGCAATTTATAACTGTAAACTACAGCAATTAATCACATTATAATTGCTTTAATTAAAAATAAACAAATATATAAACATAATGATGCCTATACCGAAATAAGATAAAGTATCTCCTCTTATCCTGCTAACTACATACAGTAGCTTGTTAGGTGCTGACATGACTCTACCATATACCGAATACACAAGACACACCTTTGTTTATTTTTCCAGTTAAACACTTGACTCAACATGGCTTCAAAATACACAAAAGCAAATGTTACTGTAGCATATACAGCTGAAGTTGGAAGTTTACATACTCCTTAGCCAAATACATTCAGAGTTCCTGAAATTCAATCCGAGTAAACATTCCGTGTCTTAGGTCAGTTAGGATCACTACTTTCTATTTGGAATGTTAATGACAGAATAATAGTACAGAAAAAGATTTATTAGAACTTTTAGTTCCATCATCAAATTCCCAGTGGGTCAGAAGATTACATACACTTAGTATTTGGTACTGTAATATTGCCTTTAAAGTCAAATGTTCTAGGTAGCCTTCCACAAGCTGCATGCAATAAGGTGCTGGAATTTTAGCCCATTCCTTCTGACAGAACTGGTATAACCGAGTCAGGTCTGTAGGCCTCATTGTTAGCACACACTTCATCCATTTCAAATTTTTATTGGATTAAGATCATGGCGACTCCAATAACTCAACTTTATTATTAAGCCATTTTGCCACAAATGTGGAAGTATGCTTGGGGTCATTATCTATTTGGAAAACCCATTTGCAACCCAACTTAAACTTCCAGGCTGAAATGTTGCTTGAATATATTGATATAATTTTCCTTCCTTATGATGCCATCTATATTGTGAAGTGCACAAGTCTCTCTTGAGCAATGTAACCCACAATATGATGCTGCCATCCCTGTGCTTCACGCGTGCAATAGTGTTCTTTAGCTTGCAAGCCTCACCCTTTTTCCTCCAAACAATAATGTCCTTATGGCCAAACAGTTGAATTTTGTTTCATCAGATCAGAGGACATTTCTCCAAAAAGTAAGATCTTTGTCCCCATGTACAGCTTCAGACAGTAGTCTGGCTTTTTATGGCTTCTTTTTGGAGCAGTGGCTTCTTCCTTGCTGAGCAGCCTTTCAGGTTATGTCAATATTGTCTCTTTTTTTTTTATCTGTTTCCTCCAGTGTCTTTACAAGGTCCTTTGCTAGACAGGAAAGTATTTCTTTAGATTTTTCTGAGTTTGCAGGCCTTAAACTAATACAGCCACAGTTACTGTATCAGAAGCTTCAAAACCAATGACAATTTTCTGGAACTAAAAGCTGTTTAAATATACAACTTCATTTTATTTTGACCCACTGGGATTGTGATATAAAGAATTCTTAAAGTGAAAAAATCTATCCGTAGACAATAGTTGGCGTAAAGTAGATGTCCTAACCGAGTTGCCAAAACTATAGTTTGTTAACATGAAATTTGTGCAGTGGTAAAAAAAAAATCTGCTTAATTGACTTTTATGTATGTCCTGTATATTTCCAAATTTAACTGTATAGTTTATAAAAGTCATGAACATTTTATGGGTTTTCAGGAATCACTATGCAGAGAAGGTTTATTGATGTTACTAATAAATAATCAAGTGTGGACACATACTTATAGCTTCTCTATCTCTAAATGTTTTTACTGTGTTTCATTAATAATTGGTGAATATTATAATTACCTGTAACCTCGAATTCAAGTCTCCCATGCCGGGCAGATCTCTCCAAAGCTCGGATACTCTTCCTTGGCAGACGACCCTGTAATATGAACTTGCAATAGGTTACCAATGCCCAATATATATAAAAAAGATGAAAATAAATATATTTAAAAAATGCTAAATGTAGTTGCTTGCATTCTTTGCCATCTCGGTATTAAGTCATAAACACATTGCCTGGCCAAAAAAAAAAAGTTTCAGAAGGGTCAAATTATTGGGCTGCATCAAGCAAACAAATTAAGGATTTTTTAAAATTTTTATTATTATTAATTTGAAATTACTGGAACTGGGTTAAGAACCATTCAACATATCAAAACCTGGAAGGATAGTGCCAAACTGTCAACTTTGTGGAAGAAATGTGGTTGGAAGTCAATTAAACATTAGGTGAAGTTGCATGGCAAAAAAACATCAGTAAAAAACAAAGCTATGTTTAAAAGTGAAAGTAAGAGCAATTCCATAGCCTATGTGATGAGAACTCACAGGATTGGTACTAAACAGCTCTGGCTGAAAGAAAACGATTTGTTATTGAGACTAATCAGAAAGAGTGATTCTGGGAGCATGATGAATAATTTTCATACATCCACATACATGAACTGGCCACCACATTGTGTGTAATTAAAGTAATCAAAGCTAAAGGTGATAGAATGAAATCTTGAAGTGTGTGACTTTTTTTGACGAGGCAGTGAATACTGTATTTCACCAACATATTAACATGTGGAAATTTTTTGATTTACTAAAAATCTATACCTAAAATGTTATATAGTGAAGAATGTTTAAACCTTCATCACATCAATGGGTTTCCCAGTCTAATTTGGTATATTAGAAAAACAGAAACATCATGGATCGGAAAAAGTAATACCTCAGATTGTCTCACCTCATATTTGATCCATAGACGATGACTGTCAACAGATAGGATAAGGAGGTCCAGTGGAAAGAGCACAAAGAGACGCTCCTGAGATCCCTGTAAAGGACAATCCCATATTTTGACAAATATGTTTTCTAGCTATGAAAAAAATGTCATGCGTATTACTTATGTGTATTTCTATCCCTCACCTGGTTTTTTATATTGCTAATGTTTACCAGTGAGAGGTAGGCGGGTTGGCCCATGTGCTGGATAGGGGATCCCTCCCATTGCATTATGGGACACCTTAGCAGGTGCCGCTTTAGTTCTTCCCTCTTCCAGTTCTCATTACATGGCAACTAAGAGAGAGACAGAGAGAGATAGGGAGAGAAAACATACTGTTTTTGTCCTCATGATGGCGCATTTGAGCCAATTTAAAAATTCTAAATACAGTAAACAGGAATAGTGCAGCAGCAATTTCTATTTAAGTCTACATGTTTATAATGTAATACATAAGACATCTAATAACCAAAATCATAATTATTACACCTATCTGCTTATACAGTTACGGTACATTAACCTTAACCATGCATATACTAGTAAGAAAGATTGTAAAAATAATTCTTTCACGATTTTCTGAAATATATGTTTGTATCTAAAACATAATCTGACCTCTAATTAACCTAGAAAATTCCACACAACCAGTATACTACAACTGATTGATGTTTGCGTTGCAAAAGTATATGAACTTAGATTAAAGTACTGTATATTTCCAAGATTAAAGAAGCCAAAAAGAGAGGAAGGCTATGCACTACGTATTGACAGGATTCAAACACATCCAGAGTTCTGGTCAAATACTTCACCACTGTGTCCCCAATAAACTTCTTTACTAATTTTATACAACAGTTAGTTCTGACCAAGTAATCTGATTGGATGAGTTACTTTCCATAAATGTGATAGACAGTACAGAGAGGTTTAACTATATGTATCACTCTGCATCAACTGCCACTTGCCTGCATGGGTAAAAGTAGGTCAGTACAGTGTTTGCAGTACTGAGGCAAGAGCAGCTGCCTGCCAAATCACATTCCACACCAGTTAGGGAAGCACTTCCAGCAAGAAAGCACATCTGATACCATTATGTTAAGTCATTCAAAGTCATTCTGAATTGCATCCATGTTGGTTTATTTACGCCGAAAGCTAACTTACTAACGAGTCATTTAGTTCATATCGTTCTTTCATTCAGAAATAAACTTAAATGTTACATTTTCAATAAACAGACACCCAACACGTCTACATACACAAATTTTGGCTATAGTTCTAGTAATGAAAATATTATAATGCAGCTAAGGACATATTATGATAAACAGAATGAGCAACCCGCCTCTCATATCTTCTGGTCCGAGTCGTTCTTTCTTTTGAATCTATTGCATGCATAGTGTCTATGGGAGTCACGTGACAAACGAACTAAAAGACTCATTGAGAATCGCTCCATTCTGTTTCCTGTGTACTGTACTGCATAGCGTCTATGAAGTCACGTGACAAGAGAATGAACGAATCGGAACAAGACTCATTTCTGACCTACGGAGGTTTTGCGATGCTTTGCGCATGTGCGCCCAGTAGAAAATGAACGAATCTCTCTCTGAGACTACTCGTTCTTCTGAGTCACGTTAAAGACTTGTTCAAAAAGAACAAATCGTTCACGAATGACCCATAACTAGTGGAAATATAAAGAGAAACTTACAAGATTTGCATGACTGTCCACCACCTCCATGGTTTATTATCCTCAACTTTTGGTTATATAGTACCAGTAAAAATTTAAAACTACTTTCACCTCTGTTAATTACATTATTTAATGTTACGTGGTGCGGTATGGAGAGCCGCAACACGAGATGTTTTAATGTTTATAAGAGCCCTAACGCAGGGCTTTAGAGGGGGTCAATGAAATAGGAGTTGAGAGTGCTTGTGATGCGCACGGGAAGACCTTCCTGTTTGGAGATAACGTAAGATTATTAATTTGAAATTTAAAAGGAAACTGAAAAAAACAGAGCTTCGTCGTCTACGCGAGAAAGGACGGGGCTCTGGTCACTAAAAATAAAAACCGTATCCTCTCGGGGCTTATGCCCTTACCGAGGATTTATAGAGAGTGTTTGTTTTTTGTGTGTAAACTTAATACTTAACCTGAGAGCGCGCGCTTAAAGGAGAGCGCCGCTCTCTCTTTCTTTCCCCGCCGTCTTAGAGAGCAAGAGATTGGATCTTTGCCTCGGTCTCTCGACTTTCTGCGCACTTGCACTTTCATTTGCTTGCTTTGTCTTTGGCCCTGATACCTTACCGGTGTTACCTAAATGATCGCACGAAGTGCCGCGGTATCAGGACCCTTAAATAAACACGCCTACAGGTGAGGCGCGTTCACGCTGATTGCGGCGTTGCCTGGCAACAGCGTGTATAAATGTTCGCGCCTCTGCCTGTTCAGAAGTCCGCGGGGTAGCAGGCTGCGGATCTGCCCGTTCCAAACTGAGCAAAGCACTTTCGCGCGGTTCTGCCCCACGTGAGACCCCGCGTCGTTACATTTAAATGCTTAAACAAATAATAATCTGTTGAGGAAAAACGGCGTTTGTGGAACTGTTGTATAAAAGCAAAATCACACTCAAGGTCATGCCGTTAAAATAACAGCAAGGGTGTAATGTGGCTGTAGGCATAACAGCACTACAACTCGTGATATTGCTTAAATAAAAAAAAAAAAATCTTCTCCATTGTTTACTGATTGGTTTGTTGAGTCATACGCTAATAAAAGTACACCACAGTAAAAAGGATTGACACCCCTTAGGTAAATCTAATTTAAAATGTATGGTCATGTTTGGACCTAATCATTTAATGTGGACAATAAATACATTTGAAATCGAAGCTTTATATTCACTTAGGCTGAAGTCATTATAGTTAATTTTTTTAACCACTCCTCAGATTGAAGTTAGTGAGGGCATCTATTTTATACATGAAACAAGTAATTTCCCCAACAATTGTTTACAGATAGATTATTTCACTTATAATTCACTCTATCACAATTCTGGTGGGTTAAATAACTTGGAAAATTCTAGAAAATCATTACTCAGTGCCTCTTTGTGTAAGATCATGGGAAAATCTAAAGAACTCAGCCAAAACCCCAATTTTAGGAACAATTTCCAAATGCCTGAAGGTACCACTTTCATCTGAACAAACAATATTATGCTTATACACCATGGAACTCACAGGTACAAATATATATCAAGAACAAAACTGACAATTTAAAGACAATGCTACCAAATACTAACTAAAGTTATGTGAAAAACTGAGTTTAAATGCATTTGGCTAAGGTTCTATTCTTAACTTGAATTCTAAGTATACCTTAGTACTTAGCATACTTGGAAACTTATCCCCATATTACTGAATCTAAAGTGAAAAAGATATCTCATAATATCACAAACAAATCTACATCACTGTATTTCTGTAAGAAAAAAAGAAACACAACAAAAACCTAGCAGGTAAGAAGCTAAAATGGTGTTTAAGACTTTGACCAGGTTAGCCTGTGGGTTGCTATTAGTAATTAGCTACTAGCAACCCACACGCTAACCTGGTCAAAGTCTTAAACACCATTTTAGCTTCTTACCCAAATCCTGCACTGAATATGATGTATTCAGAATTATATTTAAAAAAATCAAACAGTTAACCAATCAGGAAATCTAAAACAATTAAACCGTTAAAACAAGTTAGTCAAATTATAGAGAATCTGGATAATAACTTCTGGTGAAGACAGTCTACCAGTTTGACCAGCTCAGCCTGTGGCTTCTCTTTCAACGTTAGCATAAAATAATACGCCACTGTGCTTCTATTTAGATCCTCTCATATAAAAAGTAAACAACTGTACATGTTGTGCTAAACTCTAGCATACAAAAATTTAATCAGTGTATTTCTGTTTTCAACAGAAACATAAAATATGCAAAAGCAAATTTTCCCATGAGAAATAATGGAAATTGTAATTCTTCATTCCACAGCCCAAAAAATAATTAATACAAAATATAAAGTAAAAATAAAACAAATTAACCTGCAATTTACCACAGGCGCTGTGTGTGTGTGAGTGTGTGTGTGTGAAGTAAGAGGAAAAATCAGTCTCCCCCTTCTCATCTTACACATTAAACCTTTCTCCTCTCTTATTTAAAATTCACACACACACACACACACACACATTAACAGAAAGACTGTTTTGTCGGAAAATTTGCAAGGAACATCGCTAATGACACTCGTGTGAGTGCTTACTAACAGAATCACTGCTGTAAAGTAAAACAAACAAATGAAAATGCACTTTACCTTTGAAAAGAATCGCGACAGAGCAGTGTTTCTGTGTAGAGCAGAGAGAGAGTGTGTGTGTGTGTGTGTCTGAAGCCGAGGGGGGGGGGGGTG
>JAQMYJ010000015.1:9551086-9568941 GCA_030014305.1 Clarias laeviceps
TTATAGTAAACAGTACACGCGTGCACAGATGTTGATTATACCAGTGAGAGACGCGCACTAAGACCCAGCAGGGGAGATGATTGCCCACAATTCCGCAGCTCAAGAGAGAAAAAAACCATTGGTTCAGTTGTGATCACGTGATGCACGGCGTCAAAACAAGAAGTGCATGCGTGATACATGATACTCGGTACCAAGACTTACTCGTTTTTCAAGTCAAAATTTATTAAAAATCTTTGCTTGTCTTGCGGAACACTCGCAAACTGCGTTACTCGCAATCCGAGGTTCCACTGTATAAGAAAACCACTGTAATGCTCTTCAAGTAACTAGCATATGAATGCTACACTAGTGTACGTGTATCCATATCATGCATATACTTCTCAAATCTGTCTCTCTAAATGTACTTACACTTTCTAGCATACCAATACCACAAGTCTACAAATATACTGTATGTATGTGTATGAAATGTGGTTAAGTATATAACCTCAAACTAATATTGCACCATGTAACATTGCAAAGACTGAAGTACAAGAGGACATATGGGTACACATAAAATAATGGTGTGTTTTTCCTACTCTTTGGTTACATTTCCCCCATCTTTATGTAATTGAGGAATAGCATGAGTTCACAAGTGTGTATAGTATAGCTCAGATGTTAATAGCAAAGATTCAGGTTTACATTTTTTTTCCATAAGGACCATGCAACTATTTAGCAAATGCATGCAAAAATAAATAATTTGCATGTTATTTCTATTCGCATTTCAAGTGTCCATAAGTGTTTTAGCACCACTTCATATGTGTGGGCACACCCATCACTTCTCCTGCGATGTCAGGAAGTAATGTTTGAACATAATCGTTTTAGGGGCTTTACTTCCTTCTCCGGTGCTGACATGCTTGTATGTGTGTATGTGGTGTACCAGGTAGGAGAGGGCACTGTGTGAGGGGCTGAGCTGCTGTGTGCGGGATTTGCATCTTCTGTCATCTATGTTTTCAATCCAGATCCTTCGCTCAGTAGCACTAGCACAGATGAACATCTTAGAGTCCACCATGGGCCCTGTGCATGACAAAAAAATCAATCTATAGATATTGTTTTTACTTTGCATTTTATGGTAATGCCTTTCACACAGGAAGACTGACTAACCACTGATCTCGAACATGTGTGGAGCACAGAGGTCCTGCTGAGAAATCACTCTCACCTCAATTGCTGAAAGAGGAAGCATGCCCTGCACACAAAATAAGTTTAAATAGAAGCATATACACTGGGACAAATAAAATAACATATAATGACAAGTATGCACAATAAAAAAAAATGTGTACAGATATAAATCTCACACTTCTCTGTCACATTTAATATAATGCACATACAGTAATTGGTATTATTTATCAATTATAGATTAAGTTACATAATTCCTATCACATTTATCATCATAATTAGTGAATATGTTCCTTGCTTACTGTATATAGCCATAATCGGGATTAAGCTGCATTTCTGCATTAAACAGGTATTTAAATTTCTACAGCTAGAAATTCTTTGCTGAATCAAAGAACTAAGAATGGGGTGCCATTACATTATGATTGTGCATTACTGATTATTACATATACAATTATGCATTTAAATTTAAAGACATGTTATACATTGGTAAAGTATCCTTTTATGAGAACCTATAAGCATTTTTAAAATACATAGCTTACATATTTTTTTTTTATTAACATAATTAAATAAAGAATTTCATCCCCTAATTACAATTTACCCTGAAATTTAATCCTTAAAATATGTTCCCTTTTACATTTTGTTGTAAATCCATTTAACTCATCTCATGCATGTTCCATGAGTCATCCATTATAGGTATTGAATAAGGTACATTTTTGTATTATACAACAATCAAGTCACATAGAAGTAACAGGAAGTTGCATCGTCTCAATTTCTTGAAGATCAGAAAAAAAAAATGTTTTCTCATTGTGTGTGCGTGTGTGTGTGTTAATTAAGCCCTGTTACTTGCAACCCATTCACACTTTTAAATGTGAAATGCAGCCATTGTCAGCAAGCAACTTTGTTCAAAAAAGATAAAAAGAAGAGAGAGATTCTTGTCTGCCAGACACAGACATGTCTATTTAAATTACATATTTAAAAACTCAGGGAACTAGGAAGGGTTCAAATCCATCACAGGGCACAAGTACACACTATGGGCCATTTGAAAACGCTAGTTGGACTAATCTGAATGTCTTTGTGAGGAAACCCACCAAGGGGTTGCACAGGGCACATGCAAACTCAACACACGCAGACCCGTGGTAGGAATCTAACCCTCGACCCTGTAGGTGAGAGGACACAGTGCTAACCGCTATACAAACATCATGCCACCATGAATTACATGGTAGTGTCCAAATGCCTAACCGACTGATCAGTGTGCAAAAGCCTGACTCATTCCCATTTAGTATGTTGTGCATTAATGTGTATATAATAGACACACATACAGTAATATAAAGACATATTAAATAAAAGTTAAATACGGATAGAATATGGAAAATGAAATAGAGAAAGCAATTTATTGCACTGATTCGCTCACTGATTTTCATTTGGATGTTTTTTCAACTTTTTTTTTTTTTTTTTTATCGCCCCAAAAAATCTCATTTTATTTATAGAGAGCTTTTGAAAACAGTCATTGCTACAAAAAAGCTTTACAGTAATATCTATGCAGATAAAAAAAAAAAAAAGAAGTGACAGTGGAAACAAATGACTCCATGAAGAAAACATGGTCATTTTTTTTGTCACATGTCTATCTGAAATGTAAAACTTTTCTTAAATGAAATAATTTACAGGAAATCATTGGGGATTATTATGAGTTTGTCTTTGTATTGTGGATTATGAGTTTATTATTATATTGACATTATTTGATTATTTATTAAGGTCTTGAGAGAGCTCAATGTCTTTTTATTTAAAGACTAAAGTGGTGATTTATGTAACTGTCAGCCTATAGAGACAAAGATAGTACTGGTCAACAGTAGTTATGTGCAATCTATATAACTCTGCCTTCTAGTTCTTGAATAAAATTAGCAAACAGGAAGACAGGGTAAATTTCTCTTGAAGTGTTACCAAGCTACCTTGATCAACTGCAAGAAACAGACACATTTTGATAATGATAGAAGCAACAGGATGTCTGACAGCAAAGCCCGTTTTCGCACAACCTACCTCATAAATGAAATCATGCGTTGTGTTGTCCAGGGCGAGGATTAATAAATGAAAAGAAAAAAGAACCAGATATCTTTCGGTCGTAACCTGTGGGGAAAAAAGATAAGATCCATTTTTGTCATATACACACACATTCATACAGTGAGTCATTTAGGTCACGGAAACCATGAGATTAGTGGACAACATGCAAAATCTGTTCTACACTGAACATTTCCAATACTTCAGAAGCGTTGAGTTTGGGTTTTTGGTCAGTTTTAGCAATTAAGCTCCAGTCTCAAATGTTTCTTTAAATAATTTTTCAAAATGGAGCGGTGCTTCCCACAGAATTAGATTCATTTTATGGTGGTAGTCGATACAATGATGAAAACATTTTAATTGCCAAGTACTTCATTTAAAAAACTGAACATCAAAATAACAGAACATATTCACTTTAACACTTTTAGTGACTTCTCAACATTGTATGTGTTGCAAAGTTTGCACCATATATTTGAACATCCTGTTTTACAGGGCTATCTGAAAGAAAAGAAAAAAACTTGCTCTGTCATATTTTTGAAGTTTCTAACATCTAAAACCTCTGATTCAGTCGGGGTCAGAGCAGTCGATATTGACTAGCAGCTAAGTACAGCCTGCTAAAGATTAGCTTCGCTTAGCCATTCTTACATCCTTACTTCCTAGGCTCCTTAAACGCTTGTTAATAATCCACATCCATTTTCAACACCTTTAAGCTCTGTCTTGAAACCATTCACAGGTGACATTAAGCACTTTTGGCAAAAAGACCACAAACCGTGATAGGTTAGCAGGCATTTCACCAGCGCTCTCGAATGCAGCTAATTCAGAGTGTGTATAAAGAGGAAGGGGTATTCACAGATGGTCGGTGTGTTGTGTGTGAGGGAAAGAGAGAGGAAGAGAGATGTGCACACATTTGTACACTTAACCAATAATTTACCTGTTTTAAAAGGTAAAAAATATATATATATATGTGGCATTTAGTTTCGATATTGTACCAGGCCACAAATATGAATAAATGTATGAGAAACATTTAAAGATTAAAGATAAAACTACTTAGTTACCATCGTGTAGCCGTTATGTAACAACACTCGTGAAGAGTACACGATGTCTCCATAGGAGTGTGGCGCTTGTCCCTCCCAGTCGCGGATTGGATGCGTGTAAAGTTTTTGGTGTAGCTCGTCTTTAGTCTGACCCCACAGTACCACCTTACAGGCAACAGATAGATACAACAAATTAATATAATAACTTTTATACCTCATACTGTACTTTTATACCTTTTGTTATAGGAAACTTTTTACTTATTCACAGTCACATTTAATGTTGTGGAACATCTGCCAGACAAATGAGTTCCTGTTATGCGTTATGCATCATTCAGGCAGCATCAGTGTCAGAAAATTTACCGATATAGCTCTGATTCTATCAAGGCACTGACACTGGAAACTCTAATGCTAAATACATCTCCTCTTACAAAAAACTTCACCATGTCAGCAGTTACACATTTCTTTTCTTGCATTTCTTTATGAACATTGCTGTGCAAATGTCTACGAAAAAAATAATGATGTTCAAACATGCAGTTTCCAGCTGAACGTCTGTAACAGCCACATTGTTACTTAATATTAATCAGTCGGGGTTAAGATTTTAACAGTGCCGTTGTTTAAACTTTTATAACCCACACCAGTCAGTTTATATTGAATAATAGGAACATGTATACAGATGTATTTAAATTTTAGACATACTTGTGAGTTCCTTTTTTGAGCAGACTGTTTTGCAGGGACTGGATCTGAGCAGAGCTGAACAGAGAAACACTTGTAATCAACACTCATGCACATCATTTATACATAAACATACAGTATGCTCAGTTTGGAAAGAATTATAATAAAGTCCATACGTCACTTGTCACTTTCGAAAGTTTCCTGGCAGGTGGAGAACTTTGAGGAGGTTCATTTGTGTCATTCTTTAAGGAAACCTGCAGCTTGCATTCTGCTAAAGACCAAATCCTGAAAACATCATAACAATGCTGGATTTATAGAATTTAATTTTGTATACAGCTCTAGTTTACTGGGGCAATAAATCCAAAAAAATACTAACTCTGATATTAGGAACATAAAGCAGAACACTGTAGATGTATATTCCCTTAGTTTGTAGCATGAATTGTCATTTATGAGTTGTGTAAATTTTTATTCCTAAATGAGTACAAATAGATAGTGATATTGTCAATTATTTAAAAATAAGTATTATTAAATTAAATAATAACAATTTCTAAAGCTTAATAATTAATTGCACTTACAGAGTATAAATGTTCAAGCTTGCCATTAAATATGACTAATACATTTCCTAAAATACACATTGATTTGTCTTAATTCGTAAGTGGATTTTTTAATAAACATTGGTTAATGTCTGTGTTCATTATTTAAGATTTAATTAAAGGTTATTTAGTACAAGCTTTACTTTGGTATGATGATTTATCATGTATACACCAAATACGAGGGGTGTTCAAGTCAAACAATGACTTGTGATCAAATTTCTCATGAATGAAGGCATCAAACTGACTTGTGATGAGAATCTTAGCCACAGTAAAACATCTGAATGGTGCAAACATTTTAAAGAAAGCCGTCTAGACGATCCTGGCCGTGGTGGCTGAAAGCCCATCGCAGTCGGTCCCATGAACATTCAGCAAGTAGAACATCCTTGAAAATGGTCTGATAACTTGTCACTAACTCGACTGGGAGTTAAAGCCACATCCCTGTGCAATCTTGACCTCATCCCCAGCCATTTCTACGTACATGTTTGGGCCATTAAAGGGATTTCTGGGAGGTCAGCGTTTCAGACGTGAAGCAGTCTCTATCCAAGCACTGCTGAAATGCTGGCATAAATGTAGTAATATAGCAGGGGATTATATTATATTATATTATAGAGAAATAAAAGTAGTTTTTACTGACATAACTGTTCTTTTGTTCTGTGCAATGAAGCATGTCAGTTTGGTTGTCAGGGAATCTTAATGTTAAGGATTAACAAGGTCCTAAATGAACGGTTTGGATGCCTCGGCCATGTTTATGACACCCTTAAGTGTAAGCTTACAGTTAGCCTGTTGCACTTTGCATAGAAGGGTTTCACAGATCTTAGTGGCATGAGCGAGGTTGCAAGGTCTATGGTTTTTCCTCAGCAATCAGGATGTTTTGGGTATTGCAGCTGTCATGTTTCTTTTTCTTTTCTAAGAATCTCAGTCTTTTGTCTATGAATTTGCATTAAACATATAAAATATAAGCCCATTTTAGAACCCTAGTTAAATAACTATTAATAGAAACTGCATTTTTTTTAATTAAATTTATTTCTTCTTAATTTCATTGGTTTCATTTCCTGACCAATTTTATCAAGAATTCTGGCCACCCTGTGTAGCAGTATTTAAATTGATTGATTAAGATATCCCCCAGTCTGATGGTGAGATCAGATCACTGTTTGTGCTATCTGTTCCTCTCCAGCCTGCTAATGATAAGTCATGTTTACTAATTAGTTTCTGTTCCTGAGTTAATTCCTCTGCTGCATCTATTTTGTAATACCAGACGGGCCTGTAGACAGGAACAGATTATTGTGAGAGGGCAGAGGGGGTGGGGGGGGGTGTGGGGGGGGGGGGGGGGGGGTCAACAGTGACCACTTGACATTCACTGCCTCGGTATCTCTACTTGTTAGAAGATATGTTAACTGATAATCCTTTTCTAAAGCATTATAGTGGTGCCTGTTATCCTCTGATGTAAGATGTTCAGCACACATGCTAAGTTGTTTTTGTGTTGCCCTGGGTATCCTGTTGTTATGGGTGTGGGTTTTTTGTTAGGGTGCTGCTAGTTCATCTCGATCACGCTAACAGCTTGAACACATGCATTGTTTAAGCCTCTGATTACCTCGCAGCTTAATCCTGGCAGTTTCCTAATGAGGAGTGATGCACCCAACCCTGTGTAAGACACCAGACTAATTCTTTGTTCTTTCAGTTAGATGCACTATAGTAGTGCTGTTCCAGAAGGAGTCCTAGTAAGTTTTGAAATAGTATGTTTCTTATGAGTAGTGTAGCCCTAAACACACATTATTATTATTATTATTATTATTATTATTATTATTATTATTATATCTTCCAAATATCTAAATGTTTTGATCATCATCTCAACTTGCATGATTTCATTATGTGTATTATCTTACATGTGCTTTGTAGCATGGTATATTATACGGCATCACTAAATGGATGATAACATAAATGAAACTAGAAATGAAAGATGTTTAGTCTAAAACTTTATTACATTCAAGTATGCATAACACAGATAAACAGACTTGCACAGAGAAAGAAAAACAACAGGATGTAAACCAAACTAAATAAACCATTATAATACATGTATTTGGACATATTTTTGTATTAACAAACTCTGGTGTATTATTATGGGCAAACTGTTTCATAATTGAAGCACAGAATCAGTATTCCATACATCTAACTCTTTTCTTTGCCCGGAACAAACTGCATGGTTAACTCAAACTAGCCGGAACTAGATAGGTGAATTTTGACTAAATACACGGTTAGTTTGACAGATACCAATTGATTTAGCTTAGAGTCACTGCAGAAGCTTCATATGAGTCTAAGGCAAAATTTGTAATGCATTTTTGGGTTGTGGAATTTGGCCCTGATTACTTACATGGCATTTCCCTATCCGGTGACAAACTTCACGGTCGGAGTGCAGAGCAGGAAAATGATTTATATGGAAAAAGACCTATGGTAATGCGCCTATAAAAAGACAACCTAATTGAGACTATCCCTTAAAAGAGGATCCTTTGGGTATCCTCAATGGAAACACTTATAGGTGCAAGAGATGAGGACCATAATTATGTTATAAAACCTTTCCCCTTGAAAGTATTTCACATTTGTTACAGTGCATATGCTGAATAAATATTAATAATTATTTCAAACAAATAACAATTACTATTTTGTTTTTCATTTTGGTCTAAACAGTATGATCAGCGTTAAAACGTCAAAATACTGTCAAAAAACAAGCTGAGTTTACTTACATACTAATTAATGGAGACACATTCATTCTAATCAACTTTTTAGCTAAATAGGTCAATCAATAATAGGAGGAATATCTAAGACAAGCACATCCCTGATTTACCTGTTTAAATTCATTACTTGCAGAAATGTCATACTCTTACAACCCTATAATACTTCTGTAGTGAAACTTGAAGTGTATTTAATGACAAATTTCAGAATTTTGATCATGAATTGCATGATTTTAACAAGAATGTAACTAATCTGACATGTGCAATCACTGCCATTCAATACACCGTGCTGACCAGAGCTTTAATACAACAGTAAAATACTTAACATGAAAACATGAAAAGACTTATTTAAAGACAAGACTTTAGTTAGACAAACTAATCAAGCAACTTTTCTTTAATCTTTTTACATTTCATTTGGTATTTTATAGGTCAAAGTATGAGCTTTTATCACTGACACAAAGACAACAGAGTTATGTTTTACCTTTACAAAGACAGCAACTTAAATCTGAATAAATCTAGACAGATTTCACTATTTTAAACCTCAGTGACGTTGGTGTGCACCAAACATTTCCAAATCAGGAAGTACAGTATGATACACAATCTGATGTGTCTGGGTAACTAGAGTGGAAATTATTGCTCTTACCCTGCGCCGTCAATCTCCAGAAGCTCGATCTCGTCTGGACCGACATCGTCGATTCCTTTTGTAGTTGGGGTCACGCTGCAACAGCCCATGTCTGCTGACCCCCCTCTCTTTTAGATTCCACTCGTCTCCTGCACAGACAGTGGCTTTTCCACTGCACTACACACCACGAGCCATCTGCGTGTCTACCCTGTGCCCCAAACACCCCAACAACCTGTCTCACACCCTTCTACACAACCAACCACTGGGAAAGAGGGACACAAACCGCTTGAAAAATAGGGCTAAATAATGGTTGGGTTAAGTCTTGCCTCAGCGCCTTTCTGTGCACTAACGAAAATGGGCAAAAAGAATGTGGGCGAATTCTGAAGACAGGCAGGCAGAACCATGTGGTGCTTTCTTCCTGTCAGTTTGAGTGGTGACGCAGCTGTGGCCAAGCCAACTTCCTCATCAAGTCCTCTGCAGTTTCAGCATAAGCCATCTAGCTTTTGATTCTCTTCCACCCTGTTCCACCTCTACTAATGAAACTATTATTTAAATCCAGTGTGACATACAGAGTAGGCATACGTACAGTAATACCCAGATAAAATGATTACATGTTAGAGAGCCTACGCAGAGACATTCGTAGTCACAACATTAACCACAACAGAATGACAAGGAGTGTTTTATGCTGTGTGCTTGACAGAATGTTGCATTTATTAGTCACTTAGTTGAAGTGAAAAATAGGTTGTTGGCCACATGCAGTTATCCTAGTCCTGCTTCAGGAATATTCACTTTATTACACTGTGGAATTTCTTCATTAACAGTTTAAACATCTAATATTTTGAGATTTTTATAGTTTCACCAAAAACGAAATTGTATTAAAACATTAAAAAAAAAAATTTCCTCACATTCACACAAGTGACAAAGCAGCTAACCTTTTTGTATCTACATGGTTTACTGACCGTAGCAAGCCAAGGCACTGGATTGAATGATTTCCAAGACCTACAAACATCCTATGATGTGTGTGGTTTCACATTTCTTCAGTTCCCCACACACAACTTTACTTCCTACCTGCAATTAGTTCCCATTGACATTTTGATACACAAACATGAAGGAAAAAGTTATATCTTTCGTTTCGTATAATCCTTATACTCAACAAATAAAGGATCACATCTTTCCATTACTGAATAGGGTCAGTCTGAACTCATCAGACCATATGACCCTTTTCCATTGCTCCAAAGTCCAATCTTGTGTCGTTCCCTAGAAAATTGAAGCCTTTTTTCAGATGAGTCTCACTAAAAAGTTGTTTTCTTATGAACGCACAGCTGTTTAATACTGTACCAACCCCATGAGTTCTCATCACATTGTGTGGATGTGGAAATGCTCTTACTTTCACTATGAAACATAGTTATTTTTTTCATGCAACTTCACCAAATGTTCAAGAGATCTCCAATCATCTCCATTCCATTCCAGTGTTTTTATTTTTATTTTATTTTATCGTTTCAGGTTTTGATAAGGCGTTGAAGTGTTTTTAACCCAGTTCCAGTGATTTCAAATCTCCTTCATGTTTTCTTTGCTTGATGCAGCCCAATAATTTAAGGTCACTTTAGGTTGCTGCCAGTTGTACTTCACATGTGTGCGGAAACGTGTGGCTTTTTTCAGATAGCATCTGACTTTGGTTCTGGAGGTTTTATACTCATAAGTATTATGGGCTGTTTGTTTCTAAGGCCTCATCATGATCAGTAACTGGCGAGGACTGCAGAAATGAGGATCCTGATAAAGACGCAAGATGGCGGGCTGAAGTGAATGAGGTTCCTTGTTCATTAGTTAAATTTTGCTTTGGCCTCAGGACCTCAGATGACCTGGTATGAAAAGCATCTGGAAAGTTGCATGGATTTGTCAAAGTGGGAGGGCAGGGGGGGCACATATTTGATGTGAAGGTACAGCCTAAAATGTTTAACATTTGCTATGTTTTCTTAGAGCTGGATCGGCTTTCCGAGCACGCTGTCCTGGGACATCCTGCTGTTCCGTTCCTCTGTTTGGTGAAGGACACGCCCGTAGTATCACCACAATGCAGTAACACAAAATCCTTCTGGCTGTTCAGGGGCAACAGCTTCAGGCCACAACGGCATTTATTGAAGATCTCAATGACCAGGTCTGAAAAACAGGAAGCGTAGTGATATATACTATGACGCTCATAATCTCTGCTGCACCTGATATTAACGAGCATAATATCTGATTCCACCTTATATTAATAAACATTATTGCGACTGATTCTCACCCAGAGTTTCCATGACCGTTCTGGGCACCACCTCTTTCAGCACTTCACAATTAGTGTGAAGAGCAGGATTACAGTTCATCTCTAGCAACCAGACCTGTATAGAGTCATAACAGAGACACACAACAGGGGGAAATACCACATAATCTTAGTACAGCAATGACACTACTTTACAAATCATTTTTGTTGCCAATTAGTTTCATATAAATATGTATGCTCTTCAATTGAAGAAAATAGATGCATCGGATTTTAACCATTAGATGGCATCCTTTCCTCACTAGCTACAAAAATGTATTGTATTTACATAAAATATTAAATTAAATGTTGCCGCAGATGTATAGGGTAAACAACAACAAAAATCAGAAATGAATAAAGCAGTGAGGGTCTACGGCAGATCTGTAATATAGAAGTTGAAAATGTCGATACTTTCCTACTTCCTAATTTGTTAAATGGCACAAACACAAACAGAAAATATTTCCTGCAGATACTTCTACTCACTTCATGTTTAAAAATTCCATTGTATTTATTTTACTTAATGATTCCTTATAAGTACACTGTGCTATTAGATCATAATCAACAGCTGTTGCATTAAAGGCACCAGTCATGCATGACCTCTGATGACTGATAATGTTTGTATAATAATACTGCATGGCGAAATAGAGCTTAGACTTGTATGTGTTGCTTTATGAACACGTGTTAAGGCTTTAGTGAATGATAATCTTCCACTGAAAATGATTATTACATACAGCCAGGTGATAATTTAAAGATAATTGGTAATGCTGTGATGATAAAATGCTGGCATGGATTAGCTGCCTTAGATAGAAGTCACTCTACAGTTTTACATCTATATAAATCTCTTCTGACTGATTATCCTATGATAAAATATTCTATCCTGCGCAAAGACTCCACCCCCATTTCAAGCACAGCGTACTGTATGAGGACCACCCTTGCACTGCCGGTGTATACTCTCATCCACTGCTGGAATTACGACCACCAGATCTCAACCTATTGTAACATATAATGGAGATTTTGGAGTATTTTCTCACCCAACCTTAAGCGGTGTTTTATTTATATGGATAAATCCATCAATGCACTAGAGATGTTCTGGTGGCTAACACTAGGCAATATGTCCTCCATCTGTATAACATCACCAGCTGTAAATGCATGCATAAATCTTTTATTTATTTATTTATTTTTTTTTTGTTGCACACATGTGATTGCATAATTATCCAGTGAGCAACTATCTTGTACCTGGGGACCACATGTTTACTGCTGCAGGAACACAGGTTGCCTGGCAACTGCTCGGCATGGGTAAAATACACCAAAGGGTGAGACTGGGTTTGAGTGTACCTAGACATCTGAGATTCATTGTGGTGTAAGAAAGCAGGGAAATAAAACTATTGAAGGATCTGATTAGACTGCCATGTTTTTTTTTTTTTTTTTAATTTTTTTTTTTACATTTAACACATCAGTCCAAAGGGTAACACATTGGA
This sequence comes from Clarias laeviceps, assembly GCA_030014305.1. Taxonomy (NCBI): domain Eukaryota; kingdom Metazoa; phylum Chordata; class Actinopteri; order Siluriformes; family Clariidae; genus Clarias; species Clarias laeviceps. The sequence continues at coordinate 9,563,700 of JAQMYJ010000015.1, forward strand.
TATTCATTCATGGTTGACAAGTGAGAATATAATGGAGTAAAATCAGTAGTTATGGGAGAGCATTAGTAAGTTGTGTAAGTTTCTAGATCACTGTGACCTTGGAGTTTAAGTGTGTGTCATTAAATGGATAATGGGTGATTAACAGATTATAGCCATTTATCAAGAGAAACCTTATAGTGGAAACTTTATTTAAAGATTGATAAATGAGGTTGCCAAGTATGTGGTGCACAATTATTAGCTATGAATTAATTCATCTGAGCCTCTTTACTGAAGACTAGCACTTTGACCAATTTTAAAGTTTCTGCCTCAGCGAGGTTAGCTCAATAACAGTTCGCAGACACACGTACTGTACTGCAGTGCTGTGCAAATATATTATCTCACCTTGAAGTCCTCATCAATCATAAAGTCACAGCCAATCAGATCGAAGTAGCCCAGTTTACACTCCAGCTTTGATTTGACAGCCAGAAAACAGTGAATCATTATCTGCTGCATTCTCTTCTGGGGATAGATACACACATATACATCTTTTACGTTTTATTATCCTTGAAGATCATCCATTGGCATAATAATTTATGTTGCTAATTAATATTCCTGACTAAGTTTAACATCCTGATCCAACATTATTTTTATCAACAATTAAAAAAAAAGAGTATACAGGATATGGCCAGGATATACGCTTATTTGTGTGTTGTGTAAAACTAAGATTAAATGGTTATTACTTCATGTGTTAATGATTGACCTTGAGCAAACAGCAAGCACATTACACTGTTTAGTCTAAGGGAGGAAAATACTGTCCTTAAGATATTTAAGCATTTATTTCGTTCATTCTTATTCACCTAAAACAGGCTTGTTAGTTCATTTCCTAATTTTGGATATCTAAAGATAACACAACACTTTACTGGAGCCAAGTATAAAACTTTATAAGAGAACATACTGTAAAAACACTTAAAACCCAGTCTCTCGGCAGACCCTTAGCCACCATGAACTTCTCATTAATGTAGCTGTTGAAGTGCTCCATGGACCAGACTGTCTCCTCTTTCAGGACACTGTACAGAGGATTCTTCTTCTGCATATACTGTGTTTTAATCGCAGACAGTGATATGATCAGAACTGAGAACAGAGAGGATTTCTGAACATTCTGTGCAAACTTGATTATAAGTATGTACGTTATGTGAATACACTTGCAGAAAAGACCTACTTGGTTGGTCAGGTGTGCAGTGAGGTTGTTGGACTTGGGGTCATAAAGGTCACAGGTCAGCCGAGCATAACCGTGACGAAAGAACACCATATATGGTGAGGTGCAGGCGATCAGAAAGTACGACCTTACATCGAATTTTTTGCCCTTTAGGAGCAAAGGATTTTGGATGTACCTTCGAAAAAATGCACAACATTGTGTCAATAGAGGTCTGAAAGTGACCATAGTTTCAAAAACGTTCAAGTTGTTCATCATACACACCTTTGAGCAATCATTGCTTGTGAGTTACTGAATGAACTCTGCTTGTTTGTATGGCTGTCTGCTAACATCTGCATCCTGCCTCTGAAGGCTGCAATATCATCTGGTGTGAGCAGAAGGAAAATGCCTTTGCCCTGGTTCAATCCGGTTGGTTTGCAGATCCATATGTTGCTTTTGTCGGCACATAATCCTACATCAGGAACAGAACATAAAATGTTTGATGTGGAAACATTGATTTATTGTGGTTTGTAATTGTGTTAACAAATTCCCCTGACATTTCAAGTCATATAGAAGAAATGTCTTGTTTCTTCTTAATTGTAATTGATCCAGTTCTCGATGCTAATCTAATAAATTGTGAGTATATACAGTACAGTATGTGGCAGTTTGGAAAAACCTGTCCTACACTGCCAGATCTTTTGTTTGGATCCTTAAGCTTGTATCAATTCTTTGAACCCAACAGATGCAGTCAGTAGCTTCACATTTCTTAAAGAACCATGTCGTGAGGTGTATGCGTGGTCTTGGAAAAAATGTTACAAGAAGAGTTTCAGAAGAGTTACATTATTAGCCGCATCAAGCAAAGAAAACAACTAAAAAGATTGCAGAAATTCCTGGAACTGGGTTAAGAACTGGCCATCATCAAAACCTGGATGAATGGTACTGAATTATCAAGTTCACTAAAGAAATGTGATCATAAGAATTCTTATTATCATGGGCAGGGATCATTTAAACTCTCTGTGACTTTAAATAAGATATCAACAATAGAAATTACCATGTTTAATAGTGAAAGTAAAAGCATTTTCACATGCACATTGTTATGAGCACTGAAAGGACTGGCACTTGTTAGTAAGACGAATCAGGTAGAAAATGAAAAAGGTCATGCATTGTGGATGCATCTAGGAAATCACACAGTAGAACATATGTTATATAAGAAATGTCAATATTTAAAACATGGAAAGGTTTTCTCAATTTGCCATAAATATTTTTAAAAAGGAATTCACAGTATACCCTCTTGCTGGGAAAAGAAAGCTTCCTTCTCATTTTCTACATCCATTCGAAATGTTTCTGGAATAAACTCGCCCATCGTCATTTTCCTACAAAAAAGAAAAAGGTTATTTTCAAACACTCCAAAAGGAAAACATTGGCCAACGTGTAATATTTTTGTACTTTGCATAGTAAACATATTTGTAAAGAACAAAAATATTATATACATACAGTATACAGTATATGTAGGCCAATATATACTACATGTACTACTTCTGCTTACATCTACACTCTAAATTTTAAAGTATTTTTTTTATTCATAAACCATTCATGTGGCTGATGCTTTTTGAGAAAAAAGTTTACAATTAATGCACGATTCAACTGAGCTGAAGGTTCAAGGACCCATCCATAGCAGCTTGGTGGTGCTGGGATTGGAACCCATGACCTTCTCCTTACATGCTTTACATTGGTTCAACACATTCTGTAAGTGAAAATTACTTGGTTGAATCAATGTAAGCTAGTTATTCTGGCTCAGTGGTTGAGGCTTAAAGATAGAAGGTTAAAGATAGAAGTTCTTTAACCTTCAATTCAGTTGTGTCTTGCATCAGTTGTAACTGCAACTGCTGTACACAGCCCAATTAGCAAATGTAATGAATTGTGATGATTACTTAATACTTTATACTTAATACATGTTGTCTGTAAATTACTGTAACATTAACACTAAAAATCTTTATTTCACCGTCTTTTTTTCCTACAGTTTATGCATTTTTCTGCACTAATATTATACTGTATTATAGGATAGCATAGTCAAATATTTTGACCTTTGTCCCTTTCCATGGTTGATCTTGCTGCTGACTCTGTTATACTCTCTGAGACTGTTCAGAAGACCTATTTTGGTGGTCAGCACTCTGTTGTTTGGGATCTGATAGACCATCTGCTCTCCTTTGATTAAAAAGACAAAAGAATAAAACTTTTCCAATTTGTAGTTGAAATAAATGAATGCATGAAAGTGCATTTTTGGAATTTTATTTATTTATTTATTTTTGCATAGGATCACCTTCTCTGAAGCGGTAGTATGTGTTTGAAGATCTCATTTCGCACCATTTCAGTTTGTAGTCTAGTCGGGTTTGGTCACAAATTCGCTTCCAGCCTTTGCTCTCACAGTATGGAACAACTCTAAAGTTGAAATGTATATGCATTTAAACAATTAAATTTAATGAGCTGTGAAAAATAATAACAGATTTGAATAATAATGTTCCATAATAATTAATTACTATATTTCATTATTACTTAATGAAGCAGTACTACTGATAGTAGTAGTAATACTGATGGTAGTACATGACTAGCCATCCCACAAGAGGTGTTCAAATCAAATCGTGACTTGTGATGAAAACTGATTTATATTTACAGAAGACTTAAATAGCACAGTATTGTATGTCCGATCCTTAAAAATTGTCAGATAACTTGTTGTCAGCCTGTTGAAAGAGACACATCTGTCTGTAGGAAATGCACACTCAATCATTCATGAAAACCACTTGCATATTACAGGTACTCAGCTGCGAGTTATTGCCACATCCCGCATAGAATCCTGAACCAACCATACAGTCGGCAAACCATTTCCACATGTTTGGGTCATTAAAGGAGCTCCTGGTAAAGCAGCATTGGCTGTCTGATCATGGCTCTGCTGTACTAAGAAAACATTCTACAGTACTTTGATGGTACCCAAGCACTTGTGAAATGCTGGAATGAGTGCATTAGTGTAGCAGGGGATTATGCAGAGAAATAAAGGTAGTTATTACTCCATAAACATGTGCTGTGTTATTCTGCACGCTCGATGTCCCGGTTTGACTTGAACACCCTTATACACACAAAAATAATAATAATAAAAAACTTACACAAAAGACCTAAAAAGTGTCAAAACTATTTCTTTTTCAGACTCTGAAAGTAACATTAGTGTAGTGCACACTTTCTGATTTCTGATGCATAAATATCATCTGCTCCAGCAAAAGACCTCCACTATCAAAAGTAGTTGCAACTGTCTCTAAAAAGAAGTGTAAGGGACAAACTGCTAAGAATTTGATGGGATGTTATGAGAATGAATGCACGGTCCATCATTTTGAAAAAAAGTGAACTGTATTGATGTGTTACATTTAACAAGTATTGGTTTAATAATTGAATGACAAATATAATGTGCATGTGCTTGTTATGACATTTCTTTTGTCGATATCCCAGAAAGATTTGATAAAATAGGTTTATATGTTTAATAATAAAATTTATTAATAAAATTTAATAATTTAATGTTCAAACTCTATACATTTTTGAAAATTGTTTAACTGTTAATATTTTTTAATACATATAAAATGTACAATCATTCATGGGTAAAACATCATCTTTGTGATTTCTTTTGCCTAGAAAAATTACTAATTTAATCCCTCAATTATTCACTCACTCTTATTTACTCTTACATCCTCAGTCACTCATTTACTCACTCACATGGAGGCCCCGTTTCTGCCTCCAAAATAGAAGAAGGGTCCAAGTCTCAGTGGCTTTTCTGGACTCTGCTTACTGTTCCTCTGTGGATAGTGTGTTTGTACAGAGCGTCCCTGATGCTTTGCTTGAGGCTTCTCACTTACACACACACTGTGAGAGTCTGACCGGTTGAACATGAGGGAAAATAGCAAAAATAAATAAATAAAATGTATATAATATAATATAATATAATATAATATAATATAATATAATATAATATAATATGATATAATGTGGGTTGCCAGATTTGTTTATACAGTGTGTGTGTGTATATACTGT
>JAQMYJ010000015.1:9569041-9603057 GCA_030014305.1 Clarias laeviceps
TTACAATGTAGAAAGAAATAAAAATCAGGAACCATCATGGAGTTAGAAAGTGACCCCAAACTTTTGAACGGTAGTGTGTGTGTGTGTATATATATATATATATATATACACACACACATACATATATACACACACACACAGTGGAACCTTGGATTACGAGCATAATTCGTTCCAGAAGTGGTCTCTTATTGAAAAAACACTCATAAACCAAATCGAATTTTCCCATAAGTAATAAAGGAAACTCAAATTATTCGTTCCACAGGCCAAAAAAATAAATACATAAAAATAATTAACACAAAATATTAAGTAAAAATAAAACAAATTAACCTGCACTTTATCTTGAAAAAAAGTAAAAATAAATCCCGACAGATAAGTGTTTGCGTTTGTGCGCGCAAGAAGCGCATGCGTGATACATGATACTCGTAAACCAAGTCTTCTACTATTCAACACAACATACCCAGTAGGCTCAGGTGTTAAGGCGAGGTCAGTGGGAATAGGATCGGACACGACTTCACAAGTGACCGGCGGACAGTCTCCTGCACATCTGAGAAGAAAAAAAAAAATCAACACAATACGCTCGGGTTGTTCTGAGTGTCAAATGTTCTGGGACGTAACAAAAAATAAAAATGTTACACACATGACAAGTGTAACACATCCTCACACACACACACACACACACACACACCGTTTCATGGTGTCCATGTCCACGCAGACCGTAGGCACTTTGCTGCTGCAGTGTTGGTGGAACTTGTAGCCGCACGTCTGACACCGGAAGCCGTTGAACAGGAACTTGTGGCAGAAGTCACAGTACGCTAACTTGAAGAAGGTTTTACGAACCTGGTTTCAAAAGCAAGACGATGTTGAGTTGGACAAGATTGTTTTCTTTATGCTACAACTGAGTACAATGATTTATATGTATGTTAAACGTGTACAACTGCCCGGGAAAAATAAATAAATAACCACCTAAGCAAATAGTTACGAGTTTTATACTGGAAAATTACTGCAGTGAATTGGATCATTACTAACGGATGCAGTGAGTAACTTCTTGAACAATCACGTCAGAAGACGTATCCTGTGGTCGTGGCGAAGATGTTACTCTATTTCAGATTAATGTTCTGCACCAAGTCTACACGCACGATGCAGAGACTGGGACTAAACAGCTGTGTAGCATTTTAAAAAAATCACTTTCCAGTGAAAAAAGGCTTCAGTTTGCTATGGAACATAAAGAACAGACTGGGGAAGATTGGAAAAATGGTCATGTGGTCTGACGAGTCCTTGTTCCAAAGTAATTGGTGCATCAGGGTAAGAAGAGAGGCAGATGAAGAGATGCATGAAGACGGTTCTGGCCTTGACTGATGTTGACAGCTGTTTCTCTGAGGACTTGACTTGGCTGCAGTCGCTCGATAGTTCAGGACTGGAATTCTACAAGTCTACCTGAGCCTTCAATAACTACCTGGACTCCATATTAACATCAACTGTTATAGCTGAACTGCCTGCCACCAACACACAGTATGAATGCAGATCAATTCCTGTTATCTGTTATCACCCAGATGAGGATGGGTTCCCTGCTGAGTCTGGTTCCTCTCAAGGTTTCTTCCTATTGCCATCTCAGGGAGTTTTTCCTTGCCACTGTCTCCCTTGGCTTGCTCATCATGGACTATCTGACCATTTGATTCATACACACACACATTCCATACAAACTTAAATAATTCTTTTGATTGTGTAAAGCTGCTTTGCGACAATGACAATTGTTAAGCGCTGTACAAATAAAAATTGAATTAAATGCAGTGTCTAGTGTTTTCCGTACAAGCCTGTGGTTGTGTGTTATGATCTGGGGTTGCTTCTGTTGGTCAGCTCTAGGTTCTGCAACATTATGAGCTCAAAAAAATTAAGTTAGCTGACGATATACTGGATGACCAAGTTTTCCCATCAGAGGATTTCTTTTCTCCCCTGATGGCACGGACATATTCCAAGATGACGGTGCCAATATTCATCAAGGGAACATGAGACGTCATTTTCACACATGGACTGGACACCACAGGGTTCAGACCTCAACCCCATTGAGAATCTTTGGGATGCGTTGGAGAAGACTTTATGAAACGGTCCAACTCTCCCACCATCAATACAAGATCGTGGAGAAAAATTGGACGGAGATAAACGTTGTGAAGTTGCACAAGCTTAGCGAAACGATGACAAAAGTGGGTCCAATGAAATATTAGAGCGTGCGACTTTTTTGTGTGCGCGTGTGTATGTAAATAAATATGATGATGAGACTCAGTGATGACGAATACATAATGCTTATATAACAAAACTTTCACTTACAAAATTGTGCATGGTGAGGGGGACGTCGTCCAAAACCTCAACGAGAAGCTCCTCTCCGACGAGGGGTGTGATGTCAGTGTTCCACTCGGTCAGCCTTTTACGACTGACCGCAGGACGGATAACAGGAATAACCCGTCAAACAATAATAAAAAATTTTTTTGCATAGTAAAATTTTTTGAAAACAATGATAGCTGATGCTATAAAAGCCACACTCACCCTTCGAGGAGGCGGAAAACGGCGCAACAGTCCTGAGTGAGGCCTCGCACCTTGAGTGCTTTGTCCAGACTGTCGTACACCGTCTGACCAGGACGCACGTTCACCTAAACACAGCAACTCCACGCTAAACTTTTGCTCACGATTTTACATTAACCAAGTTTAAGTATTTTTTTTTCTAAGGGAGAACTCACCACCGTGCGCTGTTTGTTGGGGAGGTAGACGCGGATGGTTCCTCCTCCTCGGGGAACATCCTCCGGGCTCGTCTCCCCCGAAGAGGAGCAGGACGACGTGGAGGACATGGCGTCTCCACGGGAAAGCAGAGACAGGGAAGATGCAGCACTGAGCTTCAGTTGGCCGCAAGAGAGAGAAAGAAGATCAGAGCGGCGCCCTCACCTGGAGCCTGGAAGGAGAGGAAAACAAAAAATAATAATAATAATAATAATAATAATAATAATAAGAGAGGTGTATGAACATAAACAACGCAGGAGTTTTATGAAGGAGTGAGTGACACTCGTTTTTGAAAGATTATGAGCAAAGAGCACTCTCACTCTGGAAGCATGAAAAACTGACCAACGATTGGCAGGAAATCACTTTGAAGGTCATATGAAGCAACATCGTTCTAAGTGTGTTCTAAGAAGAATATTACAGATCCTCCAATGTGACAATGTGTTCTCTCATTTCACACTGAATCACCACCAGTGCTCATTTACCAAGCTGTCACAAACACACACACACCTCGTTCCATTTGTCAAGTCTGTTGTGTAATAATACAGTGTTATTCTCACCTCAACATTTTGATGGAGATGAACTGTGTGCACCAGAAATGCAAACCTCTCTCTAAGATCTCGAAGATCAGAGTTTCGACCAAATAAACCAGATGATTCTGCAGCACACAATCATCACGAAAAAAAACTCTCTGGTTCATTCGCGTCAGTTTTCCAAAGCAGTACAATGTTAGATTCTGTAAGAAACAATTATAGCTCAGAAAAAAATTTCTTTTACAACTAGAGGACACGCCCCCTCTGTCAGTAATACTCTTAGGTCTAGAGGACACGCCCCTTCTGTCACAAGATTGACAGGTCTGGAGAACATGCCCTGTTTCACACTGAGACTATTAGGCCTAGAGGACACGTCCCCTCTGTCAGTGAGACTTTTAGGTCTAGAGGACAAACCCCCTCGGTCAAAGACTTTTAGGTCTAGAGACCTATAGAGCCTAAGAGCTATCAAGACCAATAGAGGTATAGAGGACACGTCCCTTCTGTCACAAGATGGACAGGTCTAGAGGACACGCCCCCTCCGTCAGCAAAACTTTTAGGTCTAGAGAACACGTCGCCTGTCAGCGAGATTTTTAGGTCTGGGGACACGCCCCCTTCTGTCACGAGATTGACAGGTTTGGAGAGCATGTTTCACACCAAGACTTTTAGGTCTAGAGGACACGCCCCTTTTCACACCAAGACTTTTAGGTCTAGAGGACACGCCCCCTGTCACAGAGTCTGGCGGGTACAGAAGACACTCCCACTTGCAATATTGCTGCAGTAGTGATTAATCAGTCCATTTATATGAAAAGTGTGCATGTGTGTTAAGTGTGTTTGTGTCTTTCTCTCTGTGACCATGTAATCAGTCAAACATGACACTCTTCTCAAGTTCCACCCTTTTGGCGAGTACTGGGATGAAACAAACTTCCTGAACATCCGATTCGCGCACTGCCTGTGAGCCTGATCTCTCGACCAAAAGGCGAAATCTGACGTGATATGTGTGAAAGAAACATGACGTCTCTGTCTCAAACACACCAAATTACACTTCAACTTTTTCCACTTGCTGTCAAGGATGAGGACTCTGTGACTTTCTCTCTCTCTCCTGTACACACACTGTGTTTAACAAAACGCATGCGGCCAGAACACAATCGCTAATCTACAGGTAGGTTTTAAATTACAGCCTGAATTTGATTGGTCGAAAAAATTACATACCAATATTACATTACCATACTCGCTTGATGAATACTTTATTGTTTCCATAGTAACAGCTGAAACACAGGGACTAAAACCCCACAAATGTAAAGCTACTAGACAAAGAAAAGTCCTGAACGGTGTGTGTGGAGAACACACACTTGCTTGTTGATTAGTTTCCTAGAACTGCCCACTCTGTCATGTTTTATTCAGTTATGGCTGAAAGATGTTCTCAAAGTGATGCAACAAGATGAGATGAATCAGAATGTGAAAGACCCACACTGAGAATACAAACACACACACACTTATACACCATACATTATTAATATCGTCTCATAGAAGCAAAAATCACCAACGTGAGATAATTAGTAATTAATGTGATTAAATGGGCAGCAGTTAATAAATCACCTGTTGCACTAAACATACAGAACAACCTTTAAAACAAACTGCAGTTCATTCAGCGCGCGCGCACACACACACACACACAGAGAACAGAACAGCAGAGCTTTTATTAAGTTCTAAGTCAAAGGGATCCTTTTTTAAAATATTTTTTGGACGTGTCCCAATCGCATCGCGCTCCCTACATTCGGTTTGGGATTAAACCGTAACTTCCGTATCCTAGGTAGCGCACTATAGGTCCAACACGGCGCCGTTTGGGACGCAGCCAACTCCTGAGCCGAGTCTTCACACTGACACCGCGGCACGGAGCTCAGAAACGCCGCTGGAGATCGCGGTTTATCACCAGTTTAAATACTTTCATTTGTTTTTCACCCGAGAAAATGAAAAACTCACCATTTTCACGAGTTCTAAACGACCTAATTAAACGAGTCGGCAGTACTGCTCCTGCTAAAACAGCTAACGCTAACTCCATAGCATTACTCATGTTAGCAACACAGCAGCCTAGTTTTATAAGAATAAAAAAGAACCAAGAACAATCACTCTCACACACTTCACTCCAAGTATCTATACTCTAACTCTCCGAGACGTTTCTTCCAAGCTTAAGAGAGAGCTACTAAACCGATCAGGTGTACAAGTTCCACTTTGCTTATGTTTTTTCTGAAGTAAATACTCACCTGAGGCGGGGGCCATCTTGAATTCTCTCAATCTGAAGTCGGATCAGCAGAAGGATTGCAAGGGAAAGCGGAACACCTACCGCTCGGGCGCTGATTGGTCTGTTTTGACAACTCGCAGCTCTGATTGGTTGACCGCGTTCCTTGTCGCTGGCCAATCACGGCCCAGAAGCGTGCCGCAAAACAAAGGTGTTAAAGAAGCCACATCGCGCTTGGCAAGCGCTACAGCCGTGTTAAATCATTGTTAAACAGGAAACTAGGATGTTATGAAATGTATTTTAACACATTAAAACGTGATTCGATTGCGTGAATATTTACAGAACTGAATTGTGTGTTGTACCAGGCTTGTTACTCCAACACTAAGCTCTAGGGATACTGTCCATAAGTACACTTCCAATGGAACACCGCCAGAGGGCAGAGCCATTCCTGAGAATTGAGAGCTGCAAAGATACTGCCTAATACGTGTAATTCCAATAGACCGCCGCAGAGTAAGCGCTGAGCTTCGATAGCTAATGGTTTTTGTGTTTTATGTTTTTTTTATCTACCTACTGTTTTATTCTTTCCTATTTAATGTTTATATGTGTTTATAAAAGCAATTTTATATAGCAATGTTTATAATGTTATTTATAAAGCATTCATAAATATACTATATAAAGTATATATAAAATTAATATTTTCTAATTGCTTTTGCAACCATGTAATTGTTTTGTTAACATTCTTGCCAATAAAGGCCTTCTGGACTGAACTGAGAGCTGCTAGGATATTGTCCAATACGTGCAATTTCAGACTAGCACCGCTAGAGGGAAGAGTAAGCGCTTCGGGAGCTGCTAGTATACTGTTTAATGCGTGTTATTTTAGTGGTACGCCGCTAGAGGGCAGAATAAGCACTGAGCTTTGAAAGCTACTGGGAAAGAAAGATAAGGATAAACAAATATCCCCATATAATAAATATTTGCAGATAAATGGACTGAAATCAAATTAACCAAGACTCATTTACAGCCATATACCGCACTGTTAATTTAACTTTAAATAAACATTATTTTTTGATGAGGTTGTTGTTACACAGAAATAAATCATGAATCAACGTAAATAAACCGAAGGCAGCACTTCTACTTAAGTAAAATGTGTGTGAACAATAAAAAATATGTTGAATTTATTTTTAAAAACATATTTGCAAACGTATTTTTATAGTAACAGACTTTATCTCGCTTTGTAAAGACCAAAACTGACGTCATAGTTATAGAAAAACAAATTAATTGTTTGTTAATTTAATTTTAATTACTTAAAATTAATTAGCTAATATTTTATTTATCCGCATTATTTTCAGTGTATTTTAGGTTTAAGAACTAAGACAATTTTCCCCGAAGCGATTTTTTTTCTTATGTGGTGCGTCCCAAATAGTACCACGTCCCCTATCTACAGGCACTATATAGGCTGTGTAAGAATAGCCTTCACGCCCTCTGTACCGCACTTTACGTCCAACACTGTCAATTTGGGATTGAACCGACGCCGTATGTGGGTCAGGGTCATCCCTGTATTGGCTCTCGACCGGGAACAAACGCTGGACGCTTTTGGGTTCCGCGTGCTGGACGATGTCTTGGTGCGGACCTGAGGCCACAGACGAGCTGCTCCGCGATTTCCTCCGCATACGGTCCTCTTCCAGGTCTGTAGAAGTGTGAAAAGTGACATGTAACGCGTTTTTTAAAATTTTTTTCCTGCGGGTTAAATGTGTCCTGGTGCAGAGTTCAAACGCGGAAAGGCTCGTGCAAACTACGCATGTCATTTCTGTGCGCGAGCGCTGATTAGCCGCTTTGGCTAACACGGCTGACTCGCTCACAACAAAGCACTCAATGTCGCGTTTGTTTTGTTTTTCAGCCGGAATTATCTGCATTCAGCTGAATGTTTCTTTGTGTTAAGTACAAATAAACCCTTATATTCGTAGGTAAACTGACACTTGGGTATTTTAAAGACGTTTTTGTTAGTAAAATCACTACATTTGTCTCATATTACTTACTACTTAGGGTACTTAAGGTGATTATACACACAGGGACCTTTTTGTTTGGTGACAGCTTCGCACACTCTTGTCATTCTCTCAGTCAGACTCATGAGGTCACCTGCTTGTTCCCAGAGGTGTTGAGTTTTAATTGCCTGATTTTCCTTCAGTCTTTTATCCAAGTCATCTCAGTTTGATTTAGATCAGGTGATTGTGATGGTCAGGTCATCTGATGCAGCACTTCATCACTCTCCCTCTTTGACAAATAGATCTTACACACCCCAGAGGTGTGTTTGAGGTCATTGTCCTGTTGGGTCAGACTAATTGCAAAAATAAATTGATAAAGTTATCCTCTGCATCAGATAAGCAAAATGCTGTGATAGCCATGCTGTCATTCCAGTATTATTCTGGAATGTTGAAAATAAAATATAAAAAAAAAACAATGAATTAGAAAGTGGGTCTTTTGACTGACAGTTACCCATTTACCGCCAAAGTGAACTAGTTTATGTCTGCCGCTAGTGCCGGTTAAAATCCGGTTCAATAAAGAACTTTGTAATGGGCTTGTTTTTCCATGGGCTAGAGAGTCACTGTATTACTTACATTTAGACATTTTGGCAGACGCTCTTCTCCAGAGCGACTTACATTTTTTTTATCTCATTATACATTTATCTGAGCAGTTCAGGGTTAAGGGCCTTGCTCAAGGGCCCAACAGTGGCAACTTGGTGGTTGTGGGGTTTGAACCTGGGATCTAACAAACCGTAGTCCAATGCCTTAACCATTGAGCTACCCCTGGCCTATTATGTCACTGTATGTCTTTCAAATGTATACAGTGACATAATGATGTTTCCCAGCAATGTTACTGTCAAGCACAACAACAATGCGAACTTCAAAATGGCTTTGCAAGCAGTTTTCCTGACTTTATCATTAAAAGAGTGCATTTGAGCTGCCTGTTGCATATTAAGTTTCATTTTTAAAGATGGCTTTCACAAACATTTTTGTTTACAACTTTTGTTAGTTGTGATAATCCCACCGCAGCTCCTGACATAAACGGTTCTTGGTTCCAGTCCAGCAAAGTGTTGGTGCCACCATGGAACCGGTTTTTCTGCCTGACTGCCAGTGCTTTGGCTGTCTGAAAACAAAGAACTGGTACAGAATTGGGTACTGGCTCTGAAATAACTCCAGAACTGCGTTGGTGGAAAAGGGTTAAGTGTCACCAGCAAAGCACCCCAACACCACTTCTTCCTCCAACTCCTCCATGCTTCACACATTCAAGAACCGTCTGTTTACCCTCTCTACGTCTAACACTGACACTGCGGTTACAACCAATAACTTTAAATTTGGACTCTTCAAGCCAAAGGACTAATTTAACACCTATTCCATGTGTTTCTTGGCCCAATCAAGTCTTTTAAGCTTGTTGTTCTTCGGAAGTAAGGGTTTCTTACCATGAAGGTCTGACTCACGGAGTCTCCTCTGAACAGTGGATGCTGAAATATGCCTGCTGCTTCAACTCAGAAGCATTTACGTGAACTCTAGTCTGTGGTGTTGTAAATCAGCGGGTTTCTAATAAACTTATCTTCTGCATCAGAGGTTGCTCTTGGTCTTCATTTCCTGGGACAGAGCCAGTTTCATCATACTATTTGATAGTTTTGGTGACTGCACTTGTGGATACTTATAATGTTCTTGGGATTTTTTTGGATTGACAGACCACCTTTTCTAAAAGTATTTATGTACTGGTTTTCCTCTTTACTTAGCTCTTGCCAAAATATGGATTTTTACAGTTGTTGTAGTAGCACTAATATGGCTGTTGACTCTGTACCGACCTTTTGTCCGCACAACACAACTGATGATCTAAAGTATATTAAGAATGCAAGAAATATCACAAATTAACTCCAATGAATTGAAAGCCGTTTTAAATCTTGTAAATCTCTGGAGTGAATGGCATATGTGTGTCAAGCTGTCATCAAAGTTAAATGGAGCTACTTTGGAGAATCTAAAATATCAAACATGTTCTGGGGTGTTTAACAGTTTTTTTTTTTTTTTTTTTGGTTTTTTTTTTTGGTTTACTACATAATTCTATTCTATATAGTTTAGATGTCTTAAGTATCAATGTACTTGTTGTCAGTCTTTCGGCTGCTCCCAGCAAGGGGTCGCCACAGTGGATCATCCGATCCATACAACAACTTGGCACGGGTTTTATGCCGGATGCCCTTCCTGACACAACTCTCACATTTTACCCGGGCCTGAGTACTGTGGCACTGCATCCAGTGGCTGGGGTTGGGGCACTTGGCTGTCAGTTTCAATGTACTGTGTTGAGGAAAAAAAAAAAAAACACTCAAGGAGAAGGTGTGTCCAGACTTTTGACTGCTAGTGTATATGTTGTTTATGTATATATGAATAATATGTCCCATTTTTTTCACCATATTCACTGGGAGTGGGTTGCCATCGATACTAATGTAGCGCATAGATACAGGGGATACAAAACAACTTATGACTGCTGTAATAGTAATTTTATTTGTCTTTCAGAAACAGGATGATGAAGAACTGGGGTGTGATCGGAGGCATCGCCGCTGCCCTGGCGGTCGGGGTGTACGTCCTCTGGGGTCCAAGCGCAGACAGGAAGAAAAGGAGGCGAGGTACTGTAAAATGTGCACTTCTGGTTCTCCGGTATATTTTAGATATCCCTAGGGAGGCTGGGACTATCGGTTCCGTGCAGCATGTGACCTCTCCTCGTTTACTCTCAAGTGTAACCTAAATTTTTAAGAAGGCATGCAGAGAATGGTTTACAGTCCAGTGATTATTATGGGTGATCCGTTGGGTCTTAGTGTTCTGGGGTCATGTGATACCAACATGGGTGAACAGTTATGCAAATTGAATCATTTATTTGCCTCACTTTAGTGTTACGGAGACACTTTTTTTAAAGAAAGTGACAAATGGTAATACAAGCCCAAATCATTGTGTGTGTGTTCGTGTTCGTGTGCGTGTGTGTGTGTAGGCATGGTCCCGGGGTTGATGAACTTGGGAAACACATGCTTTCTGAACGCACTACTGCAGGGTCTGGCCACGTGTCCTTCTCTCATCAGCTGGCTCCAGGACTTCACCACAAACAGCAGCTCCTCTCTCTCTGGCGTGGAGTGTGGCCAGACGGGCGAGCAGACAGAAACGCAGACAGAAACGCAGACAGAAACGCAGACAGAAACACAGACAGACACCCGGGTTTCCAAAACACTACTACAGCTGCTTGCAGGTGACCTCTAGTTGCTTGTCTTTATGGACGACTCTTCTACTCTCTTCTTTCTTCTGTTACTAATTTGTCTCCTCGTTATATAATTTTTTTTATATGTATTTTTTTCCCCAAATTTCATCCTGCAGCTCTGTCCAGTCCTGATCCCAGAGAGGATGATGTATTGGATGCAGGGTGTCTCTTAGAAGCTCTTCGTCTGTACAGGTGGCACATCAGCTCATTTGAGGAACAGGTGAGATGTGTAGCTTAACTTCACACGACCTGGCAACCCAATTTTAGATTTACAACACACGCACTCTATACCTTCTTGGTCTGAAGCGTTTTTTTTTCCGTCGTCAGGACGCTCACGAGCTTTTCCACGTCCTCACGTCGACTCTGGAGGAGGAGCGCGAGCGACAGCCCAGAGTCACTCACCTGTTTGACATGGAGACGCTGGAGGTGCAGGACAGTTCACTTGTGCACAAAGCTGTATGTGTGTTGTTTAAAGGAGTCTAAACGCTTACGTGGTGTACTCTTCGTATTCCAGAAATCAGCAGAGGCAAGTGAAAACCCTGCCAGCTGTTGGAGTCGAGGTGAAATTGCGTTTAATCTGATTTAAAATTAATATTCAGTCATGATTGTTCCATTCACTGATAGTACTTAACCTTTTCCCTTTTCATATTTCTTGTTTTTTTTTCTCATCCAGGTCCTCTGCACCCCGTTCCCAGTCTTTGGAGGACACATCACCCGTTCCATGGACGCCTGACCAGCTACATGGCCTGCAAACGCTGCGAGCGCCAGGTTCTCACAACCAGCACACTTAGTACAACACAATATAGTTTATCTGTCCAAAAAATACTCGTTAAAATTGACTAGGCACATCAGACCATTTCACTGCGCAAAAAAAAAAAACCCTGATATATACAGTACCAGTCAAAAGTTTAGACACATCTTCTAATTCTGTGGTCTTTCCTGATTCTTATTTTCTCTACTTTGTAAAACAAGACATCCAAAATATGCAATAATCTCATTTGAACAGGTGACTGTTGTTGCTACTTAAATAACTAATTTATATTTTTGAAAAAAATGTAGGGAAAAAAATAGATTTTTTTTTTTTTTTAGAATCTGTGTCCAGTCTTTTGACTGATTACCATAAAGTATGTAAAAATAATTTGCCATTTTGGATCAGGATGCGAATGTTTAACAAAGACACAATTAACGGAGCAGGCCAACGATTGGTTGAAAATGTGTCCCATGTAGCGAGTTGGCCAATCATGAAACTCACAAGGAAAAGCACAAGGGAATATGTTGACATGTACACAACGGTCATTTAAACTAAAAAAAAATATATATATATATATATATATATATTGAACATGGGAAGATGAGATGGACATGTTTTGTATAGTACAATACAGTAGAGTTGAATGGAGACGTGCAGTGCAGTAGATTATGGAACAGTTTAGTAGTTTAGTACAGCGGAGTACAATAGAGTATGGAAATGCTCGGTACTGTACTATATACAGTGAAACCTCGGATTGCGAGTAACGCGGTTTGTGAGTGTTCCACAAGACGAGAAAGATTTTTAATAAATTTTGACTTGAAAAACGAACACACACACACCCCCCTCCTACTTTCGCCTTCACGCGCACACACACACACACACACACACACACACACACAATCTTTCTCTCTGCTCTACACAGAAACACTGCTCTGTCGTAATTCTTTTCAAAGGTAAAGTGCAGGTTAATTTGTTTTATTTTTACTTCACAGCAGTGATTCCGTTAGTGTGTCACTCAATCGAGTGTCATTAGAGAGATTTCTTGTTTATTTTTCCGATAAAACAGTCTTTCCGTTAATGTGTGTGTGAGAGAAACTTAAATGAGAGAGGAAGAGGGGTTACCGTGTAAGATGAGAAGAGGGAGGGGGGGGGGTGTCTGATTTCTCCTCTCCTCTTATTTTAGCTTCACACACATACACAAACACACACACACAGCGCCTGCGCGCATAAAAGGAAACACTTATCCGGAAAGAATTATGCTCGTAATCCAAGGTTCCACTGTATGTACAATACAGGGTCGCACACAGTAAGAAACAACACAGTACAATCTGTATAAATGGTTCATGTTTGCATGTATGTATTACAGAGCATTTTGCTGCAGATGTTTCTCTCACACACACACACACACACACACACACACATCTCACTGAGAATCTTAAGTTAGTGCTGAACCTGTACATGATGCTGGGAATATAAGAGCCAGTCGGGTTACAGTATGCGCACGAACACACACACACTAATAAAAGTGAGTCCTGCATTTGAGCAGCCATGGTGTAAAATACAGAACATTAAGACAAGAGTTGTGTAAATGTTTTGTTTTGTAAGCGCTCACTAATCCTTCCTTCATCCGTGTGTGCAGAGTCCAGTGCGTTACGATTCATTCGAAAGCCTCTCGCTGTCCATTCCTGCTGTGCAGTGGGTAAGCAAACCTTTGGACCACATCGGATTCTTTTCGGATTCTTGCGTAAGCTTGTAGACTTCAGTGTCTGATTAGAGGCTGACGGAAGCAGATTGAGTAGATTAAATGCTGAGGTAGTGAGTGTGTGTTCATCTTTTTACTAAGATGAATTTGTTCTTTAGGGTCGGCCGGTCACTCTGGATCAGTGTCTTCAGCACTTCATCTCCTCAGAAACGATTAAGGAGGTGGAGTGTGAGAACTGCACCGAGGTAGGTGACAGTCCTGATGTATCGTGTGTCCTAGCAGAGCTACTCAAATGTTGGACAGTTGATTAAAAGCTGCGTAAAGGAGTTTTATTAATGTTGTTATTGCTGTATTAACAGTTCTAAGGCTTTAAGAGACATTTGTTGAGTTTTTTTGTAAAACACTAGAAGGTATTTCCAATTTCTCTGTAACATGACCGAATGTGTGTGATCAGAAGCAGGCCAAGACCGAGGACAGTCAGGTCCCGGAGAGCCAGAGGACGACATTTGTGAAGCAGCTTAAACTCGGGAAGGTGGGTGTGGCTCTACTAGTGACTTTCATAACACAAGGGATCGAAAATAAGCACAGATGAAGCAGATCACTTTTTTTTTTTTCCTTACATGACGTAGCATGAGCAAAGCAGGAGACGATAAAGTACAGGTCAGGACACGGTGTTAGAATATAGACTGTGAACATCTTCACCACACACACATGGTAATGTGTATTAATAACACATGCTTGATTTGTGTTTTTCCCCCCTTTTTCCGTGTGTGTGTGTGTGTGTGTCCAGCTACCCCAGTGTTTGTGTATTCACCTTCAGAGACTCACCTGGTCTCCCGAGGGCGCTCCCATCAAGAGACATGAGCACGTTCAGTTCTCAGAATACCTCAGCATGGACCGCTATAAACACAGCAGCACCACACAGAAAACCAGCAGGTGCAAAAAACCCACAGCGGAGGAACCGCATGACCAAAATGGAGTCGGTAAGAGATGGGAGGTGGAGAAGAAGCGCTCCTCGTGTGTGTGTGTGTGTGTGTGTGTGTGTGTGTGTGTGTGTGTGTTAGAGATGTAAGGGATCAATTCGCTGATGAATCGGCTTTTTTTTGTAGTGATATATGTTTCAACACTGACTCCAATATGTACATTTTTTCTTTTTTATATTTCCTTTTTACATTTATAATGAAGCTGTCAATCAGCCAGTGACCAGAATTGGCTGGTTTTCAGTTAAATTGTTCGTGTCAGATATAAACGTTCCTGAAGCGAGCGCAAAAGCTTCTAAAGTTTTTAAACTGTGAGTGAATTAGTCTGGAAGTCACTCATTACACACACTAACACCAGTCTGAAAAAACACTCAACACGTGCGCTCACTCTTAAGTCGAGTTTTGTGACTTTTGAGGCAGTGAAACATTGCAGTTTCTTTATGATCCTACAGGTGGCGCACTCTGAACTATTTGCACATTTTCATCCCGTGTTGTACGAGTGAATTATTACTGTTTGGAAATATTAATTATGCATGGTGATATTAAATAGAAAATAAAAGCTGAGAAAACTAATGTTATTTGGGGCTGCATTTAATTAACCGTGAAAGTTATATATAAATATACATACTCTGTGTGTGCTGTGTATATATACACACACACACACACACACACACACACACACACACATACATATATATATATGTATATATATTTATATATGTGTGTGTGTGTGTGTATATAAATAGTATCTATAGATATTGTTAACAGTTGTTTTGTTACAGTATTTGGGGGGAAAGGGTGGTTAATGTGTTAGACTGCTGACCAGGAAGTCCTTGGTTCGAGCCCTGACACTGCCAGGTCACCACTGTTGGACCCTTAAGCAAGGACCTTCACCCCTAAGTGCTTAGATACAACCGAGCTGGCAACCCGACCCTGTTAAAAACTACCACCGAAATGGCAGAAGTATTTCTGTTGCCTGATGTGCCAGGTGGCTTGTAGACGGAACCATCCATCCATTTTATATGAGAGATGAAGGGAATAGTAATATTACAAAGGCCACTGGCCACTACAAAGTGCATCTAGAAACGTGGTTAATTTATGCCATGACTATTTCAGAGGTTGCTGACTACAAAAACAAACCTTTGTACTCATTTTAAACCCCTAACCAGGTATTAAATGTAAAGCAAATATACTGTTGGGCTGAAAGTCACAAATCCCATTTTTTTTTTTCCACAGCTGGATAATGTCTGCTGTATCCACATTTTTTTTTTTTTTTTTTTTAGCTGAGAAATATTTCTTTGTGACTTTTTGAACCTCCCCAAAGCAAACATGTTCTCAGGTAAGACAATGCAAATCTCAGGAGACTAATTAACATATGGCCTGGGCAAGCTGCAGTAATAACTACAGTCGAGCAACCTGAGTTAATGACAGTCTTTGTCCTCTCGGCTTTACACGCACACACATACACACACCTGCTGCAGCGCCATCTGCCTGGATCACCTGTTCTCTGTTCATCCCCTGAGCATCCTGTCTTCTCCCGAGAGACTTCTCCACCTCCGTCCTCTGGTGCTGTTTATCTTTGCCCACAGACTCCAGTATCACTGTCTCTTCCAGAACGGCTGGCAGGTGTCCCTGCTCTCCATCCTCAGCCTCCCCCTGCTGCTCTTCTGTGGCTTTTGGAGAGTCTATGCAGACAAGAGCTTCACCTTGCAGCTCCCCAGCAGTCTGAACAACCTCGACCGTGCTTCCAGCGGACATCACTATCACTATCACTGCCCGCTGCTGACCTAGATTACTGGAGCAGAAAAAGTATTTTCCACCCACTTTGTCATGAGGACCTGCCCACCTTACACCTGTGTGGATGTTTGGAACAAAATATGCTGAATAAGTGCTTGGGCCAATTTTTTGCAGGTCAGCATGAATTGGATTTTTTTTTTTTTATTTGTTTGTTTTTATATTCACTGCATATATCATGTGATACAAGAAGCACATGGAAATGGAAGAAAATAAAGATCATTGCTGGAATAAGGACACTAAAAATAAAAGCAAGATATTAAAAGTACATAGGATTAATTTGATTTAAAAAATATTTTGTCAGATGATAGCTGACATTCTTCGGATGGTGTCACTGTGAACTCGCTTCAGATAAAGACTGTTGCGTAATATTTTCTGAATTGTTTAATTTTCTTTATCGGTATACAATTTAACATCAATCCAACAATGATAAATATTTCTCTAAACAGGACACTAAATTTTTTTAAATTAGTGTTCAGAATTAATATTAATTTTTTTTAAAAATGTAGGTCATCAAAGATTTTTGCCCCAGAATTGATTTTTCATTTTTTCTGAAATTGATGAGGTAAATCAAGGTATATCATAATGACACATAGCAGGAAACATGCATTTTATGGATATTTGACATACAGTAACTTGATTATGTCAAGGCAGGGTAGAACTAAGGCCTTGTTCATTTTTATATTAACCTTGAGTATTTTTGCAAGACGGCACAGTGGCTTAGTGGTTAGTACTGTCGACATCCAGGTTCTGGGTTCAATTCCCGCTTCAGGTTTGTGTGTTTTGTGGGTTTCCTCCAGATGCTCCAGTTTTCTCCCACACTGTGTCCAAATGATGTCCAAAGACATGCAGATTAGGCTGATTGGCGTTCCCAAATTGCTTGTAGTTTGTGAATGTTAGTGTGTGTGCCCTGTGATGGATTGGCACCCTGTCCAGGGTGTACCCCACATTGTGCCCCAAGTCCGCTGGGATAATTTTTAGCGTCCAACGCCCCCGTCCCCCGACCCCCGACCCTGTGTACAGGATACAGCGGTATAGACGGTAAGAGTGAGAGTGTTTTTTCAAAATTCTCACATTATCACCTTTACTTTGTGAAAGAAGGCAATTATGGACTCTGCCCAAAACATATGACAGTGATTGACAAGACCAAAATAGTCTGTACTAGCTCTAGTCACTTTGCCAGACAGATGCAAGATCTACAATAATAACAACAATAGATTTTTTTGGCCTCTGTAAAAGAATCAATGGATCTAAAGCGAGCAGAAATGCTTGCTGTTTTTATAGTCGTCTTAAACACTCCTGAAAGCACTGAGGCAGCACACTGAGTCTGCTGAACAAACTAACCAGAAACAGTGTAAACAACTTACGTGTTGCCTGGGAACTTGGTTTCCTAGGAGCCATAGTGTCATTGTGAATGGGATTATAGAACAATAGAAGTAGACTGAAAGAAACGATGGATTATGGTCTCCATACCGACCCCTAGTTTTAAACACATTCAATATTACTTGTCAGTGTTCCATATTAAGTGTCACCATTTTTTAACGCATCAGTAACATCATAACATCATAATGGGTTTGCATCATAGTAACTGGGGGGAACATCATAATGGGTTTGTCTGTTGGGGTTTCAGTCTATTGTATGCAATTAGGTGTAAAATAACATTGGCAACAAGACAACAGGATCCAGTGTCAAGTCTTACCAAACGTGTTTCTCTTCTGTTATTCTTCTACTATTCGTTTTGGACATTTAATGTAGGGAATTTGTTTTTCCTTGCTGTGTTTTGGGTGATACCATATATTTATATTATATAATTAACTTTAAGGTAAATAATCAGTCTTTATGGATCATCAGCGTATCACCCAGCAGTGAGGAAAGGTGCAGAATTGTTTTTTCTAAGAGTGTATACTAAAGTGTACTCTGGTTGGAGAAGAATACATCTGAATCCATTTGGAGCTGGATCTCTCAGGATGCTATCCTTATAGAAATGTTACATGTGAACCCAACATGTGGTTTACAGATGTGGCACATGGTTTGTCCCATATAAGGAAAACATGTAGCAAATAGGGTTTAAATTATCACATGCAATTTACTGTACATACGTATATGGGTGGTTCTTTTTCAGGTTTTGATCACATGATTCTATGTGGTAAAATACACAACATGGTGGAGTACCCATCACCTGTACTAATCACATAATGACATATAATGTACAGTATATAATGTAAAAATGACCAGATGGGTTCAAATGACCAGGTAGGATCAAAAAGTCTCGAGACTAGTTCCGTCACACACCAACAGATGGCAGCACAAGGCCGCATACACAGTCACAGAGAGCGAGCAATGACCTTCATAAGTCAGCGTACCAAAAGACATCATCTGTGTACATAGTACAAAGTTAGAGCAAAAAAGCGAACGTGAATTTCTGCTGAAACTGGGAAAATCAGCCACATTTGACACGATTCGGCAAATTTACGCCAATGCTGCAATAGGTTATTCAAGATGTTTTGAGTGGCACCCACGCATCAAGACAGAAGAACATCCCTGGAAGATGACTAGAGATCAGGAAGACCTTCACGGAGATCAATTTACACAAATGACGAAACCATTCTTCAACTTGTGCATGATGATGATCGGAGACATTACGTACCCTCCCTACTCGCCAGATAATTAAAGTATTAATAAGCAAGTAATAGTACGTACTTTTAATAGTAAGTACTTTCTTGTAAACAGAGCTTATCTCGAAACGTTTTGTAGTACAACAAACAATGTCTAAGTAGAATTCTCATTTTAAACTAAAGTGGGAAAAGTTTTTATCTTTATGTCTTTGAATTTTTTTCTATTATTTCTGACTGTAAAAACCCTAAGTCATACTTTAATGACAGTAATGCTAATATTTAATTTCTGTAAATTCACATGCCCGATCAGGTTGCCCTTACAGCACTGCTCTCACAACTACCGTATATACATTTTATGTTGAATTGATTTTACTCAAATAACTGAATAACATAAATTAAATTAAATAAGTGATCACTTTAAAAAAAAAAAAAAAATTTAACCATTCTTTAAAGCCTTTTTCGTTCACAACATTGACTGATGCACCTGTATCCAAGGTTACATTTTTGAATGAATATTTTGTGTTTAAAAAAAAAATCGTGATGATTCTAAGCATGTTTCAGGCATTAAAAAAAAAAAAAAAATAGGCCATCTGCCTGTTGGTGTGCAATCCAATAATTACTACTCAGCGTAACAGTTGAGTCAAAAGGACACACCCAGAACCAACTGACGGTTACTCTAATCCCATTCTCTTACATCTCTTTAAGCACACGCCCTCACCTGTATTGGTGTTGTTAATGCATGACGTAGTTTCGAAGGAAAAAAAAGCGATACTGCAAGTTAATTTTGCACGTATGGTGGATTATTTATTATATTTTGTTTTTTATTTTAGAGTAGGTGCTTACCAAAAAACATTATTGGTTTAACATTGTTGCGGAAGAGGAAATGAATGGGGGAGGGGATTTTGTTCATTGATATTTTTCTAAATTAGAAACCGATGTATATGAAACGAAAATATAAAATTTTTGATCGTAATTCTTGAGTACCTTAAATCTCTTTATAAAACTGGTGTTTTTTAACACAAGCTTTCCAAGACAAGGTGACATAGAGAATAGGCTGGTTTTATAGCCATATATCCTGGCTCACCATCTGTTGTGTGTGTGTGTGTGTGTGTGTGTGTGTAAGAGAGGGGTGGGCCTAGAAGAAGGGGAATTATTTGACGTTTACCCACCTGACCCTTATATACTAGCAAGTAAACAGTCTGTATTTGTCCTGAACTCAGGACTTATTATCTTATTAAGCTGTTGACTGTTGTCATGTTGTGGGGGGATTTAGCAGGGATTATCTCTTATTAGTTTGGCCCTCGTTATTTCTTGTCGAAAAGGTCAACCGTGTATGACTTCCTAAGATAGAAACAGTATCTGTCATCTTTTAGCCTTTCAGAGAGTTTCCTCAGTAGATAAGGTGAAAATTACTGAGTGACATCAGTTAAATATTTAACACTAACAAGGTATAGTGATATAATATGAGTTTCGAATGGATGTACTGCACCCTTTAATGACGGAAAAAGGATTCAAAACAATCCAGGGAGTTCCCTGTGTGTGTGTGTGTGTGAGTACATATTTTCAGCACAGGTATGTCACAATTGTGTGTGTGTATGTGGTCGTTTCTTTTTAAACACAGCCCACATGTTAATCTTGATGCCTTAATCCATTTAATTAACAAACCTAGGTTGACCTCACCCAGTGGTGTGAGGAATCTGGTTGGACTGCACTGAGCGTGCTCAAACCAGCGCCGGATTCTTCTCTGGCTTTCTGTGGTGATGTCACGCAATGGTTCTGCTCTCCGGCAAGTCTGTTAGCACTTATGAAGTTTTGATCAGGTTTGCATGAAATAAACACCACAAAAGTAATCCTTTTTTACAAGGTTTTAAGGACAAAAACAAATAAAATTTAGATTTTTCTCAATTTCGGATTGTTCCTGTTGTGTTATATTACTGTATATCTAGAGTCACAGTTCATTACAATATCAGTTATAATCCACATTGATTGGTTTTTCATAATCATGTAAGAGTCATTAAAACTGGTTTTCATCACAAATATAATAGCTGTGTATACCGGTGAATAAAGAAAAATTTTAGCTTGAAGAAAGTTGGCATATGCAAATTTGAAATTTTTCCAAAAGATATAAAATAATAATTCTTTAAATGAATTGCAAATTGTTTCTCATTGCTCTGCTCCAGTTGGTGGATCTCTCAAATGAAAGACACCATCACCTTTTTTTTAATTTATTTATTTAATAATTAAACTGTTAAGTCCTGCTGTTTAGACAAGCTGTGCAGGCTGAAGCACAGTAGTGCGGATGAAAAAACTAAAAATACTAACTGACAAATAAGAAAAAAAGCAGAAGAATACAGCTTATACATTATCTTTAGATGCACCTGCATGAGCACGCAAATGATTTGAAACAGAGCTCCAGATGCCCTTGCGTCTGTGTCAGATAGATACCCTGTTAGCTGTGCGGTTGGGAGATAAACACAGCGAGCCTTTGGCAGAGCCTGAGAGCTTGCAGGTTAATCGAGGTTCTTAAAAAGGGAGCTCTGTTCGCATGTAACCAGATCTGTCCTCCGTTAGAGCCAGGCATTCCGCTCTGAACACAATGAGCAGGCGAATGGTAGAGACAGGCCAAGATTTACTCACACCTCCCAACATATAGCTTACCTGACCACACGTAATGTCGACTCGATCGAGTGGAACTAAAGAAATGCTGCAGACATGCTCGACTTGATTTGATGGGAACTTTATTTCACTTCAGTTTTTCAGCACAATACATTCCATTTCATATTTCCAAAATTAAACAGATGAAACCAGGAATTACAGAAAAGACGGTGCTTTTGGCTGGTTAGACAGACCTAATAGTCAACACATTAAGCAGATTTTATTTTATTTTTTTGTAGACCTGGAACCTATGTGGAATTTGGTTACCATGACAACACTATGAGAACATGCAATTGAGTCTGCTTCAAACAACTAACATACATATTTTTCCTTCACTACATCATCAAGCGATCATATTTATACGTCGATATACGACGACTACAAACACTGTATGTAATTATATTGTGGAAGGTACGTGACACACGTCAACAAATATGAGCAGGGGATGATGGATGACAAACATGACTCACAGCTCTCTTGAAGAGGAGGAGAGAAACTCTGACTCATGACACATGGAAGAGCATTGGAAACAGCACCAATCTTCCAGTGTTGGGTTCATAGTTCCTCGGACAGATTAAACCAACAACTTAAGACTGTTCTATTTTAAGCTCCTGACTAAACTGGCAAAATCATTCTGTAAGCATTTCATTCGTATTATTTCCTTGATAATGAAATAATCATAATAACAAACACATATTGTATGATTGAATAAAAATGAGCCATCTTTGGAGCATCTTTCCTTTCTTCTGTCATCTGGATGTTAATGCCATCTAATGGACGGCATTACCAGACAGTATTAGACACATATAATCAGATCTAACCATGTCTGGTAAGACGCCAATCAGCAGGCCTTAGATACAGCAGATCAATTCTTGATTGGGGCTGAATTTATTGCGCTGGAAAGGAAAAACAGAAATACTGCACAGAGTGATCTGTGACTAGAGAGCAATAAAACCATCTGTCATAGTGATGCAAGTTATATTTACAATTAAGTTTAAAAGAACAGAGGGGAAAACAGGAGAACAAAAGAAGAGATGAAAAGCCTTGAGGCTAGAGTACTGCCCTTTTATAAAAGGGGAAATGATATGACTTTGTAACATGCGCATATTAAAATACAAAAAGGTCACACACATGACTCAGTTTCATGTATGTGTGCGACCGGCAAATATGGTTTAATATTTGAGTCTTCCACCTTATCCAAACAGTATTTTGTCAAATCCTGTGTTAGACATTAGTTAGACATAGTCTAGATAAAAAGCAATCCTAAACCAGTCAAATTTAGCCTAGATATTAATTTAAATTATCTAATTTAATCAGTTTTACTATGATCCTTTCCTCAATTCTGATCTCTGATCTTTGTTTTGATGTCTTTGCTCTGCTTAGGCACCGAAATATGCCGAATACATGCCTATATATTTACGCTATTTAGGTTAATATACCAACAGAGCCAGGCAATGGGAAGAGGAACAGTGAGTCTAGAATGTCTGTAACTCTATTTTTATCATGTTCAGGTGAGCTCATATGTCAGTTGCAGGATGTGCCACGCAGGTAAAACAAGTTCGTCCAATCAGAGCTCGGCTGCCATCACAAAAGCCACCCAGAACCCAGGGGGAGGGGATGAGGAAACAGCTTTCAGCACGTCTGGTTTAACAGCCAACGGACCAGTATTATTTAACTAAAGCTGGGTGGGGCTGAGCAGAAGGAAAAAAGAAGGACGGGGAAGTGAATAAAACAAAGTTGAGCACCGTGGACACTCCCTCTCTTTTTTTCCCTCCACTTGTCCACCCCCCACCACCCACAAGTTCTCTCTCTTCTGATTATATCTTCCTAACTGAACATTAAACAATGCTACTCATCCGGCCACGTGAGGTATTACGACACGCTCCTTTCCTAGACTGACCTTGCAGGTTTCACCTCTACTGAATTAAAGAGAACTAATATTTTTCCCCACCCCAAAAAATAAAGACTATGCAATATGCAACGAATACTATTAAGGACTTATAATATCTCAAAGGCAATGGATGTCAGAAAGCCAATCATATTTCATTTAGACACTTTTCCAAGAATTGATTCTAATCATAATAAGAAGTGCCAGGAATTACAACTGCTAAGATTTCTAAGAAACCTGTCTGTATTGTCAATATATACAATATATACAGTGTATATGTGTGTGTGTGTGTATATATATATATATATATATATATATATATATATATATAAAACACCTGCTCTAAACTGAATGTTCATCCAAAACAGTTAAAAGAAAGATCAAACAAGTGCAATGATGGACCGAACAGTGCTGGTTGATGTTGCTTATCTTTGTTGTTTTTTTGGGTGTGACTACCAGTGGCACCAAACCAAGCTAAAAATGAAATGACCAGCAATAATAATAATTTAAAAAGGCGTAAAGCTTAGCACATTATATATAATAAAGCAAATCCTTTGAAGTCATTGGGTCACCCAACAAACATCGTTACCAGACAGTGTTAGAAAACAGATACACAGTCCAGCACTGTCAGGTAAGATGGGTGCTAAGTGCCATTGGTCAGTCTCAAGTGGCTTTGGATTAATAAAACACATCAAACTCATAAACAGATAATTGCCTTAGTGTGCGCTGTGGCTCTTCTGGAGTCAGCAGAGAGCCCTCATCATCATTACCAGGCAGTATTAGAGAGAGTGATGATATCCAATGCTGCCTCGTAAGATGGCGAAGACCGTCCAATGATCCTTGGGATGAGAATGGGAAAAGGGCAAGTGGTAAAAGAACATTTGTAGACAGTAAGTGAAAAAGTCTTTCAAAAAAGCCACTTGATAGTGTTTCTGTTAGAAGCCTGCTGTGGTTGTTGCCCTGTTGCTGCATTAGATCCGATAGTAGCCATCATAAATGAGTAAAACCGTGGCTTTGATGAGCTAAGCCTGATAGCACGCGCACACACACACACACACACACACACACAGTAAACCTGTTGCTAGCACACACACACATACAATCACGCACAGTAAACCTGCTGCCCTGAGGCACTGCACAGGCATAGAAGAGGATATATGTCAACAAAAACGGCTGGCTATAAAAACAGGTATAGCTGGAATGGGACACGCAGTAGACTACTTTGTTCTTCATGCTGAAGCAACACAGCTGAAGCAAAGCAGTGGCCCACTGAGACAGTTAATAATTGTCCAACCTGTTCCGACAGGTCTGATTCGACGTACTGGGTAACCTGTGCTAGCTTACAATAGGTAAAAATGTTTAGATGGCATCAAGCTACACTTTACTCTGACAATGGTCTTAACTGGGTGTCGCTTCACCTGCTTCATCTGGGGAAACAATAGACGCTTTGTACGCTAATGCAGTAAAACGAACAGGAAATGCACCCCATTTTTCTAAATTTCGTAATACAGCTAGGACACAATAGAGCTGCTGGTTGTTGGAAAGGCTGAGGCGAGCCCTAGGCTAGGCTAGGCTAGGCTTTTCATTTCGCAGTGTGCAGTGACAACAGTGTGGTGGAATGCCGTACCGACAGACCTGTGGCCAAGTTCTGTGTGCGGAAGGTCATTTCACACATTCACACGCACCTTTCGTTTACTGAATAACGTCTGAAGTTTACAGCCATGCGGTGTATAGCTGATCTCTAAAGGTCTTAAAAGCGACAGTCTTAAAATCTTGTCAGGAAAATAAAAACTACATTTACTGTTTGTTTGTTTTTTCAATTATGACAATTGCTCGTTTTCCCTTTTTTAAATAGGTAGTCCTAGTAGTACACTAGGTAAGTACTAGTAGTAGTTACGTAACATTACCAATTACTGGACAGTTTATCAGTTCAGCATTTAACAAGGGCGGGAAAAAAAATAAAGCAAGAATTAAAATGAGGTGAGAGTGAGAGTAAAAGCTAAAAGAGGTGAATAGAAGAGAGAGAAAAAAACATGTACATGAGGGAGAGAAGAGAAATAGAGAGCGAGAGACAGAGAGAGAGAGAGAGAACCTGTAACCTTACCGTCGTGAAAGGGACTCAGGTAAAGAATGTGACAAAAAAGGGAGTAGGGGGACAGAAAGAAAAAAAAAAATCTCAAATTTCTACTAAGCGCCTGAGAAGGCTCCGGCTTCCTCTCGCTCAGTCAGGACCCATGAAATGAAAACCCCAAGCAGACCTGCTCTCCCAGACTGCAGCCTCTATTTAGTTAATCATCAGCATTATAAACCAGTGCTGCAGGCCTTCTGAGAAAGAAAAAAAAGAGAGGGTAGAGAGGGATAAAGGGTGAGAAACGGAATGAGAATAAGCATTAAAGACAGCAGGGTGAAATAAACAACATGACATCTTTACACTTAACCTTTAGCGACTCGTCGGTTTTACAGCAGTTAGTTGAGTCACAGTCAGGTGCAGCTTGAACTTTTTCCCATTGCGTACACCAACGAAGTGTGAGCAGGTATCTCCTGACTGGAACGTGACTCCATGGCGAAGAAAAAAAAAAAAAACGAGCTGAAGGGGAACCCAGGCTGAACCTTAATCAATAATTTGTCTGTGTGTAGAAGGGAAACCCTAATGCTTAGTTAAAGACTGGTCTTACTGTGCCAGCACTAATTGTGCTTCAAGTTTTAATGACTGTCGTCTTGTTTTGCTTTTCTTTTCTCCCCCCAGAGCATTGCCATAGACACCAATGAAACAGTAATTAATTAACTTTTATCGTATCATACTGGGACAGTCCTGCTTTGTCTACAGAGTTGAATATTTGAAATGATCCATCCATAGTGAAGTTTTCTTTTGAATATCTCCTAACCTTTTACATTTACATTACACTTCACTTTCTGGCTGGCAGGAGGAAAAGGGTAAATCATTTGCATGAAATGAAATATAAACTTGTTTATCAAGAGACTAAAGAACAGGAAGTGGCTGTCTCAAAAGGTATGTGATCATACAATTTTTTTATGAGCAAAATAATAATAATAATAAATGACTATCCAGAAGCATCCAAAATGGCTGAGTGAATCCTCGGCAGGAAAAAGAATTCCACAAATGAACTTAAAATGAACTGAAGCAGACTGCTTAGTCACACTGATTAAAATGGCTGTCCTTAAGCAAACAAAGCCAGTGTGCCGAACCTCTCTGACCTCTCACCTGTGCATAGTAATTAACACTCCATTTTCCTCTCCCTACCTCATGAAAGAACAAACACACACACAGAGGTACACACACACAAATCGCTGCCCACCTCCAGCATTTTCGTAGCATCTAGTAACATCACAATCTAAACTAACTGACATTATCACCTTCCACTGAAATCCTGTGTTACCCAAATGTAATCAGCTTCAGGGAAGCAGGATTCTGATCAAGCTTTTCCTAGGTTATAAAACTGTGACAAATAACTTACTCAGATGAAAGAATGAGACCGAGTCATATTCCTCCTCCCACCAATCAAAATCCTCCACCTCACTATGCATCCATTGTGCTGCCTGGCCGACATTTTCTTTCTGCTCCAGACCACCTCTCTAAATGCAGTTTCCTCCGAATATCCAACGATATCTGTAACATGCTGCCTATTTCTTCAACAATATCATGAATGACTCAGAAATTATTACAAAACAACTAGTGTTCCAACAAGAACTACTAAACCATCCATAGTCCAACTTTCATGAAAGATTTGTTCATATGGACTCGCAAGGGGGGAAAAAACACATAAATTGTTTTATTTTTTTTTCTTTTCTTCTAAAATATGCCAAAGGGACGTGTAAGGGCAAGCCTAACTCCCAGCCAGACAAGCAGAAGCAAAAGCAAAACTTGGATGTTCTTGATCAACATTTAACAAATCTAAAATATAAAAACAACGTTGTTTAAATTTATAAAATACTTAAAGTTAAAGGTTAAAAGTGCATCCTCATTTAACAGCAAGATATTTCCAAAGGCTCACATGTAAATCATTGAACCTATTATATAATGGTTAATGATTTCAAGAGGCAATTTCAGATACGGTCGTGTTTTACAGACGTCTCAGAGTTTTCTTTTAAAGGCATGCTACCAGGCAAAAGAAAGCAGCTAAAGCCCCTGCTTTATCCCCATTGACAAGTCTGGCGGTTTGCCTCTACCTGCCCAAACTGGTCTATCCAGTCAAGGAATGAGTGTTTGTGTCTATTGTGTTCTCTTTTTCTTTTCATTTAAATAGGCTGCAATCTGATACAGATTATGATATGACCCTATTCAACCTAAAAAGTCCTCCCTTAACAAACTAACAACAATTTTCTGGTTGAGCCGTCGTCTAAAAACCAACTCTCAACTTCTATAGCATGAAAGTTATTAAGTCTACTACAAAGCATAGAGCGGGAACGAGTGATTGCACCAGAAACAAGGGAAATATGTATTTGAAGTTAAAGATAAAAAAAGTTAAAAGTTACCAGTTTTTTCCCTTAGAGCGATCCGGCAACTCGAAACCAGATACCATTGTAAGTCAGTAGTGCTGCCTGAGAGACTTGTCTTCCTCTTCCCGCTTCTCCTCGTTTGACGCCCTGTTCGATGAAGAATGCCTCGCTTTCAGGTGGAAGGAGACCATCTTGATTTGCGGACCGACTGCATGGCATCTAAAAGCCAGATGCATAACTAGAGCAAGACGGACATCAGCGTTGAAGTCTTTGTCTCTTGAAGATGTCAAAGTTGCTGGAGGCGAAGCAAGCTGTTTAAGCTCTTGAGTGGAGAGACTGAATTTGTAAATGGCTTGGTTTACATATAGCAGGTTCCCCCACCCCCCACAGGTGTAATTTTCAAGCCGTAGCCAATCCCCTTTGGCAGTCGCACTCACAGGTGTGTCCCTAGCCCTGCCATTGGCCGATCCTGCCCTTGAGGAGGATGGCCTCCACCTGCCCCAGCCCAAGGTGCTTTGCAAACGTTTATGATGTCAGCTTTACTTTGCGTGTGTAGCTCAGGTGGGATTTACAAACTGGCTTCTGTGGTCCAACGAGACTATTGCATACGAAATGAAACCCAAACCCTATGCTGAATAGCCTAGCGATGTAAATGTTTGCAGACAATGACCTGTCTTTCTCCTGTTTCAATAATACTTTGAACAACTGCCCTTTACCCCCTTTTTGACTAAATATTCTCACATCCAACACATATATATATATATATATATATATATATATGTAAGCTATACCATAAAACTGACAGCAGGTAAACGGAAAAGTGGGTAACACAAGTCTAGTCAGGATTTATCTGGTGGGTGTAGGAAGGCCTTGAGGCATCCCCTTTAATCCCTGTCTGCTGCAGGCCGCCAAACTGGGCTGCAACACTTGTCTGGAGAAGTTTAAGCAATGTGAAAAAGACCTTCATATTGATCTTACATCTCAGAGCTATAATCAGGGCAAATAGGGCAAAAGAACCTTTACACTGTACCAAGACATAACATTTTAAAGCTTTCCTAGATTAATAAGAATGGGAGTGCATCATGTCTCCGGCATTTTATTTGAGCTTGGCCATATATAGCCATGGTGTTTGTTCTGCTCTTTAATGATAAGGAGACTCAAAATAACTTCCGATTGAATTTTGTTTACATTACTGTATATTGCTGTCTTATCTCTTGTTTGAAATATTTGTATGTATATTGCATTGTTAATCAACTTTGCCCTTTTTTCCATAAAATAAATAACGGATGAGCCACAATTTCACTAATCTTTTAGTCAAATAAGCAGATAGTTTTTACATTATATGATACCTTCTCATCTTATAAAAAAAACTAAATTAAACAACTTTATATACAAGTTATAGCATAAATAAAGCTTATATTACAACCTTATATAAGCCTTATGTATGCTATGGCACACGTTTGAAATAGACCGGAGTTTTTGTGCCCGAACATCAGAATGATTAGGCTCTTATAATTGCAGTGCCAGAAAGTGGCCTGACTATGGCTGTCATGATGTTTAAGATGTTAACGGCTAGGTGACTTCTCAGCCATCACAGATTGTGAATATCATGCCAGAACAATAGGCTGAGGTTTTTCCCATGACTACCTGATACTCGGAGGTGTAAGACACAATGGCCTACCTCACCTATGTAATTAATCTCGCTCAACGAAAAAGCCTTTACTAGCAATGCTTTGTCTTTGTCAGAATTGACTGATACGATACATTGTGTGAACTAGTATGACAGGGAATTGGTTGATCACATGAATCAAATGGATACGGAGGAAATTAAATTAGAGCCAATAGTACAGGTTTGTATGTAGAATAATATTGAGAAACGCCATTTAATTTGCCCAATTGCCTGCAGATTATGATTCAAGATATTGAGGTTTATTAGGCCCTTAGAATGGTTCAAGTTGCACCATAAAACACATTCTAGAGTGATGTATTTCTCCATAATCTGGCCTCTAGTTAGCTATTCACTCTGGGGAATCATGAGGCCTAGCATGCTGTGCATCCTGATCATTGAAGCAGGAAAATGTTAATCAGAGTCACTGCAGCAGACAAAGAGCCGTTTCCATTAGCTGGGGAACTAGACGAAGCTCTTCTCCTTCGCTGTCCAGGAGTGGAGGCCCCTACTTTTACTGCTACTGAAAGAGGCCAGGAAATTGGCCTTGCTGAAAGGTGTGCTTTGTTTAGCATTTGCTTATTTGCATTCTAAATGAGGGTTTGGAGTGAAGCGGTGGAGCACAACCAAACCTTATTTGGGTAGAGATAGGTATCAGGCACGACTGTCACGCAAAGCCAGCGCAAAAGCACATTCATCATCAGCCCAGTGCATTTCCAACAGGTCAAGGTCTCAGAGTAAAGATGCCGATGCTGACCAAGAACACTGCACACAGAGCTGTGTAGTCAACTGACGCAGGATCTTCAGTCTACTTAGTGTCTAAACTTTATGTTAACACCATCAAAATCATATATAGTTAAAGACAGAGACACTGATTCACTTTATTATAGGATTTAAATGAATTGATACAAAGAATGACAGACCATAAAGTATATATACATTGTTTATATCATTTTTTGTTTAATGTACGTACATGGTATGTAGAAAGACATTTTGTTCAACTTTGAAACAAACATTATAACAATGATGAGTAAATCACCCTTTTAATATTCATCTCAATTATTTGTTAAAAACATTCCTGTGAGATTTTGGAACATGTTTGCATAATTGACCATTCCAATAAAGTTTGATTTACTGGATATGGATCTGGTTACTGTTGAGGTCATTGTACAGTAGTACACTGTCACGTTCATGGATTATTCATGAATGCATTAAAGGCCCAAGACCCCACCACTATGATACCACTATCAATATCTGATACAAGGAACTCTGGTGAAACCAAATTTGGTGTCCACCATCTGTGAGTTGTGTTAGACTATATAACATTTTCCACATTTCCAACTGTTTTTTTTTTTTGAGAACCTGTGCCCACCAAATTCCTGTTCTTGGCTGACAGGACTGGAATCTGCTGCCTCAAGGGGTAGCGTGGCCTTCTGCTAGTTCATTCATCACAAGGTTTAACATGCTGTGTATTTTAATACAATTTTACGACTTGACCCAGTCTGGTGTTTCTCCTCTGATGCCCCGCATCAAGGCGTTTCCACCCATAGAACTGCTGCACACTGGATGTTTGGCACCATTCTGTGTAAATTCTAAAGACGGTTGTGTCCCAAGAGATCTGCAGTTTCTGACATACTCAAACAAGCCTGACTGACACTATTAACAATACCCTGGTCAAAGCCACTGACGTTCTGATGTTTGATGTGCACATAAACTGAAGCTTTTGATTTTTATCTGCATGATTTGATGCACTGCTCTGCTGCCCCATGATTGGCTGTTTAAATATTTTAAACAAAACCTACTATATGTCCAGAAGTACCAAATATAGTGAATGCATATAGTCCATTGCAAAAGATTGCATATCTCTAGAACAAAATAATGACAAAATTATATTTGAAATGTTGTCTGTTCACATAATTCACAGGAGTTCTTTAATTATAACTACACTATCAATCTAACCTTCATATTATTTTAGATCATCTGGACAGGTTTTGAAGCATCTCTGGAAGTTTTTTTCCTACCTGAAAGCTAGTTCTTTTAAGACACTTTTTAGACACTTTTTGATAAATTTGTTGCATCTGTACTAGATGCCAACAGATGTTGAAATCATTACTGGAAACTGAAAATGTCATGGTTAAACATCTGGTTTTGTTTTTCTGGTGATTTTGCTTTATGCTTTAGATTGTGACTGTTATTTTGCATCATTCTCTCTGAAAATTTCTCCATTTTCACCTGTTTCTGAAGCAGATGTCATGCTACAGTATGTATGTAGGATCTATAAATCAAATTATAGCAGCATGTTAACAAGCTGTTTTACAGCAAATACAACACAGACCATATACTCACCAAGACACACACCACAACATAAAAAGTTACAGGTCACACTGCTACACTATTAATATCAGTATATGATTAAAAGGCATAGAAAGAAACAAGGTTCTAACATCCTCTTAAAAGATTCCAGCTTTTATAAAATAGGGTAAGTTATTTCATAATCTTGGGGTGGCCACAGCAGGGGCACAACCACCTCTAGTTACAAACCTCTGTGTGTATAGTGAAGAGCAGTTGATTTGAGGATCTAAGAGAACAATCAATTCGATTTATACTGCACAATCCTGAGGACTACACGTTTATTAAAAATTAAAAGTCAAGAAGCTGCATTCTGTCTGCATTAGTGGTCAAAAGTATTAAGACCACCTATGGCTGATGTGCACAATTCTGGTGATTTCACACTTCTGTCCTATCTGGGTGAAGTTTTGTGCCCAAAAAACTGAAAAATAGTGAAAGACTGGTTATGTAGAAATGGTATCCAGCTTCTGGTTATGTAAGAATGGGTCAGCTCCAGACCCTAAACCAAATAATAAACTGCTGGGCAATGTTGAAGAAAGCAGTAGCAGTCAAGAAACCATCCCCTGTGCATGATCTTCAGGAAGCAATCTTTTTGACTCAGCCAGATCCAGCAGGTTTTGAAGAATAAATTACTTCATACTAAATATCGATTGTTGTATAGCAATCAAATTAACTCATGAATTTTATGTTCGTCTCAATATAACTAGCAGCTTTTACAAAGCAAGTAGTAAGGCCTGTAAGATCTTCACATATGTTCACCCATTTTTTCTTATTTTACATCTGTCATTCAACCTGCTTTGCTTTTGTTTGTTGGGTTAAGGTGTATCCTGGCTAATTACAGAGATTTGCGTTGTCCTTTCAGAAAATGAGAGCTTAGCATGGATGGGATGATTAAAGGCCTTGTTGTAAAACGGAAATGAACGCACATGCTTATGTCTGCACTAAACTGCATTTTTGTTTAAATGCTATTAAAATGCTTATGCATGTTTTAATGATATCGCAACGGTCTATATTCAGCGAGTCAAAGTATATATATATATGTCAATGGTGTATATATGTGTATATAAAAACATATATACATTATAATTATATATATAATTTTTACCTTTTTCATGAAAGCATGTTCACTAAAGAGTAACTGCTCTGGTGCGGCACCAGTGTACCTGCAACCACAGCTCTGCCCCAAACTGTCACCTCTCACCATCATCAAGTAATTGGCCCCTAGGGGATGTCAGGAAGGTGTGTGTTTCTGCCTGTGCGTGTGTGTGTTAGTGAGTCTAAAGGTCCACATGGAACGTGGTTGCCATAGAAGAGAAAGAAGGAGTGAGACATAGCAATTACTGAAGTTCCTTTTCTCCACAACAGATTGGCTAACAACTTGCATACAGCTTTGTTCATAAGGGCAATGGATTAATATTTTAAACATCT
The DNA here is from genome assembly GCA_030014305.1 of Clarias laeviceps. NCBI lineage: Eukaryota > Metazoa > Chordata > Actinopteri > Siluriformes > Clariidae > Clarias > Clarias laeviceps. The sequence goes on from JAQMYJ010000015.1 coordinate 9,602,128, forward strand.
TTTTATGCTTTAACTGCAGCACTTGTAATCACAGCAAAAATCAGTTTATTTTTTATTTTATGGTTTTGGTTTCATTTTCTTATGTGTGCAGAAGGTGCAGCGGTCGTAACCTTTATGGTTCACAGTAGCAGGAATAATAATACAGAAAGCATGCCTTAATCAGGGTAACTGTAACATGAACTTAAAGTAGTTTAGTTTTTTTTTTTTTGTTCTGCTGCTTTTTTTAATAAAACATATGTAGGGCTCAAGATTGTGCAGTATAAATGATATATCCTTTTTTTCAGCACAACCTAGGCAATATGATGAACTGCTTTTTATTTCATTTTAACCAACTGTCCAAACATGACTGAGCAAAAAAATGGTAAATAGGCAAAGAAATATAAGAAATACACATGATCATGTTTTTTTGTGTGTTTTCATTTGTTTTTATGACCAAAAAATATATATAATTATAAGAATAATTGGCTCATTTGGAGAGTTCTACATTTTTGTGACATCATTCCCATAAATTAACACATTATAAAGGTAATAACTTTCGTTCTACCTGACATACAGTACAGACCAAAAGTTTGGACACACCTTCACTCATTCAATGTGTTTTCTTTATTTTCATTACATTGGTAGATTCTCACTGAAGGCATCAAAACTATGAATGAACACATGTGGAGTTATGTACTTAACAAAAACATAACAAAATAACTGAAAACATGTTTTATATTCTACAGTAGTTTCTTCAAAATAGCCACCCTTTGCTCTGATTACTGCTTTGCACACTCTTGGCATTCTCTCAATGAGCTTCAAGAGATAGTCACCTGAAATGGTTTTCCAACAGTCTTGAAGGAGTTCCCAGAGATGTTTAGCACTTGTTGGCCCCTTTGCCAGCTCACCCCAAACCATCTCGATTGGGTTCAGGTCCGGTGACTGTGGAGA
>JAQMYJ010000015.1:9603157-9653177 GCA_030014305.1 Clarias laeviceps
AAATGGTCATGAAAATAAAGAAAACACATTGACAGATAGATGAGAAGGTGTGTCCAAACTTTTGGCCTGTACTGTATCTGAAAACCCAGAAAGGCTTTAAAATGGATATGAATACACATATGAACAGGAGGTGCACTTTTTTTCTTCTTATAATCACTGGTTTGCTCCAGGAGTCTGTACTAAACACTGCCATCCTTATCTCTAAAATAAAAAAAAAATTGTAAAAAGTAAAATGTATATCTCAAAATATAATGACAATAAAGATAGACCAAAGTAGATAGACCTAATAGAAAGACCTAGCTTACTTAGTCACAATAAATAGAATGATTTGCTGAAGGCTGAGACCGTATCAACCATCTAGTTGAGATCAGATACAAAATTGTGCCTGAAACTGTAAAAGTTCATTTGTTTGAAGGTTAGGTTGAGCTAATTTTAAATAATTTATTATGTATATATAAATACATTTGGTTGAACACTGATCAGCCATATCATTAAAACTTGTCTAATACTGTGTTGGTTCCCTTGTGCCATCAAAACCTTCTAAACCTTTGAACACATGGGCTCTACAAGATCTCTGAAGGTGTGCTGTAATAGCTGGCACAAAGGCATTAGCAGCAAATCCTTTAAGTCCCATAAGTTGTGAGATGGGGCCTCTATGGATCAGACTTGCTTGTCCAACACATCCCATAGATGCTCGATCTGATAGAAATCTGGTGAATTCGTCAGAGGCCAAGGCCATGAGGCCAAGTCAACACCTTGCATTATATACTGTATTATACCCAACCTGCCTTCTTCCCACAGTGCATGTTGATGCCACCTCACACCTCATACACCCACCTGGCTGTTCATATGATGGAAAAAAGTAACAAAGGCATTTATCAAGTCATTAGAGTGGCAGTCTTTCAGGTAAAATGAATAATGATATACTTTGCACAATTATCTATTTAGCAGTGTAGCCTCCCACCTCCAGGTTCATGAGTATAATTCCCACCTCGGATCTGTGTACGTGGAGTTTACATGTTCTCACCTCCTGGTACTCCAGTTTCCTCCTACAGCCCAGAGACATGCAAATTAGCCTAACTACTTTCTTTTGGCTGCTCCTGTCAAGGGGCCGCCACAGTAGACCTTCCGATCTGCACGCAACTTGATACATGTTTTACGCCGGATGACCTACCTGACACAACCATCCCATTTTTCCAACCATGCTTGGGAGCGGCACTGCATGCTGTGCCTCTCCCAAGTCTGGTTAGAAAAATGGAATGGTTGCATCAGGAAGGGTATCTGGTAGACGCTGTGGCTGGGTAGTATGAGGTGTATAACCCGTCAACTGATCCTCAGATCCTCAAATCAATCGGGATAGGGAATGAATGAACATTGCTAAATTATATTATACTATACATTGTTTCACAAAAGAAAATGAATTTATATAGTATAATTATGTACATGAATGACGGGACCCATGGTTTCCCAATAGAACACTGCCCTGAACATCACACTGCCTCCACTGACATGCCTTCTTCCCATGGCATCCCAGTGCCATCTCATCACCAGGTAAGTGACAGTAAGCAACCAATTAGCAACTAATTATTGGGTGCAGAGTTGAAACGATATACATTTAATATTTCCTTTTACATGTTTCATAAATACTGTACACACATTCCTTTTCCAGTGGTATCTAATGGTATATAGTAATACAGAATGTAATGTGTGTTTTATGGGTTGATATAAGAATTGTAAACCATTAGACTGCATATATTTTGCATTGGGGTAAATTTTTGTTGCAAAAAGTGTTAGCATTTTGTTGCAAAGTTTCATTTATACCACTATTTTAGCTGACATGACAGGAGTCTTACATATAACATTTTATGTAAGGGAATAAAGGAATGCCCTTTTAATTTCCTGAATTTTTAGGCTAGAATCATATTCTTATACATGCTGTATTCCTGTGTTATTAATAAGCAAACTAATTATATATTTTTTCAATATCTCCTAGAATAGAGAGAAATGTTGGAAATGACTGACATCTGGACATCAGCAGTGTCGTATGGTTTCTGAGAACATTGTGATCATAATCATTTTCAGACAACAATAATGCATGACAATACATCCTCCACTGAGCAGATCACAATCAGTAAACACCAGTAAATACCAGCTCACACAGTCATGATGGCCACCATTAAAGTGAAAATGTAGGTGATTCTGTTCAAATTAAAAGACAGTCCATTACGTGGCTGTTGACTCAACATAATGCACCTTGAAATAAAGCCACCCTTCGTCTGAACCTGCTCACTATCAAACACACCTGTGCTGGCTCTGTTATATACACAGTATTGAAAGGGAAATCAAGGACTATAGAGTTTATTTAGAAAACAGGGCTGAATGTTGACCCAGAGTTCTCTCCTTTTATTGTCGTCTGCTAAATGCCATGTCTGCATGGCTGGGTTTCAGGGCATATGTGGCATTGTTAAAGTATGTGTGCTTTGCACAGGACAACGCATCATAATATTATATTGCATGAATACACCTGCTGTCTTTATGAATCATCAAAACCATTTATCACATTCATCACATGGGATGGCAGTCTAACAGTTAAAAGGAATGATTATATACTTTACTGTACTATACTATACTATACTATACTATATACTGCTTGACAAAATCACTATTTGAAATTAAATTATAGAATTATTTTAACCCTAACTGATGCAATGAGTAGCTTTTTGCTGAAATTACTGTAACTGGGCTAAAAACTGTCCAACACATTATTAAAACCTGGAAGAACAGTGCTGAATAGTGCAACTTTGTAGAAGAAATGTGGCTATAAAAAATCATAAATGACTATGATGTGAGATCATTTAAACACTTGAAGTTGCATGGTGAAAAGATAAACAATGCAAATCATAGCTATGTTTAATACTGAAAGTACAAACATTTCTACATGCACAATGCAATGAAACTGCTAAACACCTATGTTCCCGTAAAGAATTTGTTAGTGAGACTAATTGGGAAAAAATTCTTTAGTGTGCTAGGGTGAATAAATATTGGACTTTGAAGCATTGGAAAAAAAGGGTCATGTGGCTTATTCAAGAGCAATGGGAGTGTCCGGGCAAGAAGGGAAACGATGCACCCATCATGCAAAGTGGCCACTCTACCAGCATCTGGTGGCAGTGTTATGATTTAAGGTTGCAACATTATGTGGCAATATAATAAAGTCAGCTGACTACCCGAACATACTGAATGACCAGGTTATCACATCTATGATTTTTTTCTGTCTCTGGCATGGGGATATTCCAGGACAACACTGCCATCAGGTACAAATGATGAAAGAGTTATTGTGGGAGCATGAGGAATTATTTTCATACTTGATTTGGGCCCGAGGAAACTCTAGAATTACCTCTGCCCATAATCAATGCAGGTTATGGGAACTTCCAATGAAAGAAAAACACAATTACCTTCTAATTGGCCTTCATCCGTGAAAGATTAAACAGATCTTATTTTCGGAACGAAAACAACCTCAGTAAAACTGTAATTGAGGAGACACTTAGTCCAAATAAAAGATGTGAAAATGAAGACTTACAAGCATTTTAAGTAAAGATGAGGTAATACAGTTTTAAATCTTGGGAATGGGGTGTTAAATTATATTTAAGTGGTGAGACATCCCAGCAAGTACCTTTCGGGTCAAAAATGAAGAAATGGAAGCTGCATCACACCATACAATAGTGATGGGAAGTTTAGATCATTTTAGTGACTCGGTTCTTTGAATCTTGTTCATCAAAATGAATGAATCTTTTTTTTTTTTTTTTTGTTGAGTCAATTGGTTTATTTCGTTCTTTTGATCAGAAATAAAATAAAATGTTACTTTTTCAATAAACAGACCCCCCCCCAACACGTCTACATACACAAAATTTGGCTATAGTTCCAATAATGAAAATGATACAATGCAGCTAAGGACATATTATGATAAACAGAATGAGCGGCTCACCTCTTATATCTTCTGGTCCAAATGGTTTGTTCTTTTGTCACGTGACTCTCATAGACGCTATGTAGTGCATTAAACAGGAAACAGAATTGAACAGTTCTTCTCATGAGACTTCTAGTCTGAGTCGTACGTTCGTTTGAATCTATTGCACTGCATAGCGTCTATGGGAGTCATGTGACAAAAGAACGAACAATTTGGACCAAAAGACTCAAAGGTAACTACTCATTTCTGTTTCCTGTACAGTACATAACCTACGGAGGTTTTGTGATGCTTAGAAAATGAACGAATCACTCTCCGAGACTACTCGTTCTTCTGAGTCACGTTAAAAACTCATTCCAAAAAAACAAATCATTCAAGAACGACCTATCACTACCATACAAGCACTAGCATCCCTCTCAGCACAAAAACAATATGGTGACTGGGTAGGAAAGCCACAATGAGTATAAGTCATTCTTATGAAGGTGCACCACACAACCAATGCAGGAGTCACTGAAAGCAAAAAGGTTGAATGTTCTACAGAAATGAATGAACTGCTAAGCTAGGTTAGCAAAACAGATAGACTAGACAAAGATTCACTACAAGCTACCACATTTTGGTACATTTTCGCAGTGGTGAAAGTAGTGTGAAATTCTTATCAATACTATGTAGCCAAAAGGTGAAGAGAATAAACTATGGAGGTGATGGACAGTCCTGTAAATCTAGAGAGAGGTTTGGTATTCAGTCTTGTGATAAAAGCTAGTTAAAACTATAGCTTGCATTAGCGGTAAACAAAGAGTCATGTTGAGGTGAGTCATGAACCTGTCAGGGAAGGTTATGTTCAAGTTAACTAGCAGTAATGAAAGATTGAAACACAACACAGATGGTTCAAAGGCAATTCAGGAAAAAAAAAATAGAGGCAATTCTTAAGGAGAGAAAATGTTAAATTTGACATACTGTAACATTGGCAGATTTTTACTTTTACCCACTTTAACCTTACTTTTATTGCTTAAAACTATGCTAACATATAAATGCTATTATATACTAACCTGATTGCTCACTGTCATGGTGTTTTTTTTGTTTGTTTGTTTGTTTGTGTTGACACCAGGGGGAAGTGGGGATAAACTATGCAAATGTATGTGAGCAGAAAGGGTTGTCTGACTTTGGTTCTAACAGCTAGTTTGAATGGGTTGATTTTAAGCAGCATTGGACCTAGAACATTTTGTGCAAGTAGCAGGGTTGGGGTAGGAGTAGCTCAGTGGTTAAGACATTGTACTATGGTTCCCAAGATCCCAAGTTCAAACCCCACCAACAAGTTGACCCTGTTTGGCCCTAGAGCAAGGACCTTAATCCTCAACTACTCTAACGTATAATGAGAATAAATATATATATATATGTGTGTGTATATATATATTTAAGGTGTAAAAAAAAAAAGTGTACTTTTGCACGACATGGCATCAAACTATTCTACAAAGCTTTTTTATTTAATTAAATAAAAATGTGGCATCTTGTATATAATAGAATTGAATCTGCATTTCAGTATCTGGGTATGACTCACAAAAACAGTGTATTATTCTTCCCCTAATCAGACCATGAGAATACACACAGAGGACACGGATGGAGGAGCAGCAGCAAGTCCAGGTAATGATGCAATATGCGTGTGATGCAACTTTCCCATAGGGATCTGCGATCACAGGGAGATAGACTCATCCTTACATCCCTCTGGAGCAGTTACTATGGAACTTATTACAGTGCAGTGCTAGGTCACTGCCATATAAGTCACCTTAATCCAAACTGAGGATTGCAAATAATTCCAAAATGTATTTCTGGGCAACAAGGTTTTTAAAAAATAAAATAAAATTGGACTATTCATTACTCTACACTACATACAATAGCAATTGCACTATTAGAAACTATTTAGTTGCAAGTATCCGTTGTCACAGTTACACAACAAACACATGGGATGTGCATTGGTGAAACAGATCTCACTTTTGTATTTGACCAGCCCTGTCCAAAGCAATAGCTGTTAAAGGATGGCTTTATTACTTTTACAGAATAAACAACAGGCTACTAAAAAAGACCTGCTTTTCCCCCCAAAGAATTTCTTTCTCTTTTTTCTAATCTCCCATTTATTTCCTTTTTACAAGCCACACTATCAAAATGCTAATATATTCCAGGGACTTATGCTACAATATTGAGCTGATATCTATATTTGACTGGCACCTGTGTTAATTAGAGCAAGGTATGAAATTACAAATTGCCTTAATCATGTCATGACTTGTGTTCTCAGCAAGCAGCAGAAAAAGTCTCAGGAGGCCAAATCCTGATGATATATTTTGCACCTGAGAGACTGAAGCCCTGGAAACCTAAAGCCAGTGTTGTATGTCAGAACTCTCTATCTTTTTTGGAGCAAGGCAATTTTCAGTTCAGTCTCATTCAATTCATAATACCCGTCTGTCTCTGTGTGTGTGTGTGTGTGTGTGTGTGTGTGCGTGCGTGTATGTGCATGTGTGCACGTGGGATATTGATAGATGGCCATAACAGTTTTGTGTACACCTCTATTTTTCACTAGTATTATTTATTCAGTATACAGAGCATAAGGTAAAACTTCAGTTAAGGGCCCCAGTCTTACCAAACAACTGGTATAAACATTCAGAAGTAGTTCAGTACTGGCTATGGGTATTGGTCTAGATTGGTCACAGATACCAACATCTGATTTCATGTCATACTAACAGCATACATAACGCCATCTGTACAGTTCTATCCAACAAGTATAAACATATTGGGATCACAAAGACACTGCATCCAAGGAAAAATTACGAACAAACTCCCAGAGATAAACAAATATGGGCATGACAGGTTCAAAGACAATGGTCAAAGACAATAAAATAAGAACTGGAAGAGAAGTTAGAGGTATCAGCTACCAAAAAATATTTGCCAACCTGGGTTTTTTTTTTTTTTTTTTTAATTACAAACTTTGTTTAGATTTTTTTTTTAATGTATGACTTTATTTTTGAGTCAGTACAAAACATTTCAAACATCAGTATTCCACCACAAAATAAAAAAAATGCAGGGGAAAAAATGTATGCTAGAACAGCAAGCAGCATATTTAAAAAAAAAGCTGCTGGGTTTTGCATGCACAAAAAAAGCAAGTGCCAACCGTCAAAGTCCTCAGAAGAACTTTGGGTGGTTTTTTCAAAATGTTCAGTACAACTTATTAGTTCATTTCCTTATAAAATTGAACAAGTTGTACCTGAAACTTAGAGTCCTCAAAGGGTTGTCACATGAAATGCTGAATTTAATTACTGTTTACTGGGCTTTATATATATATATATTTTTCTAAGGCATCCTTGCTCTAAAGCATTTATTTGCATGTGCCTAAGACGTTTGCACAGTACTGTATATACATCCACCATTAAGAGAGCCTGAAAGGAAGCATCACAGTGGGCTTGAAAGGGAATCATGAAAGGAAGAACCCCCAGCCCTAAGACTAAGTTATTTGACTGTTTATAGATTTATAGAACAACATCTGAGCTGTGAAGCATGGGGATGGCAGCATCATATTTCAATGGTGTTTTTACTGGCGTTCCTTAGAAAATACAATAAATTGCGCCATGAGGATGAGTACACAAGGAAACAAGGATGTACAACATGAGGAAGAAGGATTATTTAGAAATACTGAAGGAAAACCTTAAATGTCAGCCAATAGGTTTGAACCTATATCCCATGGAATGTCTATAGCGAATGAATAAAACATGTGCAAGCAAGGAGGTATGAAAAGCGCCAAGTCTACATAGAAGGCTACGTCAGGTGTTTAATTCAAGTTCAAGCAATTATAAAGGAAGCAAATACTAACAAAGTATATGTAAACTTGTAGTGTTTTATAATTATTGATATCTTGATATATTATTTCAAAACTAAAATATGTTTTCACTTAGCTATTATACTGAAATGATTTGTTATTATGAAAATAAAGTAGATAGCATAACTGACTGAACACAAGAATTGTACTGGACATACTACTGGTACACCAACTATTGTAGTAGTAAAATACATCCAGGTAATACATGTGACCTGATTTTAAAGATTGTTTTTTTATAAATGTTAATGTTGGTTGTTGAAGGGCGTACAAAGGTTTCTTGTAACCCTAAAAAACATATCCTCAAGCAAAGTGCTGGTCTGAATACTTTGCATGCTGACAGCATGTAAATTAAGGGCAATGTGATTCTGGTGGATTTTAGGATTAACAATAGGACTGAATGAATAGGATGAAAAATAAGACTTTCTGTTTGTGACCATTTTATAAACAGTGCAAGTGTGCAAATGCCTGACTGACTCATCATGGAAAAAGGATTAATATAAACAACTCAATTTTATTCATCATGCTTCAGACATCAAACTGAGCATTTGTGTTTTCAGATATGTCATGTAGAACGAAAGTTATCATTACTTTTATAATGTGTAAATTTTACCACTCCTGGAAAATGAGAATGACGTCACAAAAATGTAGAACTCTCTAAATGAGATACTATTCATTTTATTTTTTGGTCTTAGAAACAACCAAAATAACAAAACATAAACATGCGTTCATGTGTATCTGTGCTAATTCTTATAAAATTATAAAAGTATAATTTTTTAGCTCAGTCATGTTTGTATAGTTGGTTAAAATAAAATTTAAGTTCATCATATTTCCTAGGTTGTGCTGAAAAACAGCATGTCACTCTATACTGTTTAATCCTAAGTTTAATAAATACTAAGTACTAACTTACTACTAACATGGGCAACTGGAGTGACACATGCTGACCACATATCTCCAAAATGCAAAATGTTATATTATAGCTTGAATATGTCTGATATATTTTGTATATCAACCATAATTCTCCCCGTGCTTGGTGGGTTTCCTCCGGGTACTCCGGTTTCCTCCCACAGTCCAAAGATATGCAGGTTAGGCTAACTGGCGTTCCCAAAGTTGCCCGTAGTGTGTGTGTGTGTGTGTGTGTGTGTGCCCTGCGATGGATTGGCACCCTGTCCAGGGTGTACCCTGCCTCGTGCCCTAAGCCTCCTGAGATACAGGATAAAGCTGTATAGAAGGCGAGTGAGTGAGTAAACATGTTGATATATTTTTCTTTAATATTTAACGTTTTTGTACTATGTCAAGACTTATGTATGAAAATAGACACTGATGTGATTTTTTATTTATTTATTTAATTTAATAACTTTTTTATTTGTTGCTTTGCGGGAATGTCCCAAATGACATGTGCTTTTGTTGATATTTAGTCTATTATATTTTTTAAGTTTAAGGTATAAAATATATCATTTATAAAGTATAAAATTTTATGTTTTTTTTTAAAAAATTTTTTTTAACATTGACCTTGGTTGTATGTGTGGAAGATTCATGTTGCTCATAAATGCAGTAATAAGAAGGAAGGATCCCAATTAAAAATGATTTACAGTAAGAGCAAGAGGCCTTACTGTAGGTACGCTGACACTTCAGAGGAATTCAGAGAGCTGCTCAAGGAAAATGAATATAACATTTGCACATAAAATACAATGAGAACATGCGCGATAAAAAACAGATAAATATGATTTAACAGGTCTATAAGCGTAGTGGTCAAAGTTCTCCAACCTCGACATAAACTCTTTGTCGTCATAAAATATCTTCCTGCCATAAACACAACACACTGCCAAAGTCAAACTCCTGCCCCCATTTTACTGTATGCAAATAATATGCACATTTCATTCTTTTTTTTCTTTAATCACAAACGGGTCAAATCCCAAACCCTGGACACACTGGCACAGGAGATTATCCTCTGTATCCTCTGTCTTTCAGAGAGAGCTACACATTAACATACCTGATGATGTTAATAAAAAAAGGCACCATTATGGTGCAGTCTGACTTTTATTGCTTGGTAAACACTGTACAGAGATCAACTCTTCAATAAAGAGGCCCTAAGCTTAAGAGCAATACAGCATGAAATTCAGAGCATACAAAGCTCTTTGTAATGGAGGCACCATTCAGTGGGCATGGCTTAAAATGTGCCATTAAAATGTCAATGCTCATTAGATAGGACAAGAATATTAGTGCTCAAAAAAGCAAACATTTTATACATGCCACAAACATCCACATCAGTTAAGAAAAAGAAAAACAAAGTATCTTATTAAATCATATCTTATTAATGGAAGCCGAAGTTCAATATAATGTTAAAGGGTACAGAAGTAAAACCCAGAAAAGGAAATGAAATTGTGATGCAACATCCAGACCAAACACAAATGACTTTAACCCCAGGTGACCTACCTTGAGAAGACCAGGCCCCAACTCCAACTGGATTTCCTCAGGGTTAAAATGAACAGCAGAATAAAAATCCAAAGAATGGAAACAAATATTAAAATAAGTTGGCCCACTATTTGGAGTACTAATTTTATTTTTTTATATTATTTTTGTATTAAAAAAAAAGAAAAAAGCACACTCAGTTCAACTGATAACTGTCTCCCAAACCTTGCTGAGTTTTGTGTCTATGAAAAAGGTTTTACGGAGTTTGAGCAAAGTCAGGAGTCAGGACGGGCGGGAAAAGATGTTGGCCTTCTGGGGAGGCTGGTTTGAAAAATGCACGAGCGTTATCAGGGTTTATGCAAGAATAGCTTGGTGGAAACCTTCGCCTGGTACAGTACTGGGCCCCTGGTTGCATGCAGCCAAGAAATTCTGCTCTAAAAAAATTCTTCTAATTGCCCTAGCTGAGTGGGAGTGTGTCAGACTCCTGCTGGGTGTTCTGTCGGGTTATCATATGTGCACATGTGAGCTTTATTTATTTATTTAGTTTTTTAATGCTATTTTTAGTTATAAAACCTATTTTTCATACACCTACATGGTCAAAGGTTCAAGTGTAGAAAGAAAGAAAAACTTTTCATGACACAGGACTGATGGTAGCGCTCACCTTTGTACTGTACTGTACATTTTAAGAAGGACAGCAAAGAAGCCAACTTCTATCCAGGAAAAACATCAGGAACAGACTGATATTCTGCAAAAGGTACAGAGATTGGACTGGTGAGGACTGGGGTACAGTAATTTTCTTTGATGAATCCCCTTTCCGATTGTTTGGGGCATCCGGAAAAAAAAGCTTGTTCCTGAGAAGAAAAAGTGAGCACCACCATCAGTCCCATGCCAACAGTGTGTGAGGTTGTTTCTCAGCCAAGGGAGTAGATTTACTCACAAATTTGCCTAAGAACAGAGTCATGAATAAAAATTTGTACCAAAACATCAACTTCTCCCAACCATCCAAGAACAGTTTGGGGATGAATAATGCCTTCAGCATGATGGAGCACCTTGCCATAAGGCAAAAGTGATAACTAAGTGGCTCGGGAAACAAAACATCGAAGGTTTAAGTCCATGACCTTAAGTCAAAAAAACTCCCCAAATCTTACTCCCATTGAGACCTTGTGGTCAATTCTCAACAGTCTGGTGGATAAACAAAAACCCACAAATTCTGACAAACGCCAAGCATCGATTATGCAAGAATGGGCTGTCATCAGTCAGGATATGGCCCAGAAGTAGATTGACAGCATGCCAGGGCGATAATACTCTATGCATACACTTAATGTAATTGTCAAAACGAGCCTTTGGCACTTATGAAATGCTTGTAATTATACTTCAGTATACCATAGTAAGATTTGACAAAAAGATTTAAAATCTGGTGGTTTATCATGTTAGGTTTTGTTACTGGATGCTTATTAAGATCTTATTTGCAGAACTGAATAGGTCTACTGTCACTAAATTTGTTGGCAAGAGCTGACCCCACCTAAACCCTAGTTAATCTATAAATAACAAATAAGCAGAATACTGTAAACAGAGTCTGTCTGTTACCACATGCTAGCTAGCTAGCTCAGCTTTAGCTTAGAAAAAATGCTACGGTAAAAAAACCCCAAAAAAAAAACATTAATTTATATGATAACATTCTTTGCATTTGATTGAACACAGTCATCCATACCCTACGTTTCTTGAGGTAAGTTAACTACAATAAGTAAACTTGCTCCAGTTAGCTGGTTAGCTAAAATGATGCATAGGACACAGCTAGCTGTTTGACATCTGCAATGCAGCTGCCATTCAACTTGGTCACATCTAACAGTAAATAATAAATAAAAATAAGATATAATAAGATAACTGTTGTTTTTTATAATTTGCAGGTAAATAGGAAGGTTACAGTGTAGTTGGAGTTTCAGGTTTGACTGTGTGGGACTGGTAGCTACATGGTTTACACGGTTCACAGGTCAGATAGGAGGGGTCCTTCACAGAATTTTGCTTAAACCCCCAGAGAGGTCAGTACTGGCTCTGTGTTATTATTCATCATACTTTTTGAAAGCCATTGACCTGAGCATAGTAAAAATCACAAGGACACTTAAACTTTCACAACCGAGTGTAGACCACTAGAGAAATATTAGCAGTGGTATTAGCATTACCTCAGTACTGAAGCATTATTATTTCCTCAGTTAATTAAAAAACACTACTGACTTCAAGTGAATATTCCTTGTGAATATACACACATCAACCATAACATTAAAACACAAAAGTCAAAGACTAATATTGTTCCCCTTGTGCTACCAGGGTGACTCTGTCCCATTGGGGCAAGTCCTCTGGGGGTGCGCTGTGATGTCTAGCACCGGGACATTAGTGGCAAATCCTTTTGGGTGCTGTGTTTTTGGGATGGGGCCCCCATGGATCAGCTGAGCAGCTGCATGGTTTTAGCCATGCGTGTAGTCATTGTATAATATATTAAACAAAATCCTGCTGCTCTCACAGGCCAGCTGGCCTGTGAAATACACACTTTTTTCCTTTCATTTCCTTTTCTGTCTTTCTTTTGAAACATACCCATACCTCTGAAATCATCACAGTTCACATGAGCACTGTGGCCAGGGCACTTCACAAAGCTGGCCTTTTTGGAGTCACATGAAGCTACATAAAATTCTAATTAAGGCTTACACTCACTCTCTTCGTCTATACCGCATTATCCTGAATACAGGGTAACAGGAACTTGGAGCCTATCCCAGGAGACAGTGAGGTACACCCTGGACGGAGTGCCAGTTCATCCTACACACACACACACACACACACACATACACACACACACACACACACTATGGCCAATTTTGAAATGATTAGATTTACATTTAGGCATTTGGCAGATGCCCTTATCCAAAGTGAATTTAATTTTTTTCATCTCATAATATATCAGAGCAGTTGAGCAGAAGGGACAACTAGGTGGTCGTGGAAGTAGCCTAATCAGCATGTCTTTGAATTGTGGGAGAAATCTGAAGGAAACCCACCAAGCACGGGGAGAACATGCAAACTCCATGCACAAATTCACTCCATGTGAGAGTCAAACCTAAAACCTGAAGGTGCTAACCACAACGCCGAAGTGCCGCCTTAAGGTTTACAATCTTAAAATGATTCTTTTGTTGATTTTAGTTAGACACAAACATTTTGACACAATATTGCTCACCAGGGATGCCCTTTTAAAGCCTTATATACGAGGCTTATATATACTTATATATACTTATCCCTATCTTTACAGCAAGTGCATGGAGATTTTAACTGATGGAAAAATTAACTGATACCCTTAGCTCCTTGCCTGCTTCGCTGACTAACTCTCTTTATCCACTCATTGATTTTGTGGGATGAATTTTTTTATGCCTTCTTGATGTTCTGTGTTAAAATTTTTAAATTTGGGAACCTAAACCCTGATTGATTTTTTTTTTCCCATAATTTTGTCCTGGACTGGTTTTGATAGGTGGCTAGTCATCAGGATTCTCTTTGTTAAGGTAGATTCTCTAGGAAAGTCTAGGGTCTTAAAAGAACAGGTGCATTTATTATTATGAGGTCACATGACACTTTAATTGCATACAGGTGGACTCTAGTCAACTAATTACAGTACGTGACTCCTGAAAGCAACAGATTGCACTAGACCTAATTTTGGGATTTCATGCCAGCATTGGTGAATACTTTCGCAATCAAAGCTTTTTTTATTTTTATTTTTTTGCTGCAAACTATTATAACCTATTTTGTACTTTCATGACATAGAGTTGTCCAAATCGAGTCCATTTTACTTTCAGGTTATGTTCCCGAAAGGTTTTAAAAAAGAGAATGCTCATCAAAGGCTCATTATGTCAAACGGAAATCTTGTGAATGTGAATATTTCTGTGGTCTGTATAATTGAGGTTCTTATTATATTATGCTCGAACACCTCAGTGTTCAGTAGAACTGCTCGAATGTGAGGAAGACGGGTATCAAATACACAGATGAAAGAAGCCTGCAGATTTAGGGTCTTTTTTGTCTCTGCATGTTCAAAGGAAACAGCTGCTGACTGCACAAGGCTTAGGGCCTATTCATCTGGGGCCGAGACACAATGGTTATCCTGAGGCACAGAAAAACTGGAGCGAATGTACACACTGATACGATCGTACACACACACACACACACAAATGCATACAGTACATACTTCAAAGGCTAAAGAGATGTGCTGTGGTAGAACTCTACTCTATAACTCTGTCATTAGTTTCATAAACAGGATTTGTCCTCTCAGAAGTATCCTCTAAGGCCCTTTTGTAATTAGTATCAAACAACCGCTTTTCAAAATCTGTCCCTTAATTTTAGCTTGACAAAAACAAACAAAAAAGGGGCGATCAAACGAGCTCCATTTTGCACCATTTCCAGCGCTCACACTTTATGCCAGTAGTGATTTAACCACCCGGCCAACAGGCCTTCAGTGTGTATTTGAAAATAATTAGCATTGCAAAGGTGGCCTGCTCGCGACCTGTCTTTGAAAAACATGACAATCAAAGCAAACTGAAAAATCGGATATCAGCAGGTGACGTCCTCACCCAGGTCTCCTCCCCCTCAACTGGAGGTAACTCAGGTGTGTTCTCCTCTCGCTTGCTTACATTCAAATAAGCCTCTGGCCATGTCTATGTCATGCTTCCTGGTGCATGAGTCTTGTCATATGGATCGGTTAATATTTGCATCACAAGCAAATCACTACTGTGTTATTCTTAAGATGAAAGAAAAAAAGGTCAACTATATTTTCAGTGCCAAATCATAGGAAAGCGCAGCTTATTGGATCACCTTAATGCATAATAACATTGAATTACTGAAGAGAACGATATTTTTAAAACAAACTTATTTTAAATATACTGTATAAGACAATAAAATGTATTCTGAAGTGCGTATCTCGTATCTATGAAGTGAAATTCTTGTATCTCTGAAATTCACTACAAAACACGTGAATGTAACATGTCCCCAAAAAAAAAAAGAAGAAAAAAAAGGAAAAATGTTGGAAGCAGAATGAGAGAAGAATGAAAGTTCTCATTTTCATTTTCTATTTAAATAGATTTGCATGGGCCTCGTTGGGCATGAGACAAGGACGCTCTGTGCCCATCTGCTACTGCTTTCACTCTTCATGCGAAACCAAACCAACATGCAAAGCAAGGCTTGGAGCAAAGCCCCATCCCCCTACAACAGCAAGGTGTATACAGTCTAAACTACACAGGAGTCCAAAAGTCTGAAGCTAACAACTAAACTAAATCATTAACCCCAGCAAAATAAAAGAAAAATGAAAATAATTGCATGTATGATACATATATTATATTAATTTTATCTCATGCTCATAATTTTACCATATATATAAGTTGCAAATGACTCCTTAATAACTGCCATTTCTAGAAATGTATAGACTGATGAATGATTAGAAAGTCAACAAGGCCTGCTATGAATGCAGTATTGTAATGTATTCAGTAAACACCTTTATTTTATACTGCAGATGAACATTCCAGGTAGATTTTAATTCCATGTAAGTATTCCTTAAAAAAGGGAATTAGGAACATTATTCATTACATTAAGGGTATTTACATTTACAATAGTTTTAAAGAAAAGAAAGTAAAAGGTAAGAGGACGAAGAGTATAAAAAGACTAAAAAAAAAAAAAAAAAAAAGCACATTCATGTTGAAGCTCCTGATGTATTTATGAATTCTTCTTTTCTTTATTTTAAACACATCGTGTGGGGTTTCAGTCTTTTTTCACATGTAGTACATGTTTTTTTTTTTACTCCTGGGTCATTTTTCATATGATTTATTAATTCTTACAGAATTTCCAGATGACTGTTTTTCTCATGATTCATTTATGTTCAAATAGTTTTCAGGTGCTACGTAGATTCTAACACTAATACTTATTTTGTTTAATCCAATTATAGAAATTTAGATCACAACATATTAAAATGCACCTTCGTGTTATAAGCATGGGATCGCATTTTATTTACATGATCATTTGAAATATATTTGGTGGCATAAATAGTGTGTGATATTTCATGGCTATTCAGGTTCTTTCCAATTTCTAATGAATAATACATAGTAACATAACACATTTATATTAGTTCATGATGAAACAAAAATTATTAAATAAAAACTATGCTTATTGATTTTTCTGTCTATGGGAATTATTTGTACTGTATGACATGTGTTCAAGTCAAACTGAGACTTTTGATTGTGCAGATTAACAGAACACAGTTATGAGAGTAAAAACTACCTTCATATATATACACACCTTTCGCTATATAATCCACTGCTACTCTAATGCATTTATCCCTAGTGCTTGGATAACATAAAAATTGAAAGTTTTCGCAGGATGCCGGAGCCATGATCGGGCCGCCTTTTTCATGTTTGAAATGCTGGCCCTCCAGGAACTCCTTCAATGACCCAAACATGTGGAAATAGATTGGAGCGAGGTCTGGACTGTATGAGGGATGTGTACAATAGATCTCAGCCGACTTCTTGTAATGTTGTGAATAATTGTGAATTATTGTGTGTACAGTTCCCACTAGCTATCCATCGATTTTTAAGAATCAGCTCGCTTCACGGGAACGACTGCAGCGGTCTCCGAGGTCACATTCATGAACGTATGGCCTTCTTCGAAACATTTGCACCATTCAAAGGTTTTACACCTGCTGAGAGCCTCATCACCATACTGTGCTTGAAGTCTTGTGTAACAGTATGCCTTCATTAATAAGAAATTTCAAGACAAATTCAGCTTTGA
This sequence comes from Clarias laeviceps, assembly GCA_030014305.1. Classification (NCBI taxonomy): domain Eukaryota; kingdom Metazoa; phylum Chordata; class Actinopteri; order Siluriformes; family Clariidae; genus Clarias; species Clarias laeviceps. The sequence continues at coordinate 9,620,185 of JAQMYJ010000015.1, forward strand.
GTTGTTGAACACAACACAAAGTTTTTATTTTTTTGGTACTTTGCTCACAAACAAAGAAGCTGAAAACTTAAGCCCACCACAGATTGCGCTGTGCTTGTGTGTTTCCCCAATGGCTCGTCCTCCTCTAGCTCAATTACAGGGCTGTTATTAGTAGACTGAGTTAACAAGGCCCATCTGTGTCGGCACAGAAGGACAGATGGCCCTTACAAGATCACCTCAATTAAAGGTGTGCACACAGGTATAGGACACACCTCACATGTGCTTTACCTTAATGTATACAGCTGAGTCCAAAAGTCACCGCAATATTGAATGTTCGTTTTATTATTTCGATGCAGTCCTATGCCGTGCACAACACACAAACTTTACAATTTTGATCTACAAAACAATGCCATGTTATAACAAATCGCACTTCCACTGTACATTAATATGAAATGGTTAAATGTATACTGTTGGATTTGGAAGTTGGCTTTTGCATATGTTTATGTTTTGACCATCAATATGAACAAACTGTTTGTAAACATCCTACATGTGCATAAATCATGCTTAATCAAGTCTGCTTTTAATTATAATAAGTTGTTATTGATGATTCTATAATATAAGAAATAGCTTGACAGATTATAATCATGCAAGTGATCAAGCAAGTGTTACTATTAGACACAGTGTCCTGTTCTGTACTGCATGTGTATTATTACTAATAATAACCCATGAATAATTATAAAGGAAGAGTAATTATAAAGCAACACACACTTTCACACCTTAGCTTCCTGTCTCTCTAAGGTGAGGCATTTCCTTCAAATGTGTGTAAGTTCTAGATAATTCTTTATGAGTAAACAGTTCCTTCCGATAAAAAGAATGATTCGGCAGACTTATTTAATTTATTTTTAGGACACGGCCGGTCCTAGGCATTAAACTGCATATCATACTGTGTATGGCTAATAACATTTGAATTTGAAATTGACTTATGACATTTTATACCGTATACGTATGTTTGTAATGTTAATCATTGTTACTCAATATTCATAAACATACGGAATATGGTTATTTAATAAATGTTGTGCTGTACAGAACACAACTGTTAACAATTAATACGGAATAGTAATGAACTAGTAAGTCTTAGGTTGGTAAGTATAAATCAGGAGCTTCTATTCCATAGCTTCTATATTTTCAACTTAAAATGAAAAAGTTTAAAGAAATGAACAATTCTTATCATTATTATTATTATTATTATTACACAACAGTTACAATAATCAAAGTTATCATCATTTCTAAAAACGCCTCTCTTAAAAGTGTTACCAGACAAACATTTTTTTTTCCTTTTAGTAAAGAATGACTTAATCTAGTCTGCCAAAAGGGCATTAATTATCTATAACCACATAGGTACACTGCGGACTGCCTAAAGAAAGCAGGCTTCCTTCTTCTTTGGCTTATTTTGATCAGTGAGTAGAGCTGAAGCTCTGTGCTATAATTTGATAGAAGGTTAAATCATAGCATGGTGACAATAATAATAATAACAGTGATAATGTAATGCAAGCTAATGCATTATTTTAACAAATTTGAAATGTATTTCTTCTGTCGAAGGAGGCGTTTCCTGCTGTGTACATACAAAACATATCATTAAATCCCCATTAAAATAATTAAAAAGTTTAAAGGCTGTATTGTGTTATATTTTTTCTAGAAAACATTAGCATCAAACCAAGAATTCATGAATACAAAATACTTCTATAAATGTGCAGATATTTGCTTTGTAGCCTACAGTATAGCACGAGTGCATCGAATGCAATCCAACAACATTGTGCTCTTTTGTATAAATTTCTTATGAGATCAGGTTCCAATCAGCAGATTATACAGTTTAGACTGTTAATGCAGGCCTTCATGCAATATTCAGTGTATTAATGCATCTATGTGATATAGATTATCACCACTACTTATCTGACAATTGTATATACTGTGGGCTCAAACATACTATATAAGCATTATTTCATTAAAAAGGTTAGAATTGTAGAATTATTGTGGTGACTTTGTAGTAAAGTATACAATGGAATAAAATATCAGACGATACTAAAACATCGTTTTACAGCGAGCATCTTTCCAGGAACCTATGAGACATTCCCAGCAGTGAGTGGTTACATCAGTGTGATCTGCTCCATGGTAACATCATAGCTCAGGAACACACAAACAGAATGAGATCTCCTCTCAGTGCACAGTCCTGTTCCTACAACCTCAAACAGCCCATTCAGCATAATATACTGTAATATAACCAATTATGTATGTAATATAACCAAAAATTATGTGATTATAATGAGAAGTTCCTTTCAGATAAGCTAATTACTTTATTAATTAGACTTGCCATGGTTTGCTTTGTATGATGAGACATAAAACCAAAACAAAGTATACGACCTGTAAAGCTTCATGAGCAAGCTGATTTTAATGAACTTAAAAAAAAAAAAAAAAGAATTAAAGCTACAGATACTGTACATGGTTAAGACAGTAAACAGCTTAGATTGTACTATACAATTGTATCTTATTCTTCTAAGATACATGATAAAATGTACTGTAGATAGATGGAGACGTAGATAAAATACATAGGGTTTTAAATGCATTATTTTTTCATGTTTAAAGATTTTGTATTTGCTTTTGTTCAATGCCTGATTAAATGATGTGACATTAATGTATTTATAGTATATACAGTTGAACATACTGTATATACTTTATTTAGTAAATTGATATGATGAAAATTTTTTATTATTATTATTATAAGCAGCTTAAGAACTGAAATGATAATGTTCTCTGCTAATTACATTTAGGCATTTGGCAGACACCCTTAACCAGAGTGACTTTCTATCATTATACATCTGAGCAGTTGACGGTTAAGGGCCTTGCTCAAGGGCCCAACAGCGGTAACCTGATGGTCGTGGGGTTTGAACCTGGGACCTTCCGAATCGTATTCCAATGCCTTAACCTTATAACCTTTAACCCTAGCCCTATTTGTCTATGATCTTATGATGATGATGATGATTAGTAGTAGTGGTGATGTTGGTATTATTATTATTATTATTATCATTATTATTATTATCATTATTATCATCTATTGCATATAAACCATACACTATCCTTTTCTGACTGAATTTCTGATCTGTAGTATGTATGTGATGTAAAAGAAACTGTACTACACAGGTGACATTATTGGCATCTTCTAACAAAGCATTACCTCCTCCCTCTGGACACTTAGGAAATGGCAGATCAGGAAAATGCTACAAAAGCTAAGCTCTAACTTGATCAGGCAAAAATACATTCATTTAACTTGATGCTTTGTCTAGGATAGGTGACATTTTTCGAGCCAGTCTAATAATCGTAATTAAATTGTACTTACTGTATAGTGCAGTGTGCAAAAGTGAGTGAAAAACAGATGTACAGATAGGCTTTGAAATGTAATGAAATGTAAAAAAAAATTACAGTATGAAAAACATAGCCTATTTTAAATAAATGAATAATAAATAACTGAATAAACATTCACTTGTTTATATTACATGGTTTGAATTATTCAGTACACAGTGAATAAAAATTCCCCAGTGTTGAATTAACACCCAGCAGTGTTTATACTGTATGGCTCAGATAAACTCCGAAAGTGTTAAATTAACATTGGAGATGTATAGTTACAGTAAAAATAATAGGAAATGTATTGTGATGTGAAATGGGGTGTGTTGTGATGAATGCAGTCTGGAACGTACAGTTGAGGTTAATAGATTAATCACGAATAATAAAAGTTTAAATTTGCATGTTTAAGCATATTAAAATAATAGTGAACAGCAAAACGAATGCATTGCATGTGATCTGAAAGAAGTTAGGAGATTTTTTCCCCCCCCCCAAAAGAACGTGACAGACAGGATGGGTCACTAGATATATTTTTTAATACATAAATGAAATAAAGCATGTGTAGTGTGTGCTGGAGCAAGGAAATCTAAGGCAGTCATGAGGACTGTGGTCTGTGTGTGTGTGTGTGTGTGTGAGAGAGAGAATGTTTAGTTCATTGTTTAGTGCGACTGTGACCTATATACACACACACAGGTGATTTTACTCACATACTGTATACAACACATGATAAGGTTAGCATGATCATTAAAATGCTCATCACACATGAAGATGCAACCTAAGAAAAGACATCTGTCAACACTCTGATCTGGTCTGCTCTGTTTTCTAGTATGATAAAATACACAGATGATTAATTAAATGTTTTCACAAACATCGACACTTAATATACAATCAATCTTTTTTATTACAATAAATGAAATGTGTTATCTCTAATATCCACAAATGGTTAATAGTTAACCTAAATGACTAATACACTATTCCTGGCAATGAGCGTTTTTTTTTTCAGTCCCGGAAATGCCATGCCAGTCTCAATCAAAATTGAAAAAAATTATAAAAAAAAAAAATCTCTGTGAACATTTGTACTGTATAACATTGCAAATCTAGAAAATGACTATTTGTCTTCAGCACCAGAGACAGTGTTGTTCAGTGACACCTGCTGGCTTTTCAGGTAAGGTGGTCAAACGGGCATGTGAAAAATTTAATGCATTTTGTTTTGAGTGTTTGTTTTTTTTTGTTGTTATTTGCCTTTTTGAGTTGCATATAATATCTGCTATAAAATCTGTGTACTTTTCAAGAAAGTACTTACTGTCCTGGGTTTATCTTCTGGTATTTTTATTGCTTCTAGTGGCATCTGATTCACGCGATTTTTAAAAAAAATTATTATTATTTTTATGTACAAACCTTATTTAAGTGAGAATGTTTATAATTGAATTAAGTTCCTTAGTTTTTTTTATTTTATTTTAATATGATTGTTTTGGGCATTTTTACATTTATCTTTTTGACTATAAAGGATGGTCATGTGAGCCTCCTCCATAAAATGCAGTAAATCATGTGATCTAAATTTTCACTGTAATCATCTGTTCCACCCTGAGAATGACTTTGCAAATGCTTGACACTCAGTGTTAAAGGAGTATATAGTTTTAACCAACATTCATGGCGATTTAGCGGCTACCACTCATCACCTCGCACCCCAAGCTTTGGAGGTTGCATGTTTTTAAATTATAAGTGATCCTAGCTCATGGTCTAAGGTCTGTGTGACTTCAAGTGTGTGATCAATTTCTGTTCACTGAGAAAAATTTAACAAGATATTTGGTCATATTTTCCAAATGAAAACAATATTACATGAGTCGAAATGCAATTGCATTGCATTTCTCCACAGCAGTGATTCTGCAAATACTCGATATTCAGAATTGTGTGTCCTATCTTGGTATAATTTAAAACCACATCTTATTTATCCCTATTTAAAAAAAAAAAAGTCTGGCAGTGCTGTAAACTAACTCATCGTTTATACCGCTTTATCCTGTGTACAAGGTCGTGGGGGCCTGGAGCCCATCCCAGGAAACTTAGGGCACGAGACACGAGGGTACACCTTCGACTGGGTGCCAATCCATCGCAGGGCACACATATACAGTACATACACATTCACATGCTCATTTACACACTACGGGCAATTTGGGAACCCCGATTAGCCTGAACTGCATGTCTTTGGACTGTGGGAGGAAACCGAAGCACCTGAAGGAAACCCACCAAGCACGGGCAGAACATGCAAACTCTATGCAGACAGACCTGTGCTAAGCGGGTAACTACTAACCCCTAAGTCTAACTACTAAGGCCCCATGCCACATTTGCTGTACGCTGTTTGCAAATAATTTTAATAGACTGGTTGAGGATCTCCGAAAAATCAACTTAGAGTCATATGAGTACATATAAAAAACTTATCACAAACCAAAGCAGGCGAAGACATGCCCATCCACCATGAAGCCCCAAAATCCTGGTGGGGGATCTCTTGCTTGCGCAGGAGACCCTAATAACCATAAGAATTTCTATGTATTCGCAAATCATCATGAGCCTTAGATACAGTAGCCTACAGTAAGGCTGTGGCTTACCAGGGTGACCCCGTGTGATTTTCAGCTTGCCCACATGGGCTGGCAGAACAATGTTTTTTTTTTTATGACCCATAAACACTTTGTTGCTATGCCTTAGCTAATGAGTTGCAGCAATCAGTCATTTTGAAACCAGAGCAATTCGTTGTTTAAAATAAACATGAAGGGCCTCCGAGTGGCGTAGTGGTAAAGTGCTCGCCCTATCATCCGGAGATCGCGAGTTCGATCCATATGCTAGATAAACATATGCTAGGATCCAGATTTGAAACAGATTCTCTGACAACTGACAATAGTAAAATGGGGAAATTGAGGTAAATGGGAGGAGCGGCAGAAAGTTTGCTCAGATGGCTACAGTATGTGATTCTGGGGTGGCTTTGTGGTTAGGCCTTGTACTCGGTGTCTCATCTTCCAGTTTTGTACCTTGCACCATTCTTTTGCCTAGTACATGGCTTAAGCATTTGATCAGATGATCGTCATTTAATCCTTAGACCAATTGTTCGATTAGATGAAAGACACAAAAGCATTGCTATGGTGTATAAAAGACCTGGAGGCTTGGCTCCTCCTCTGAGAAGCACGGTAGTGAGGAGAAACTTTTCATAATGGGTTTTTACATAAAGCCATGCTTTCCCAAGACGTCTGTCCTGTAGGTGTCTCCATGCACTTTCTCCAAGTTCTACAAGATGTCACTCTCATTATCGTGAATTCCATGTCTAAACACCTTTCCTAACAAGGGATCCAACAAGTATTCTGCATATTTTTTTGTTTGCATATAAACAAGATGTAACTCCTCTGAATACAATAAGTTTTGTTACAGGTAATAAACCTGTGCTTAGCCTTAATAACTCTAACCTAATGACTTGCTTGGCACAAAAATAGGACACAGCAATCAAAGAGGCCAATATCTTGGGACAAAGTCCATGCATCTGTTATAAAAATTGGACTCATACCTTAATCTCATACTAGGGCTGTTTAGCTCTACCTCTGTAGACATTTGCGCAAAATAACAGAACACGGTTATGAAAATGAAAACTACCTTTATTTCTTTATATAATCCCCTGTTACACTAATGCACTTATCTCAGCCTTTCAAAACCAGTCACGGAAGCATTTATGTCATCTTAAGCAACACTTTATCTTTCAATCACTGTTATTCTATCTCATCTCATTTATTTTGCTATTCACTGGTGAGAGGATTACAGTACATCCTGTAATAGTGCCTTGCAAAAGTATACACACACCTTGAACTTTTCCACATTTTGTCATGTTACAAACATAAACGCAAATGTATTTATATAAAAATGTTTGGCGAACATTTTTATTCAGCTCCTTTACTCTGATAACTAAAATCCAGTGGTGCTAATTGCATTTAGAAATCACCTAATTCCTAACTAGAGTCCACCTGTGTGTGATTTAATCTCAATATAAATACAGCTGTTCTGTGAAGCTCTCAGAGGTTTGTTAGTGAACATCAGTGAACAAACAACATCATAAAGCCCAAGGAACACATCAGAAACTGCCTGTGGCAGACCACAGACAGTAAGGATGGGCGGACATGTCTCAGTCTCCCTCACTCTCAACACTGGAGCCCCCCAGGGTTGTGTTCTAAGCCCCCTGCTGTACTCACTGTAAACCTATGACTGCATAGCCACTACAAACTCCACCACCATCATTAAGTTTGCTGACGACACTGTCGTGGTGGGCCTGCTCTCCGACACCGACGAGACAGCCTACCTGGAGGAGGTTGGAAATCTGGAGAACTGGTGCCAGAGGAACAATCTCCTCCTGAACGTCAGCAAGACAAAGGAGCTGACAGTGGACTTTAGTACAAAGTACACCGAGCTCCCTGACCTGCACTCGATCTACAGCAAGCGGTGCTGGACCAAGGCCAGGAAGATCGTGAAGGCCTCAGCCATCCCAACAATGAACTGTTCTCTCTGTTGCGGTCAGGAAAGCGCTTCCGCTGCCTGAAGGCCAACACAGAGAGACTGAGGAGAAGCTTCTTCCCGCAGGCGATACGGTCTCTCAACCAGATTAACACACAGGACTAATCATCTCCGCGTTTTTGCAACATTGCACAGAAATGGACACTCATGGACATTATTCATCTGACCCCAATACACTGTAGACCGGACAATCATGGACATAGCACATTTGCACACATATTGCACATTTGCACACACAATGCTCATTTGCACACTTCTGGACATTTTTCATTCATTCCACTTTTTATTTGCATTTAAATGTATTTTGTCTTGTACATATAGGTTTTATATTTCTTATATATTTTTGAAAATTTTTATATTTTGTTCTACTTTCTTATAGTTAAGCTATTTATTTATTTATGCTTCTTTTCTATTTCTCTTTCTTATTTCTTGTTAATTGTTTTTAAATTTTTTAAGGTCACAGGCGGTCGTATAAGCATTTCACTGCATATCGTAGTGTGTATGTGACAAATAAAATAAAATTTTAATTTGAAAGATCAGCGAAACACACCTTTCAGACTGATGGCTAAAACTTTAACAGTGGACACGTTAATAATTTATTACATTTGTAAAAAGAAGGAACGCACTGGAGAGCTTAATAACACTAAAAGGCCTGGAGGACCTTGGAGGACATATATATCTTGAAAAGTTCATGCATCTATTATAAAAATGGTCTTGTGCCTTTATCTAATACTAAAACTGTTTACCTTTGTAGACAAAGTCAAACCAGGACTTTTAATTGTGCAGAATAACAGATCACTGAGAGTAAAACTATTTTATTTCTCTATATAATCCCCTGCTACACTAATGCACTGTTTCAAAACCAGTTACGGACTGATCTCCTTAGTAATTGCCTCTGAAGCATCCATGTTTCAATCTTTTATTACTGCTAGTTAACGTAAGCACAGGGATCTACCGACACGTTGACAGGTGCATGACTCGCCTCACTACTTTATTCATAGCTAACATGAGCTACAAACCTAAGTAGGTTCTAATACACGGCTGAATGCCGAATCCCACTCTAACCCCTGAACAAGTGCACTAATTGGTGTGTGTGGAAAAAGGATATGCACACTACATAACACACACAGGCTTTCCATTTTACACCGGGATTCAACCTCGGAACAGTTAGTCAGCTGATGTGAATAGAGCCATAAAGAGAAACTTACAGGACACCATCTCAGTGGTTTATTCTCCTCACCCTCTTGACTACTTTCTCTCACTACTTTCATCCCTGGCTGCAACTACTAACCCTCTGTTACAGTTAATAGCACCCATGGGCTAAGCTGTAACATGTTTAACAACTGATAAAATGATAGATATCAACTTAAAATTTGGTGAAACTACCCAGTGAAAACCAAAATGCATTGGACTGTGACCTTCTCTACCCTAACAATACATACATACATTGTTAAAGCATGGTCATCCTTCACATGTATTTTTTTAGACTACTCCAACTGTAGCATTCTACTTTTAATTCTACTTTGTTACTTGAATCATTTAACCTTTTAACTACATTTTTTTTACCACCACTGCAGAGTTAAAATTAGTAATGCATTTTACCCTTGACGTCTGCAAGCCAATTAAAGACAGTATGTAGACATTTTAAATTATTCAGTTTTGAACCAGTTCCTGCCAAAGGTCTACACTTCAGAAGCCAAGTGCTTAGTCAGCAGCAGCAATTTCCAGAGACAGTGGAAACAGATGAGTATTCCTGGCTGAATTAATCGGGAGTCTTAAATGCTTCTGAGGAAACAAAATAATAATACTCTGTAAGTTGTGTAAAAGGATTCAAGCTCAACTCAACTCACCCAAATGGTCGAAATTAACTCTATAATTGACCTACTAACGAGCCAAATCTTATGAAGAGAGAGTGATTAAGAGATGAGATGGTGCCCTTTTTCTCCTCAATTTTCTCCCTAATTTAGTCGTATCCAATTCCTCCCCGTCACTAGGGGGCTCCCACATTAAGGCTACTACGATTACTCAGCGGGAGGGCCAAAGACTATCAAGTAACGCCAACCACCGGGGGCAGCGTAACACACTCGGAGGACTACTCCTCCCCCCTGTGTGAGCCACTGATTAAGAGAGCTCGGGCCAATTAGCTGGGCCCTCAGCTGAAAGAGGCTACAGCATCTCTGAATGATAGAGTGAGCACTTGTGCCACCCGGGGGGCCGAAATGGTGTTCACTTCGATGTCAGGGGCTAGCACTGTGGCCTCGCACCTCCACAGTGGAATCACCACGTCTTTTATAATGTTATGGTCAGAGAATAGAACACACAATAAATTACAAATGTAAAAAGAAGAGCTGGAATAAAATAAACATCATCCAAGAAATTTATGTCATAGAAATGCTCCAGACACAAGAAGGAATTGTAGGCCCTGCAACAATAAGATATAAATAAGAGAAAAATTCTGGACAATTTATTTTAAAAAAATCTTTGCAAAGCTTATTAAGGTTAAAGGTTATTAAGCAGCACCCTTTGTTTCCTTTTGAAATGATTACTATGGAATATTACTATAATTCAGCTTTATCTACTGTCCATCCATCTAGCTGCACTGCCAATATTAAACTCATTAATATTATCACTTGAAAATTCCTATGATTCAGAAGAGCTTTCCAGAGATGATCAGTGATTGACAGGCAGAAGTAAACATTTCAAGATATTGAAATGTTTCTGATTGAAGCTATTGATTCATTGGCAACAATATCACAGGGTCACGGGATCTCAGGAGGATGGATACACCCTGGACACAGTGCCAATCTATCACAGGACAAACAGGGCTAATTTGGGAATGCTAATTAAACCAGAGTACCTGGAGGAAACCTGCCAAGTACAGGGAGAACATGCAAACTCCACACGCACATACCAGAGGTGGGAATCAAACCCTTGACCATGGAGATGCAAGGCCACAGTGGTAACAACTACACCACCGTACCGCCCCTGTACACTACAACAATGGTTTTAAAATAAAGCTATCAAGATATGATTGAACTGTAGATGTTTATCTTTAACTCAAGGGGTTTATTTCTCTGACAAGTTAAGCCTTTATTTGTCGCATATACATTACTGCGAAGTGAAGTTCTTTCTTCGCATATCCCAGCATTACAATCAAGCGATACCTTCATGAATACGACAATATACAACACTTTTTGTCCAAATGCAAACCACTAGTAAGACTAAGAACAGAAAGGCACTTGAAAAAGAAAAAAAAGCATGGTTCTAATACAAAATTACATTGTACCAGAATGATTGGAACATGGGGGATGCTGGATTATGGCATGGACATGTATGGCTGCCAATGCAACTGGATCATTGCTCTTAATTGATGATGTGGCTGCTGACAGAAGCAACATGATAATTTCTGAAGTGTATGAAGCTACACTTTCTGAGATTCAGTCAAATGTTTCAAAAATGATAGGTTGTTTTTTGCAGTGCATTTTGGGTCATTATTCTGTACTTGTGAAGTGTGTCCTAAGATATATGTTATTAAAGGTGAGAGATTAACATTAAAGAACGCAAGATAGCTCAAGGCTTACTGTAAACGTAATGAGTATCATGTAGGTTTAGGACCAGCTGGACATATCCAGTCAAACAGGTCATCATAGACATTGGAAGAGGTCTCAAAATGACCCCCGGAACCCCCAACACCAGCAGCCACGGGGCCCTCTTCTTTTTGGTTATCTACTTAAGTTCCTGGTTTAGTCTTGCCTCACATTTGTTATGTTTATTGTTACTGTTTTGTCTGATCATAGTGCTGAGCTCTAGTTATCACAGAGGATTATCTCATTACAGTCACATTCCCAGGTGGGATGTATAAAGCAGCAAGTGACCAGTTAAAGTTAATGCTCACTATGATAGAAAGGTGTTGGAACACACAGTGCATCACAACTTGCTCTCCTTGGGACTATTTAGCCACATCCATCCAGCCATCCATCTAGGAACCTCTGTAGTCTAACTAGGGACCGTGGAGGCCAATGATGACCATTGTATTTATTTCCATTTTCATACCGAGGTAGGCAATTTGGAAACACCACCTTGCCTAATCTGCATGTCTTGGGACTGTGAAAAGAAACCTGACTATCCGGTGGAAACCATGCACAGGGAGAACACACAGGGAATCATGCACAGGGAGAACAAGCAAACTCCAGCCACACAGACCCCGAGGCCGGAATCAAACACAGACCCTGGAGGTGTAATGAATCAGTGCTAACCACTACACCACAGTGCTGCCATGTAGCCACAGACTGGTCAGATTGCCAGTGTTGGCCACTGCCAAATGCACCAACAATGGGCAAGTTAGCATCATAGCAGCACTATAGCATGGTTTGATGAATTGATGGCCTGGTGGAAGTGGATCATTTGCCTGAGGTAAAGATTGCACTAGGATCCACTATGGGAAGAGGTGGCAGAGGCAGTATGATTCTCTGAGCAGTGTTCTGCAAGGAACCCTTAGGCCTTGGCATTCATCAGATTAATAAATTGACAAGAGCCACCTATTTAAACACTGTTACAGTCACCACCCTAAAAGATATTGTTCAGGAACGGTTTGAGGAGCATGACAAAGACTTTAATGTGTTGGTTCATACAGACCACGCCTTGCAACCTGCAGGACCTAAAGGATCATCGGTTAGATTCCTGGTATCAGGTGCCACAGCACAACTTCAGAGGTCTTGTAGAGTCCATGCCTTGAAAGGGAAGTGCTGTTTTGGAAACACAAAAGGGCCCCTGCATGCACTTAGGCACATGGTTTTAATGTTATGGCTGAAAAGTGTATGTACACATTGGAAAGAGTTATCCAGATAAAGTGTTGTTTTTTTTGCTAACAAATGTGGGTTATTTCTTTCCAATTTTTCTTCTGTCTAAGGGATTAGGCATTCATTTAGGAGATTTGGATTCATAACCGAGACCACCTAGGTCAAGTGATCACTTAGGTCAACCAATGTAATGAAAGCATTTAATAGAGTGATGTTGACACTTAAACATGTCACCATATAAGTATTACAGTTGTACATTTGTTATTATATAATCTCAATTTAGTCTCCTCACCTTGCTGCTCCATTGCGAGCGTTCCTGTGTGAGCCCATGCATGACTTTCGGAATCAGTAAAGGCATACTTCACATTCTTGTAAAATGAGACCGGAGACCCAGAGAATGGTAAGCACCTGAACTGAAAGGATTTGTTTCTATACTAAAAGACTGGATTATATTAGATTAACCATTTATCACCAGTTTTGTCTTTCAATCATAGTCTCTTTGTTGCCACTTTGCTGATAAAATGTTGTCCATTTTAACACAAGTGCTTAGACCGAGGATTTTATTATGGGCTGTGATCAGGGACAGGAGGAGTGGTAGTAGCCGTACTTGTCTTATTATCTTGCTCTGTTTTGCACGTGTGGTGGCTAGCTTCCTCATTTGCCTAACTGACATTGCTGGGGGCTTAACGTGCATCCTTCCTATTTCTCATCACAGTATAAGGACAATATCATGAACAAGTTGGAAATAAGGGCAAGCCTATTATTAACCTCCACCCTTATCTAGGTCAGCATTCATTAAGCTTCCTGACTAATATAATACAGCCAAATTAGGATTTGGAGTTATTCAGTAAACCAAAATGAGTAGCTATCAGTCACTGGCTATCTTAATTCTTCCCGTACAGCTTGTCATAAAACATCAGTAATCAAATGGTTTTCTTCCTTATAAGTTAAGAAAAATACCCTAGGTATAGTATAATGACCTAAATATGATTTAAAGAAAAGATAAATAACTGTGCAGAATATTTTTTTCCGGGAAAAGAAATGTTTTATCCAGCATACTGATAAGTTTCGTTAACCAAGTACTGAATTTTTCAAAAGAGAAAAAGGGGGAAAAGATCTTGCATGCTTGTTGATTGCCTAAATCTCTTTAAAATACATCCTTCATCTATGAATGAGTGCTATTATTATTTCCTGGCTTGGCCTAAACATTTAGAAGTGTGCAACATTTGAAACTTTTTACCAGAGAAAATTCAAAGACTGTAAATCATCAAAGGATTTTTTTGCCTCCACGAGCTACAACATGGCTATTTGGCTGATGAAACCTGCCAGGTGTACATACGTATGAGGTTTTATTTTGGATAGACAAACTTCATTTGTGTTCCCAGTGTTTGCTTTAGCAAAGGTTTCAACTCCCAGTCTGTAGTTTGCATACAGACGGTTGCACCTGTGTAATCAATGACAGGCAAAAGTACACTCGTTTTAAATATGAACCTCGTTTTATCCATGGCCGGGACCTTCAGAGGAGCAACTATACTAGAAATGGATGCATCGCATTAGAAGAGCAGAAGGAGTGGAGAAAAGAAAGAAGAATAAAACATAGATAAGCATAGACCGACACAATTCTGGAAATGTTACACTCTGAAATTCCCTTGTCCTTCGTTCTGGCCCTCCCCCTCACTAAGCCTGCCTCAAGGGTTAGTTATTGTTCCTGCCTATCAGTGTCATTTCGACAGGGCGTGAGGAAAGTAAGGGCAGGTAAGAGTGGAGATGAAGCAGTCACTGCGCAGCGAGAGGTCAGTGAACTTCTGCTCCACCTGTAGCGCCGCTGATTCCAGACTCGCGTATGTCAACACAGTCTAGAAGCGGCTAAGGAAAGTAGAAAAAAGGCAGAAACACATACAGGTAAGTGTGTGTGTAGAGCTTGCTAATCTTGAAACATTGTTTGCATGCATGCATTTTTAGTTTCCAAAGAAAAACTAATCTAGTCTTTTAAAGGGAAAAAAAATTATACAACTGAAATAAACAAGTTGAAAAGAACCAATGAGAACTAGCCTAAGGATGAAACCAAAATAGGAGAATAAATCTGGTAAAAAAAAAAAAAAAAAATTTTATTATGAGCAGGATACAAGTGAGTGTTGGATAGTGAGTGTTGGATTTGTGCCACATAAAAATAAGGAAGCACAAGCAGCTTTTACAATTGGAAATTCTGTATCCTTCATCGTTTAGATACTGTAGCACGTTACACTGTATGACGCTGCATGTATGTGCACTTTAAGTCCAAGTGCTAGAGGAAAAAGGGTTAATATATACCAGAGAAACTCTCTAGGCTTTTTAGGAGGAGTGAGCAGCAGGTATCTACAGCAGGTGAACACAAAAGCTCAGCCACCCCCTGTCAAAGTGCTGAGCCTCACAAGCTGCCCGGGCATCAGGAATGCCAAAGAGAGAGAGAGAGAGAGAGAGTAATAAGAGGGAGAACAAGCAAAAGCATTGTGCACTGCAGGGAGAGGGAGAAGAGCAGACAGACAGACATGAGGACAGACACACACACACACACACACACATATACATACATACACCTGTACTCGCACACACACACAAACACCCACACATGCATGCTCACACACACACTCACACACCCTGCAGGCTTGTGTGAACACAACATCTGGTCTAAAAACTCTTATCCCAGATCTACAAATGGACATTCACTCACACACGCAAACACACACACACACACACACACACACACACACACACACACACACACACTCGTTTTCAGTGTAAACAGTACTGATGCCTTGTTAAGCATAATAATAGTATACATTACAGACCATATAGAGAATATAAACAAAGTGCAATCAAACTGGTCACCTGTCGCAGATCTTTGATCCTGTGTGTTGGTGCAAAGCCAAAATGCTCCTGATAATCCTGTGGACCCCTAATATTGAGTTGTTTTGGACTTATATACTTGTAGTGAGAATCAGTAAAGAGCTAACTTGCAGAGGTTTATAAAGGGCAATGCACAATAAAAAAATTTTTTTAAAAAGGCAACACAGCAAGGTGTGTGTGTGTGTGTGTGTGTGTGTGTGTGTGTGTGTGTGTGTGTGTGCTGCCTGTCGAAAGCCAAAGACTCCCACATAACTCTGTGTCTTGGAAAGAAAACACCCTCATACCTGCAGGATCAAGGTGACCAAACTGCAACTATTAACCCACGTCAAATGAAGGGAATGAACTAGACACCTGTTTATATCAGTGCACTAGTCACATAAAGTGTACACTTCGTAACATGTGCTCTCCTTAAACACCTTTCTCTTTGAAACACGATTGTTCTGGTTAAACGTACACCATTGCGTTATCTCAGCATTCTGCACGTACACAGGACCATAATTCCCTGGTATGTTCTTGTTAAGATCGCACATGCTAATTTAACTCTATCCATGCCATCAAGGGCATACACTTTTTTTCTTTTTTTTTTGGTAAGATCTACTGAATAGCTCTAGGTCAAGGGTCAAAAGCTAATTAGCTAGTCCAAAACAATTTTTTTTATATTATTCAAATAAATAAATAAATAAATAAATAAATAGGTTCAGTAAATGCATATATTGGAGGAATATGTTTTATACTCAATTTATTTCCTTGGGACACTGAAATGGACTTTTCATAGTATTTGCTTCACTTACTAAAGTAAAGTATTTGTCTCATTCAAATGTCAAGACCAACACCAGATACTGACTTAGGGAGTGTGATCTGGTACATGATGATATTCCTACTGCTTTGAGAAAATTACTGTATATTTCATGTCTTTGCTTAAACCTAGCAATTTACATTTATTACAAAATATAAATAATTTATGTTGTCCAAATATTAATGTTGTCCAGCACCGTATTTTAGTACATGTACCAAAAATCAACAACAACAAAAAAACTGTATAATCATGATTCAGTCATAAAAATGTTTGATTTGATTATTTTAAGAAGGTCAGAGAACAGCCTTTAGTGTTTAATATTCTATCTATTCGTTTATTATTTATGACAGGTAAAGAAGAAAATTTTTTTTTTAATTATATATATTTAAAAATAATTCAATAGTTCAAATAAAATTTTAAAAAGTCAATTATATATAAGGAAAGATACTTAACGTATCAGCAGCAAGGTGATCAGCAGCTTCAGTTTTTTTTTAAATGGATTTCTGTCATGACTTCGCAAAGAATAGCGAATATAAGAAGAGGTAAGGTTAAAGGCACATTTACTGTTCAATAAAATGTTATGAGTAGAGGTACGTGCCTGTGTGATACTGTAATATTTGAGCATCTGTGAACTATTCTGCAAAATCATCCCTATTAGTAAAAGAGGTTGTGTACAGCTCAGCTTCAAGGCTGTTACATTATTAGTCTAAAGTATGCTGAAGTTTTGGAGTGTTAGATCTGGAGACAATGACACAGATATAAGAAACTGTAGATAAATTGTGTGGTTTTGCAGACATTACAGATACTGCAGCTGAGGTCAGAGTCAATGACTTCTATACAGTATTCTTAACACAAACTCTGGCCTTTGCAATAAAGTCTAGATAAAAGTTCATATACACTTCAGTCTCTTATTTCCAGTAACCAGAATGCCTGTAGTTTCTTTATTTAGTTGTTGGAAATGATGAGCTATTGTTTGGTTATTGGCCTGGTGAATAAAATAATCACAATACAGTACTGTGCACAATCTTAAGCCACCTCTCATTGCTTCATATTACATTTAATTACATTCATTTTGATTAAATGATAGAAATGGGGACAAATGTTTTACTGCAACAGGCTGCAAAGTGCTTAAGGATACAGTTTAAAAATTAGTTGTTTATGTAACAACCTCAGCATCAACCTCATTTCCCCTCTCGTCTGTTCCAACCACTCAGCATTTAGCATCACCGGTATACTAATCACTGGCCTTAACACCTTATCATCTGCAGCTGTTTCAAACTGGCTCATGCCTTACGTTACATGTTTTATGCATGAATGACTGTGTGGCTTAATGAATAATGCTCTGAATCTGGTCAGGTACTGGGACTGGACTGAAAAACAGGACAAGAACTTGCCAAAAATGAGAGCCAAAAAAGGACTTCAGGAGGCCTGGGGAACTATTCCTCAATACTGCATTAGAATACAAGAAAGTCTGGCACTTTGTAAGTGAAATATGAAGAAATGAGGGGTGGCTTAAGATTTTTGCACATTACTTTAAATAAGCACAAGAATGTTAAGGAGTTTAGAAAAATAAGCTAAAGTTTCAATATAGGTCAATAATAATTATTACGTTTTAAAAAAAATGTCATCAAGGGTCTTATCCTCCAAAAGGCACCAGTGGTGACTTCTACACTTTTACTGTTACATCATCCATGTTTATACACAGTGTGTTCTCATCAGGCAAACACTAGATTTAGATTATAGTAATTATAAAAAATAGCAAATGATTATTTAGGAACAGCATTGGTTAAGACCATTAGAGTTGATTAATAGTAAAATACTAGGAAAAGCCGTTATTAAATAAATAGTCCTGGCTTAAACAACTACACTGGTTCTTCAATTACAACAAACCCTATTATAACATATAGATTTTTGTTAGGTTACATTTGTGTATTTTAAAATAATTTTCTGACTGATTTTTCATATTAAATAATTGAATTAGACAATTATTAATTTATTCACAACCTAAGCAGAGACTTTTTATAATGTGTAATTTTAATCTTTTTTTTTTATTTTTAGACAGACATAAGGGAGGTGTGAAAGACATGATGTACTAGTAACCTGTAAAATGGACCTTGGAGCGAGTGTATGGCACACCCAGACGACAGTGAACGCAGATGGGGAGAAAGGTCCTGAGCTCCAATGCTCCATCTGCTTCACCACATACGACAATGTCTTCAAAACGCCCAAACAGCTGGACTGCACGCATACGTTCTGTCTGGAGTGCCTCTCACGCCTCGTGGCCATCTCCATGGACCCTCACGAGAGCAAAATCTCGTGTCCTTTCTGCCGACACCTTACGGCCATCCCTAAGAACGGCCCGCCAGCTCTGACCACCAGTCATGAGGTCCTGTGCCGTCTTCCCAGACACCTGCAGCATGAGGAACCTGTGTGGCTCGAGGGAGAAAAGCTGTGCTACAAGCGGCCAATTAAGACAGGCATGTCGACATTCTGCATTTGCATTGACATTGGTGCGAGTAGGCATGGTGCAGGTGCTCCATCTCAGCCACGCCCCAGGGCAAGCCTGATTGAAAGATTCACTAACTGGAAGAAGCTACTGCTCTTTATTGTAATCATGGTGCTGGTGGTGGTGATTGTGTTGTGGCCATTGCAGTGTATCATCACTACGGGGTCGATGCGCTGCGTGCCTCGCACCTCACAGCCCAACACCAACAACACTTCTCCACACACCCTTATATAAACCCAGACATAAACTGTTTATCATACACTTGAACATGGACACTTAGGGATGATGGTGAAGACAAAAAATAAACATTATTATATGAAATTGAGAATGGGCTTAAAACCAAAACCATCTGTGGGGCACCTCAATTATCTTCGTTGTTTTTTTTTTGTTTGTTTGTTTGTTTGTTTTTGTGGATGAAAACGTTCATTCATTCATCCTTACATTTCAAAGAGCCACTTTATCTGTTTAGGGTTATGGTGGATCCAGAGCCTATTCCAGGAACCCCAACATACCTATTTAGGAACAATGTGGCATCACATATCCACCTACTGTGTTACCTTAGGAAGTGGGAGCTGACATCGAAGCCAGGCGGACACTGGGAGAACACATGAAACACTCATCACAGACACTAATTAGATATTGTTGTTATTATCATTATTATTATTATTATTATTATTATATCCCCAATGAGGTGATGAGAGGTAGAATCCCTGTGCAAAGCCACTATATTTAAAGATTTTACAAGAACAGGTCTAGGATACTCTTCAGCACTATTGGCATTCTATTCCATGTCTAAATCATAATCTGTGATTTTCAGAAATGAATGTGAATTAGTTTATGGCTCATTCTAAAACTGTGTTTTTAAAGTTGAATGAATTTAAAGACTGGTAAAAACTATTTAAAAATCGTCTAACTCAGAACAGTATTCAAATCACTTCCTTACAGTGGATATGAGATTTCTCATGCCAAAATTCTTTAAAGGGTTATATTACTTTTTAATAACTGCACTATGAATATGAACTTTTTCCAGACATACATTAATATGTCTAGTTGTGAACAATTTTATATGCACTGGATATTGTGTATTTGATCACACTGTATAATGGACTACATCTTTACATTTTTTTTTTTTTTTACAAAAGAGTAAATACTGACTAAATACCAACCGTTGAAGGAAATGTGTCCATGATCTATATGGGATTAATATTGTAATACAATAATCACTCTTTGCTTCCTGTTCTGTGTCAGTATTGATAAACACGTGTTAAGTGTGTGTCCTGAAATGAAACTCAGCCATCCAAGCATCTATAGGCTGACTGAACCAACATGACGACGACACATACATACACACACGCATACACACCACACACACACACACACACACACATACATACAATACACACAAACGCACACAAACGCACACACACGCACACACACCGATTGTACTGAGCACAAGGCTGAAGTTTTGTGGAGATGAAGCACCATCCTCTTCCTCCTGGGGAATTTTGTATCCAAAAAAACACATGATACTTACTGTATCGTGTGTTATAAATACTCTACAGTACAGATTTCACATATCTGTACTTTACTTGCGTAGTTTTATTAGATGTCTTACTTTTACTTATACAAACTTACTTACATCATACAAACATTACATTTCCTACTCCACTGCATTTTCGCATGGCATCGTGCTACATAACCAGAGTGGTGTGTAGTATTTGAAACGTGCTCACAGTTGAGATGCACACAGAGAGAGAGAGAGAGAGAGAGAGAGAGATAGAGACAACCTAATACAATCTCAGTACTTTGGATACTTAAAGTAAATTTGAAGGTCAGTACTCTTTCTCAAATAGATTGGTAAATGGAGGACTTATACAGTACTTTTACTTGAGTAATATTTTGCAGTGGGTATCTCTACTTTTACTCAAGAAATAGATTTTTGTTCTTTGCCCATCTCTTCCCAAATTAAGAAACTGATATTTTTTTGCTGATAATTATAGCAATCTAACAGTATTTGTGGTTGGGTATTAACAAAAAAAATCAATAAAAGAAAGACTAAAAAAAAAATTATACACACTATCAAGATCTACTATAAAATGGTGCATTTTAAGCATAATTTCATTATAATGGCCATATGATTTTCTTAATATTTTAGTTATTTTAGTTATGGTAGAAACATGGTTTTATATTGTAGCTTGTTCTAGCTCAGTTATGTTTAGGTTGAAATACTGGAGAAAGAAAAAAACAACTCCTCTTTGTATCATCTTAATAGACTTGGAGTTTATCATAGGAGCAGGGTTGCCAGTTTCGGTGCTGTATAATGTTCACACCTTGCAAATCAGGAATGCATGTGCACCACTTTTAATTCATTTCTTAAACAAATGAAGAAGAAACAAAGAAGAAAGACATGATTAACTTTCACTACGCATGAACAGGTTGGGATAGGTTTAGGTCTAGTTGTTCATTTTGTCTGCAGTACTTTGGCTGGGGTATTTTTTAAACCTTTCCCCCAAGCTTCTCTTCTCTTTCACACTTCAAATAGAAGGAAAAACATTGCACTTAAACAATTTCTTTTTCAAGTCTAAAACTTAAAAGATTCCATGAAAAAAAAAAAAAATTTTAAGCAAAAAGTGGATTTCTTTTTTTTCCCCACATCTGTGTTTGTTTAGGCAACATTATTAATAATATGAATAATGTATTCGGTCTGGTGTTGCATAGAAAACATTTGCATATCAGAGCTGTTTTGACACTTGCCTGTCACGTAGTCAGCACTAATGCCAAATCTACACAAGAGGATAATCAGATTTCTCTCCAGGCTGATTTGTTCATCCCGATAATCACAAAATGCCCTAAATTCAGGCTTAACTATTATCCTTCCAGATTATCCTGTAGTATGAGCTATTAATAATCAAATCTTAACCCCTCTGATTTGAGTCATTTTATAATTTGAGATTTCACATACTGTACGTGAAGTACCTGCTAGTTGCAGAGCCTAAACATATATATACTGTGTGTATATATATATATATATATATATATATATATATATATATGTAAGGATGTTTCCATTAATTTATAGAACATTGTCCCGCAACTCAACAATTATTTGTCCCAGTGCCACGGTCCCTACTGTACATCAAATTAAGTCATTTTATCCTGTTATGCCATACATTTTGATCACACTGATGCTGTGCTTCTCTCTACTTCTTCAAATCTACTTCTCTCCTTGCAGCTCAGCCTCCCAACGAGCCCTGTAACTCGTTTTTATCTATTTAAAAGAAATTTGGTTTAAAAAATGTGTTCAGGGGGAAAGTGGATATGTACCCGAATGAATAATGGATGCAGTGATTGTTTATATCATTACCACCTAGGGTCAACTGATCAACATTGAAGTCTCCTACAAATTAACATTCAAGTTACGAAATTTTGAAAATACGAACAAGCATTCATGCTCGTTCAACCATCGGCGCAATTTTGAAAATCCTAGGACAAGATCATGGAACATGTTAGTTTTATATTGCCTATAGCTAATTGTGTTAGTATCCTAGTACTTTGACAATGTTTGTTGGACTTATGAACAAATTGGACTTACAAACAAGCTCCTGGAGCAGAATTCGGTTGCATGTTGGGAACTTAATATAGTAGTAAACTGGTGACAGGTTCATAGGTGCCCAAGGATCACCCATGCCCACACCGTCCAAAGGTCCAATCCCACACAATGCGCTACCGGAGATCAAATATAAAAAAAGAGAGTACACTTACCACACCATGCTTGAAATGTATGACACATAGAAGACTGACATCATGTGATGCTGGTCATTTGGCATTGGGACAAATCAAGTTCTGTTAGTACTTTGACAGAACTTTTGCACACATGAATACATTTTCTATTTACATTATTTAAATGCAAAAAGATTTTTTAAATATTAAGTTTTACTATTTAGACTTTTGAAATACATTTTAAAATAGTGTGTAATTTTTTTATTATTATTATTATTATTATTATTATTTTTAAGCCAACAATTCATCAATTGCAAAAGCGGATATGGCAAAAACGCTCAATTTGGCAACATGATGAAACTTTTCAAGTAAAAATATGATATTTTTAAGGAAAATTTTTAGAATAAACTAGAACATGACTGTTCATGACATCACTTTTACTCAACATTTTGATTTGAGCGGCCAACTCTCTCAGTTCGGGTATTGTACTGTATTTTATCTCATAGTGGCGCTTCACATCACTGCATTAATTAGCACCACGGTTTCGGAACATATGAGACGAAATGGTTTTAAACTTCCTGCAGGTAAAATTCATTTTTGAAGATTCAGTTTTCAAAAGTTACATACCGTTCTTGGAGGACTCCATGCCGTGTAGTAGTGATGGGTCGTTGATGAACGATTCGTTCTTTTTGAACGAATCTTTAACGTAACTCAGAAGAACGAGTAGTCTAGGAGAGTGATTCGTTCATTTTTTTTACTGGGCGCGCATGCGCAAATCATCGCAAAAACCCCGTAGATTATGTACAGGAAACAAAATTGAGCGACTCTTTCTCAATGACTTTTCTACTCCGAGTCGTTCGTTCTTTTGTCACGTGACTCCCGTAGACGCTATGCAGTGCAATACACAGAAAACAGAATTGAACGGTTCTCAACGAGTCTTCAAGTCCCGAGTCCTTCGTTCATTTGTCACGTGACTCCCATAGCCGCTATGCAGTGCAATAGATTTAAAAAAACGAACGACTCCGACTAGAAGATGTGAGGTGAGCGACTCATTCTGTTTATTATAATATGTCTTTAGCTGCATTGCAATATTTTCATTACTGGAACTATAGCCAAAATTTGTGTATGTAGACGTATTGGGGGTCTGTTTATTGAATCTTATCAAAAGAACGAAATGAACTAAATCACTCAAAAAAAGATTCGTTCATTTTGATGAACGAGATTAAAAGAACCGAGACACTGAAATGATTCAAACTTCCCATCACTACCGTGTAGTGCTTGTGTTTGGTGAGGATTTGTGCACGTTGTAGTGGCATTACGGTCGTTTCTGTGTGTTCCGCATACTCTGTGTATTTACGGTAAACTTACGCGTTGATTGACTCTGTTAAGCGGCGCGATAGCCACGCCCACCTCAAAGGCAAAAGCGCTGCATTCGTCCGAAAAAGTCATGGCAGCTGTGAGGTGATTTGGCGCAAAACTGCTCATAACGTCTCTTCTACTCAACACTCTGATTTAAGTCATGGCGCAGGTTTAACTTCAGGCAAATACTGAAGGACTGGCCAAGTTTCATTAAATTATGTTGAGCCAGTTTTGCGTGATGCTGTAACAAAATCGGCTGGACAGACATACAGAGATACAGACAGATTTTTGTTTGTTTTCGGGTCCTCCAATATATGAAACGTAAAGATTTCATTGTAAGAGGTAGTTCTGACAGACAAAACCTTTTATTTATACTGTAGATAAACTTATTAACAGACATGGAATGTTCACCCAATTATAGAATAACTCCTCTACTTACAGTAAGCATTGTAGCCTGGTGGTGTTGAAACATGAGCCTGACGTCACTCTGCTATATAACAGCACTGATTTCTTTCTAATTCCTGTGGGATTCATTGTTGATGTGCACTTACGAAAAAATAATGCCTCACACCACACCATTGTTGATTTTCCCCCCTATAACAGCATGCCCTGGTTGTGGTTTATTCTTTATATAATTTTTATATATTCTTTGTGGTCTTTATAGAAAACGTGTCTCTTTGTTAAATCTGTTATACAGATAAACATTTCATTCTGCTACATTTTCATGCTGCAAGAAGAACGAGCCATGATGACGCCACCCTTTCAGACAGCTTTATTTTTTTTTTCTTCTACTTTTTGGACTCAACAGGCTTGTACAGTGGACACTATGCATGATGGGAACATTCCACCATGCTCTTCCCTTCTTTCACTGATGTACCCATCGCTCTGCCATAATGAGAAATTCTGGGCAATAACATGATTTGAATTCCAGGGGTAATCTTAAGACAGCTTGTGGTAATACAATTTTGGGGGTAACTCTGTACAATCCACTGTTAATTTCCCCACAATTGCTATCCTTACTCGTTCTTGTCAATTTCCTCCTTACAACATCAGAAAAATTCGGCCCATTTCTTTCTTCACAGGCTACTCAGGTGCTTGTTCAGTCCCTTGTTATTTCAAGACTGAACTACTGCAATTCACTCCTGGCTCTTAGACAGCTTGAAGATCCTAACCTTGGAGGGGAGAAGAGTGGAGGATCACTGCAGAGATTTTGGCAAAAAGAAAATGGATGAGAGAGATGAACATATAATCTCATAAATGTTTTTTTTATTGACCATCTTTCTGTTATTCAGTCTAATCCCACTTGCACATTTTGGCATTCAATTATGTTATTGCCTAGAATTTCTCATTATGGCAGAGGATAGATAGCGATACACAGACTGACTATTCCAGAGCGATGTGTACATCAGGGTGAGAATGGAAGTGCATAAAGGAATGCACCCATCATGCATAATGTCCACCGTACAAGCCAGTTGAGGCAGTGTTATGATCTTGTATCAAAAAAGAGACACTTTTTCTATAAAGACTGAACCACAACAAAGGCATGCTGTTATAGAAAAAATACAAAAATTAACAGCAGTGTGGTGTGAGACATTATTTTTTCATAAGTGCACAGCTAGGCGACACAGTCTTGTAGTGGTTAACACTGTCTGCCTTGCACCTCCAGGGTCCGGGTTCGATTCCCGCCTGTGTGCATGGAGTTTGCATGTTCTCCCCGGGCTTGTTGGGTTTCCTCCGGGGACCCCGTTTTCTCCCACAGTCCAAAGATATGCAGGTTAGGCTAATTGGCATTCTCAAATTGCCCGTAGTGTGTGAATGAGTGTGTGAATAAGTGTATGTGTGTGATGGATTGGCACCCTATCCGGGATATACCCCACCTCGTGATCTAATTCAGGGTTGCGGGGAGCCTGCCCCCCGGGCTAGGCGGCCCGCTCCCCCCAACCCTGAATACAGGATAAAGCGGTATAGACGATGAGTGAGAGTGAGTCAAGTGCACAGCTCTAATCACACCACGCACCGCACCACGTTCCCGCCGATCCTCCTACAGTTGAGTCTCTGGCAATCTTTAATAAACTAATTAATACATATCTGTTTCTTCAATACTTGGAATAAAAACCCTTCTCAACAGTCTTTGACTGATGGTACATAGTTAGTAACCTACTGTAGTAACCCAGTGTAAGAATCTATCCAATGATGGAAACTTTTGTAAGTCACTCTGGATAAGGGAGTCTCTGCCAAGTGCCTAAATGTAAATGTAAGAGGGTATTTAAAACAGGGCTTAGTGTTATGTTTAAATATCATATTTATTTATTCATTATCAGTTAAGATAGTCATCGCATCAGCTGTGGTTGCCACAAAAGAAGGCGTTTAGGTTTAGCCAGTGCAAGAGGAAAACGGTATTTATACAAGGACAGACAGCATAATATTAAACTAAAAGAAAAAAAATAATAACAGGAAAGAATAACAGGGAAAAAAAAACATTGAAAGAAAATTATTTAAAAATACAGAATAGCAATGTTTTGCATACATTAGGATTGTTAACATTGCAACGTCCAAATAATAATAATAATAATACAATATACAAAAGCAACCAGTCTGCATTTCTTCCAATACGTCACATGTATTACTAAATAATAAATCAATGAAAAATGAAATCTACGATTTAAAACATATCAATGATGTAAAAACAAGAAAATGGCAAAAAAACGTTATCTACATGTCAACACCCAGAAAATGTCCTCACACTAGCCGGCAGCTAGGACTCAGCAGTTACGCAGTTTCAAGTATTGAAGTCTTAGCAAAACAGCAAAGATTGACCCCTTAGCCATTTTCACAGTGGCAAAGTGAACGCAACAAACAGAAGAGCGAGAAGACACAAACGAGCGTCCTAGTACAAAAAGAGAAGTCATAAATATAACGCTTCTTTTCTGACAGTGCTAAATAAGTTTGCGAATAAGCTTGAACATTGCGACATCGTTTCGTGCATTAGCTTCAGTGTTCGGTTATTTGCAGCACATTTGTAACAATACACTTCATCTCATCCACAGGCTCGAACCTCCACATGCGTAGTTACAATAGATTTGGCATCAAGAGTCATCAAAAGGATAGCAAATTCCTCAGTTCAGTTCAACAGTGATAGTGCTGTTTAACACACATCCGAGTGTAGTTCATACACAAGTGCTTCATTGTTGCACATTCCACCAAACATGAACATGACAACTCAGACAATAAGAGGTACTAAACATTACTGCTGCTTATCACTCGTGTGAGAGGGTCAAGGATATGACTCGTGTACAATTATTTTATACACTGTACATTTTTTCAATTTCGTATCGTCCAGGATTTAAACAAGCCGATTAGATTTCCCCTATTGTGACCTCATATACAGTAAGAAGTAAACCTCCCTGGCTTGTTGCTCTGCTCTTGTTTCTCTGGTGGGCGTGGCTCAGCAGTAGCTCATTTACATACAGTAGACACTGAAACGGCACGTTTGAAGGAAGAGTGAAATAAATGGAGCTCAGGGAAACATTACCAGACACACTTTGGAGGAGCTCTGAGTTAACTTAAGAGCTCAAGAAATAGAAAAATATGGGAGCGAGTAAAATAAAGTTACACTTAGGACACTTTTCTATGTTAAACATGCACTAGAAATAGACTGAGCAGGTACCCTTTGAAGGTCTTACCCAAGTGAGAACCACCTTTCTTACAAACAGAGGTTAATTTCCAGCAAGAAATACTGAAATTAGAATACAGTGCCCTCCAAAAAGACATTGGTAATATTCTTAAAAATGATCAAACATTCCTCTATAAAAATCATCACATGCAATAAGTGATATTTTTTTGAATACAGGGGTATTCAAAAATTAAAGTTGACTTAAATGTTTTTTTTTTTTTTTTTGCTTTTTAGACAAAATGGAGTAAATTCTTTCTTCAAACCATTGGTTTCAATATGATGAGCACTCTCTTCTCTTCCTGTAAAGTCAAACAAGGATGGTGACACCTGTACACAGAGTTTAGTCCCCATCTCCATGAAGAACATGTTTTAATTCGGACCACAGACCAGCTGGAGGCCAACGAGATTTTGAATTTCTTTAACCACCTCCGTCTTGATTTTAGCCAAGTCTTAACCTCCTGGAAGATTCAACCTCCTGGAAGATGCAGCTTTCTAAATGAAAGAACTCATGATGCTATTCCTCTTGATAAAAACCCCAGAAACACCAGCCACAAACCAGCCACAAAGCTTCAACGATCCAACTCCATATTTCGCAGTGGTGTATCAGGTGCTTTTCCTGATGCAGTGGCTTGACCAAAGAGTCTTGGTCCCATCTGAGCATTACAACTTGTGGTCCTAATGGTGCTTGTTTTAGACGTTTTTACATCTCATGTGCTGATGTTGAGATTCTTTCCTCTTATGCTTCCAAACAGTTTGCAGATGTAGACTTTCTATTTGGTTCGATTTCGAACCAACCAGAAGCTTTGGCCCTAATTGTGCATTTCAAAAAATATATTTATTACCTGATTTGGGCAGGACAAGGGTTAGGTATTTTCATGTTAAAAATTCTTTGGCTTTTTCCCTACAATAATGACTAACAAGAGAACTTTACATGTGTGCAACCTTATATTTATAACCCAGGGAAACAGGATTTTGTTAAAGGAAGAAGCCGTAGTTCATGTGACAGGGGTGTCAGTACTCAATTGAAACAATAGGTTTTTCCGTAAAAAATTTGCTAAGAAGAATGAATTTTTAGAACAAAAACATACAGTACAGTGCTGTCCAATGGTCTTGAGCCACACCTCCTTTTTCACATTAAATGAAATTAAATTATGCAGATTAAATTAAGCAAGTGGGATCAAATGTTTTACTGTGACAGGCTGTAAAGTGCCTAAAGATACAACTTAAAAAATTGTTTATGTAACAACCTCAGCTGCAACGTCATTTCCCCTCTCATCTGTTCCAACCTCTCAGCATTCAGCATCACCAGTATACTAATCACCAGCCTGAGAATCATGGTTCATGCCTTAAGTTAGATGTTGTTTCCCGCTTCAATGATTCAAAGGTCACTGTGTGGCTTAACCACCAAAAAACCACCTGAAACTGATCAGGTACTGGGACTGGATTAAAAATTAAAAAACAAAAACCTGCCAAAGCCTGGAAAACTATTCTTCAAGACAACATTTAAAATACAAGAACGTCTGGCTCTTTGGAAGCAAAATATGAAGAAATGAGGGTTTGCTCAAGACTTCTACACAGTATTCTAGTTTCTCCTATTGTTTCACTGAAAAATTCTGTGCAACATTTAATTTCTATAATCTTTTTTTTTTTTTTTTTTGAAGGGTGCCTATAATTCCTGAGGGCACTGTATATAGTAATTTAAACCACAGTTGGGTTGGATCAGAATAAAAACAGGGCCATCAAATCATCTTCCTTCTCATATAGTCTTTACAAAAACCATGGACATGTTTCATGGATGTCGACAGTGATTAATCCGACCCATTATAACTCGAGTTATTTTAAGCATACAGAATCTCAGACCAGCATGCAGGTCCTATAAGATCGCACTCCTTTTGACATCACCTCCTTTTGAAGTCATGCTGGTTTCTTCCAATCATCCTGTGTGGATTACCAGCATTTCACAAATTGCTTTTTCACAGGCAAACCTATTCTGTATCCTTAGACTTGGGCCATCTGGAGTACTTCAATCTGCACTGAAGATTGTACATACCAGAGACCTGACCATCACACTGACTTGTCCTCTCACTGAACACCACAACGTTTATAAACTCATCGTAACTCACACACCTTAAGTCACCCCTTGACCCGCTTCTGACGAAATATAGAGTGCAATCTCTGAACACACCACAATCCCTGAATGCATATTTATCACCACATTTGTAATACACAAACCCTGAATATCAATCAAAAAGGTTACTGATCTTCCTCTGAGAATGTGGAATAAGAATTAAATGACATTTTTTAATCAACCCTGCTCAAAGATTCCAATATCTGTCAAAAAATATAATCTACGATTGTGTTGCAAGAAATCAATTATAGATATACAGTAACAGGAGAAATAATCAGTGTTATTATTGAACTGCTGAAACTTTCTACAACAAGATACTCTATAAAATACTTCTGAAGCCATGCCTGCTGGGAAAAACAAAACAAAAAAACAAACAAAAAAAACTTCAAACACAGAAGCTGATTGGTCTATGAGCCCATTAATACCTACTGTAGCATGTGACCCTGTATATAATCAGTACAGGATGAGGCTTTGCAAAGCATCACATCAGACACTTTTTACCAAAGCATAAAATGCAGCCTGCTTATTGGCACATTATATATCTAGCTACGGCATGTACCACTTTAAAAAGTCACCCGTTTTTTGCTGTTAGCTAACAATGACATTAGGAACATCTCAGATGTTTGGACTAGCTGCTTTCTTTTTTTTGTTTTACATTTATTAAGCGTGCAAGCTTGGTAAGATCTTCTGCTGTATACATTCGGATCGCTTCGCCGTGTCCCTCCCACAGCAAAGCACTAACTATTAGTGAAACACAACAGAGGGCTTTAGGACAGCACATGGTCTGGCAGCAGGCATACAGGGTGTGGACAGGACAAAGCTGAAACCTAGAGTTTAGTCCTGTTTAACAGTCTTAGTCTGTTTACAAGTGATCATGTAGCTGAGCGCTAGGTAGGTAGAACTGTGCCGGCTTATCAGACTAGAGGGAGAAGCACCGAGGCAGCTCTGCTCTGGCTGTTTGTAGCGGATCAGGCACTTTGACAGCGAGTCAGTCGGCGAGGAAGGACTGAAGGGGAGCTGCGGAGCTCTCGGGGTCCACCAATCACATCTCCAACACATCAGTGAGTGTCCACCTCACAGCCAAGTGCCTGCACATAGCACCTCTACTGAAAAAGAGCAACAGCACACACACGGTTACTTAAAATTTCAAAAATCATAAAAACTTAAAGCATTGT
Organism: Clarias laeviceps; assembly: GCA_030014305.1. Taxonomy (NCBI): domain Eukaryota; kingdom Metazoa; phylum Chordata; class Actinopteri; order Siluriformes; family Clariidae; genus Clarias; species Clarias laeviceps. The sequence goes on from JAQMYJ010000015.1 coordinate 9,651,141, forward strand.
AGATTAAAAATGTCATTTCATCTAATACAGTAATGCTAATATTTTGTTAGCATAATTTATCCACATAGTTTACAACTAAGACACAGGGCTCAGTTTTGCCTTTGTGTTTTGGAGAACCTTCAAAGTCAACCCTCTTACATCAATACTTTTATTTCTGGTAAGTTGATAATATACAACTTACACTTATATACCAAATATTAGGTACAAAACCACACTGTAGTGCCGGTCCCGGATAAAATGGGAGGGTTGCATCAGGGAGGGCATCCGGCGTAAAACCTGTGCCAAGTTGTTGTGCGGACCAGATAGCAGCCGAAAGACCAACAACACAGTGTTCATTTAGTACAAAATTAGCAACATTAGTACTAGGAATATAATGTAGGATTATTTAAGTATAAGTTCATTTGCTTCATAAGAACTTAGTTGTACTCTATTTAATTACAAGTAACATTTGCATATTATCTATGCTCTTTCCTCAGATAAAATTCTAATCCCATTACTAAGATTTAGCAACAGCAACCAAGATTTCAAACATTCATAAATCTCAGGCAAATCTATTACTTAGAATTATTGCAGTGCTCATTCTAAGAAAATGGTTCAATGTAGAATCCCTTGGGGAAACCTTCAACTCATCTGACCTAAAGACATTCCTATGCTGATAATCTTTGCAAAACATGTGATGGTTACAAAGTGCTTATGACTTCCATAAGCGTCTACTAAGAGGCTACTTCCACTTCTACTTCTCCTCACAAAAAATGTCAACACACAAAAGATTACTTTAAGAATCTGTTTATTTTTAGTATTAGATCATGTGAAGCACTTGTGTATGAGCTGTAGAAAATCTACTCCACAGTGAGGTGGTCTGATGGCCTACTCTTCTTATACCACAGCATTTAGGTTTAATGTTGAGGGATGCAAATCAGCTTAGTTCATGTCATCAGTTTCATTACAGCAGCTGTAAACTTCTTTTGTCTTTTCCATGGCAGAAAACTCGCTGAATGTTATAAAGCCTTATCTAGACTTATCTCCTTAATGAAAGATTTTCTGTTCAAGTACAACAGTTTTTTATTATTTCATTATTAGGGTTAGATCCCCCGTGAAAGAGCTGTTACTGTAGAATAAGAAACATTAAAATGAGTGCATTACTACACTGCCTGGTCAAAAACTAAACATTCACACAATAATATTGAATTGGACGGGCTTTGGCTTTGATTACAGTGCACATTCATCACGACATTATTGCGAAAACCTTTTGCAATGTCACAACATGTATTTCCATCCATAGTTGCATTCATTTTTGGCTGACATTTTGTACTGATGATTGGAAAGGCGAACCACTTAATAATGTCGTCTCCAGCACATCTCAAAGACTTTCAAGGGGTTTAGGTCAAGATGTAATCAGCCGACTTCATATTATTGCCAGAAAAAGTTGACCAACTGAAACAACCCCAGAGCAACACTGCCTCTAATGGCTGGTACAGTGGACACTACTGTATGCATGATGGGTGCATCGCTTCATGTGCTTTCCTTCCCATGGTACACCCATCTGGAGTCTAGAGTCAATCTAGACTCAACTGACCACATGACTTTTTTTCCCATGTTTTCCAACTTTATGCTCTCTAACATCTTTTTTTTTTGTCCTACTAGTTAATCTCCAGCTAACAAATGGTTTTCTTATTTCCACATACAGTAGCTGTCTAGTTCTCATTTCATTGCGCACGTGAAAATATGCTTCATTTCACTACCAAACAGAGCTCTGATTTCTACTGTTGCTTGTTTACGATGCAGCTTCATCAACTGTTTAAACGATCTCAGATCATGTTCATTCATGATTTTTTTTCCTGACCACATTTGTTCTGTAAAGGTGACGGTTTAGCATTATTCTTCCAGGTTATAATAATCATGTGTTGGATTGTGGAATGCAATTAAACAATATATTTAAAGCATACAGTGGTTACTCATGCGGTATTCTGGTTTTACCGCCACGCCTCACGGTGGCGACATTTGGGTTTGTGTGTTTGCTGGCTTCTACCGCTGAGT
>JAQMYJ010000015.1:9656690-9671636 GCA_030014305.1 Clarias laeviceps
TGACAAGTGGGGCTTGAAAATTCACCCACCCCTTTAAGTGGGGAATGACAGAAAATGTTTGAGAACCACTGAGTTAATGGATGGAACAAATATGTGGCAGGTCTTTTACTTTCTAAAGCCGGGGTGTCCATGGCTAAAACTAGGGAATTCTCAACTGAATTGTTAACTTCTTAATTGCTGACAATCAAGCAGGCATGGCCTGAGCAAGTCACACCACTGTACTGCCGACTTCTTTTTAGCTCTAGTCACATCCGGATCCAGCAGTTTTTAAAGAATAAAGGAGTTCATATTAAGGATTGATTGTTGTAAGGCAATTTCATTGCATAAAATAAATTATTCTTATTGTCTTAGTGTCATTATTTTAAAAAATGAGTGTCATTAAAAGATTAAATTTCACATTTGTCTCAATACTTTTGGTCACCACTTTATCCATCTTCAACAGTCACCGTAACAAGATGGCTACAATGACCGATCACTTCACATCAGCGGTCAGTGCTGTAAGGGAAAGAAAAAGGCACACACCGAAGATTTAAGCTTCCAACCCTGGAGGTGCAAGGCAACAGTGCTACTCACTAGAGATGTATAATTTGTCTTTTGTTAATCGATTAAATTAATTGGGATAGTTTCTGACTCAAAATCAAATTACACATTTTATTTTATTTAATGTGATTTAATTTAATTTTATTTTATTTTAGGACACCTTGGTCTAAAACTGGTAAATTCCCCAAAAATATACCAGAGCTTTGCAGAAAATATGAACAACTTGCATCTTCGGCACTTAATTTACGAAATTATCGCTTCTTCTTTTTACGGGTGGTTTGTGCAATACCGCCACCTATTGGACCGGATCATCATCAAGTAGTTTTTAATACTTCAAGCACTACCTGGCTCACCTGAGCCTCCAATAATGAACATATTAAGTTAAACACATCATCTGTTATGTTTAATTTCCAGATCCTAACACACAGTCTGACAGCAGCTAAATCCCTGCTATCCGTTATCACCCGAATGAGGAATGAGCCAACTCAGGAAGTTTTTCCTTCTGTCCGTCGCCCTCAGCTTGCTCATCAGGTACAATCTGATAATTTTGATTCATATAAACTCTCACATTTCATACACATTTACATATTTTTTACAAAGCTGCTTTGTGGCAATGATCATTGTTAAAAGTGCTATACAAATAAAATTGAATTTAATTGGATAAGTCACCAGGCTGCAATATTAAGTGGTAGAAAAGGAAAAATTAAGAAATACACATTCCAGGCACAACAATCTCTGATTTGAAACTGCCTTGCAAGGCTTCTAGTTTACCTCGTTGTAAAATTTCCTTTGGAAATAAATTATGCTAAATGGATTTTTAGCAAATTCATGCCAATTGCAGCGTACATGAAGCTGTTATGTCAGTTTTTTTTTTTTTCCACACATGCACCAAACAGCATTGTTTCATAAGGGTTTTAAAAATCAATGTGTAAAAAAGGGCGTCTGTGCCACAGTGAATTTCAGGCTTCGATCAAGTTGTTGCATAGCTACATGCTACAAATAAACAGACAGCCTGTTGATTTCAGTCTGTGATCCAAATAACTGATGGCCCTTAGCTGCAGTCAGAATGCAATCATTAAATGTAGTTTCTCCATTTTGACTTTTTGGAATACAGAAACTCTAGTTTTGGTTCATAAACATAATAAGAAAAGCAGGTGTTGGCATCCCAAAGACTACACAACCACTCTGGAGTTCAAGTGAGCAAAAACGACGTGTGACTTCTAGGCAGGAGGGATGGCATACCCTACAATCTCTCTCTCTCTGCCAATCCAAGAAGGCAGTCATGGATGGCTGTAAGTTCATGCATGTGGAACGAAGGATAGTGTGAGTGACAGAGTCTGCTTTGCTGGCTTGACCAAGTCAGGCGTATGCAGGATGGCCGAATCCCTGAAGACATCATGTACTCAGAACTTGCTGCAAGATCTTGGCCCACAGGGTGCTCATAGCTGCAAAACTGGGACATTAGCAAGCATGACCTGAAGTGTGTCGATATCATAGTTGACACTCAAGAAGAAACGTCTGCAAACTGCTTTATACATAGGCATCACCACTACTGAGGAAAATACACTTGACTGTGGGTGGAGAGAGAAAAAAGAGAGAGAGAGAGAGAGAGAGAGAGAGAGAGAGAGAGAGAGGGAGAGAAGGAATGCCGCAGCACGGACCACCCAGCAGCAGCCACCGGTGTTTGTGTGCAGCAGCTGTGACAAGGGCTGTCACTCAAGATTTGGCTTGTTCAGCCACAGTTGATGCTGTTCCACTTTTAGCAGAGTTTTCAACCATGTACATCCCTTGACTGTTAAAACAGATGGAGCCAGCAATGTTTTGCTGCCCTGTGACACACTACTTCACTAACTGGCAGGTGAGAATGAATTACAAATTAATAGCCAAGAAAACAGGCAATGTCTGATCGGACTACAGGTGCTGATATAGAGTATGAGACAGTGGGATATTTTAACTATATGTATATTTATAAGAGTCTTAAATTACTTCCACCCCTATTAATCACACTGTCGGTCACCAGATCAACGATAATTGCACTAGTCACATAAGGATAAGGTTTGGTGCAGCAAAATAGCATGTTATAATCTACAAATGGTGTTTATAGAACTGTGGTATAAAAATAATATCACACTTGAGTTCTTGCTCTGATCTGTGATATCTTTCTTTAGTGTCAACTTAGTGTCTTTGACCACATCACAGCCATGCTGATATTCAGTACCACAGCACTTCCTCTCTAGTAATATTGATTAATTACACAGGGTTGACAAAAAGTCCGTAACCAAACAAGTAAATGCTGTAAAATTCTGCAACAACTTCTCTATGTAAAGAATCATGTCTTGCGTACATAAGAGTGGTTAGTTAATAAATGAATAGATATTAAAATAGTAATAAAGAAAATCTAATTTCATATAAGACAAATGGCTATGGATCCAGGCCTGGTTGTACTCAGTACAAATAGCTGTACAGATTTAGCACACTGTAGGTAGAAATTAGCTGCACTGTGAATTACCTGCAGTGGACTATGACAGGTCCGGTGTTTGGAATGGAGTTCTGAGTTCGGTTGACCTGTTCAAGAAAGTTAAGGACTCCTCCAGGTTCATTGGGCACGCCGTGGTCAGGCCAGCTCAGGTACTGAAAGTGCCAGATATACCGGGAAGCCTCCTTCTACAGTTATACAAAGACCAAATGTACATTCAGTAAATGAGTCAATGAGACAAACTTTAAAGTACAAAAGCAAGCCAGAAAGAATGCAAAGTCTAAAATACGTTTGTGCTGTAAATCTGTGGTTCTTAAATTGAGTTGTTCAGGTTCGTACATTACATTTGTTTAAAGATTTGATAATAATGGGCTTCCTATAATCAGCTAATTACAAGTGTAGAACCCTGGACACTTAAAGCAAATGTTAGCATCGACTTGAATCTTAATAAAAATAAAAAAAAGACAATTATGCAGAAACTATTCAGCACTAGTCCAGGCTCAACAAATAGTCCAGATCTATACTTTAACCAAGTGTAACTGGTTGTCATAAAAAAATAAATAAATAAATAAAGCATAAATAAAGCATAAATAAACAGATCAGGTGTTAAATAATTGCTGCTTATTTAAATAATACAGTGGCACCTCGGCATATGAATTTAATCCATTCTGGAGGCGAGTTCTTAAGGCAAAATTTCGCATAGTAAAACATTTTCCTATAAGAGATAACATAAATGCCCATAATTCGTTCCGGACACCCATATTACCAATTACCAACACCATATTCATATTTTTTGTATGTAAAAACAATCAAAACTATGTGAAATAAACAGACATTAAACCTCACTTAACCTTAATAAATGATTCCTCTTGGTACTGACTGCTTTAAAACCTAAACTGAAACTGGCTTCCTTTTCTTCTTGCTACTGTCCTTGGGAGCCCTAGTGCTATACCTTCACTAAATCTTGCACAAAATGAAAAAAAATCCCACCAAAAAAATATGTAAACTCGCTTCGCCTGGCTTTCCACTGACACAAATAAGCTTTGAATGGCTCCCGGACATAACTGCAACTTAGCCTTTAACTTTTGCTCGTATGCCGAGGCAAATTTCTTGCAAAATTTCAGTTCTTAAGGCGAAAATCCGTGAGGTGGGGCGTTTGTATGCCGAGGTACCACTGTGAAAAAAACTTAAAACAAATCTGCACTTTAATGAAGTTAAAGCATTTAATGCAGTAATCCCACGAACATAGTACATTTCCCACCAAATGTAATAGCTTTGTTGTTTTTTGCGAGGTGTTGAGGGATTTTTACATTAAAAGCTGCGGATCTGTCTTGCATTTGTGGTTTATTTTGTCTGTGGGGTGTGAGGTGTTACGTGGGATCCTCTATTTGCAGAAATGAGGGAAAACCCAGCTTTAAGTAGTAAAAGGTCTTACGCGATCTGTACGTGTGACCTCCAGCTCTCTGAGAATGTAGTCCTGAGCAGCCTGCTCCTCCATGTTCCTCACACACACATTCCCGAACTCCTTTGTTGTGCCTGTATCTGGCCAGTAACGTACACATTTATTCTGAGAATGGACAGAGTAAAAATAAACTCAGGAATCAGCTTCTAAGTACTTCAGTGGACCAAACCAAGTACTTAATAACAACACACTGTAGCAGAGGCAATAAACGTATAAAAAATTTGGCATAGTTTAGTGACTAGTTTTATAAACATGTACCAGCCCAGCTTCTGGAGCAGGTTGTCTGTTGAGGCTTAACCAAATCGCACTCATTTTGTAAATGTAAATTATTTAGCTGAAGACAAATTATTGGACCGGAGCCGCCAGCACTAGAGACAAAGATTTTATTTTATTAATGGCCTACGGTGTGAACTGACATAATGGCTTGTTTAAAGACAAGATGACAATTGAAGCAATGTTTAAAGACAGACAGACACAGAAGTATCTGTTTATTCTCTCTATGTCACGTTCAAAACTGATGTGTCTCATCTATTCAGAATAACAGCACTGGTTAAAACTGGTTCAACAAAAATGTTGTAATGTGCAACATTTATATAGCTCGCATTATCAAAATAAACCTTAGTTATGTTCTTTTGCAACAGCTGGAAATAAAGCGCAGCAGCCTCTAGGGCCTGACCTCACCCTGCCTCGCTCCATCTCCTTAGTCGTCATGACAATAACGTGAGTGTTTTCCTGATAGACCATTTTCCAGAAGTCCAGCACTGTGTTCTGGAGGCAGCCCTGAGTAGCAATGAACACTTTGCCTTCATCCCCATGACGGCCCTCTTCCTGCACGCTCTGAGCGAGAGAAAAACACACAGTGGAGGTGCTGCATTATTAGATTCCTTACACTTCAATAATTTAAAGATATGAAATGTCACGGTTTATATTACAACACTGCGTGCTCTCAAGGGCTTGGCATCCTCGGGATGTGTTTAACAAAGAAATGATGAGAGGCAAAATTGTCTTTGGGATTACATCAGACATTTCACCTGACATTGACTTACTCTGATGTAGTTGGCATTGATGTAGTCAGAGCCGGGCACGTCGGGATCTGCTTCGCTGATCGTCACCCGGGTGGTGTCGACTACAACACAGAGAACGAGCATGATTAGGACTAAAGGTTTAGGATGAAAATCTGTGATGATGATAATAAAATCAGTTAAACAAAACCACCAACTCATGCAGGTATTCATTTATCAGCATCTATGTGAAAGGTACACAGAGACTGAAGTATTAAAATTTTAGATGCAAATTTTTGCATATTTAAGTGGGTGAGAACAATAAAGTGTAATAATATTGTAAAATACTACTAATAAAATAAATAAATAAATAAAACAGACATTCAGTTTAGCTGTGGGTGCATAAGTATTCACTCCTTTGTGTAAAAAAAAAAAAGACGTTTACCAGGTCAGACCTTTTCACCAGGGTGGGGCGAATGTTCATGCAACCGAAACTTTTACACTTTTCATTTGTTAATCCACAACAGCAACTTGCTAAATCTTCTTCTTCTTTCGGCTGTTCCCTTTCAGGGGTCGCCACAGCCAATCACCAGCCTCCATCTAACCCTATCCTCTGCACCCTCTTTTCTCACACCAACTGCCCCACTTCCTGCCCTCTCTCACTACATCCATAAATCTCCTCTTTTAATTACAGCACATTTTCCTAGTAGTTGAGTCTACAATCACTGGTTTATTGCTTTTTTATCCTCTAGTGAAATTGTTTTTTTTTTTTTAAGTATAATTAACAAGACAATTTTAATATCGGATTACAGCTTTTAACGGACCGATTCAGGATTAGGAGCATGATTTGTTTGACAATCCCAGAAAAAAAGAAAGAAAGAAAAAAAACCACGAAAGAAATAGGTGGTGGCAGTTGTTGTTGTGTCAGTACATACATGGTAGAATGTTCTTATATCTGTTTTTGCTCTTATTCTCAGCTCTTTGGCCTTCTTTTCTGGGGTACAGCAGCTTGCATTCCTGTTGCTGTAGCATCTGGGGGAAATCATAAAAGAAAAAATAAAACTACTGAAGAAAACAATGGTGATGGTAGAACTATGGCATACAACAAAAATAGTACTTATGGCAAAATAGGCTTTTGGAGTAAGATATAAAAAAGAAAACTACTAAGGACTATATGAAACTTTGTGTCCAGCTAGCGCCCCCTGGGGGAGAGAGAGAGAGAGAGAGAGAGAGAGAGAGAGAGAGAAAGAGAGAGAGCAGATGCTGTATATGAGATCATGCAAGTAGCTCAGACAGAGGGCCTTTTGTTGAGGGAATTTCTAACTGCATGTTTCATCAGATGTAATATGCAAAGAAGTGCAGAGGCAAGTATAACCATAACTATTTCCCTGTGGAAAAAAGAAATTTTTCCACAAAGCTGAGCTACTCGATAAAATCTTAAAAAAAAAAAAAAAAAAAACATTCACTGATATACCTCAAACTCTTCCCAGAAGCCTTGCTTGGGTTTTTCAGAATTGTCTGCCACTTTGTTTAACTCTCGCACCCGGTTCTCAATGTTGGCTGCGTTTATCCGAGTGGCATTGAACGGCTTCCATTTGTAAAGAGAAAACACAAGGCAACTATTAGAAACACTGCAGCTTGGCAAACAGCCCAATGTGCTTTAATACAAAACAAGAATAAAAAAGAAGGAAAAGCTCTACAGACTACAAGCATGAAACAGAAAGTCCGCACCTGCTTAAGGTGCACTACAATCCCGCTCTTCTCCACCATTGGGTTCTTTTTATAGTGCTCCACCAAGTCTGTTAGTGTGTCAAACCTCTCCCCTCCACCCACGTCATACTTCACATCCTGTACCGGCAGCATAAGGAGACACAAATGACATGATAAGGCTTTTTGAAAATCCAACAATCGCTCGCTTAAGCGCCTAATCTTTAATCTCTCTCATACCTGGTAGCGTATCATGACGTGGGTGACCTTTGTCTTGCGGTCCACATTTTCATGTTTTTCCTCATTAGTGAGAACAGACAGCACAAAGTCTCCGGGTTTGCTCTGACTCTCCCTCACCAGAAAGCTGCCTGGCTTGCCTTTCTCCGTGAGGAGCTTCTCTGCGTCTCTGCCTGACAGATGGCCATGATACCACCTGAAAATACAAATTCAATTAACGTTCAGTTCATTTCTTTTAACGCGTTTTTTTTAATTATTTTTTTTTTATAAATGTGTGGTTAAAAAATATCTATATGAAAAAAAATGTACAGATATTGCCCAAGCATTAAAACAAACCACAATTTTTTTTTTTTTGTCAAGAGTCTTTATCACGTGGCACACGTTTCAGTCTGAACGATGCAAACTATACATTTGCGGTTGGAAAATTGGCACATGTGCTTGTAAGAAAACTCGCCTACATCATGTGATGGAGCTGTTGATGTGGAAAAGTGAAGATATGTGTGGGTGGCACCATAGCTGTTTTCGTTTAATGGAAAAACCGCAAAAACCGAGCTATCATAAACTGTGATCTTCATGACCAGACAAAGATAAGTGAAGCATCTAGAGTCTTAGAAGCAAACCTAAACATTTTTTTATGTTAGTACAAGGTGATTAGAGTAGATCTCCTAAAGTTTAAACAGCAGGCCTGGATAGGAACACGAACTATAAACACACAGCTGAGAAATAGCTTCTCTTAGATCTGAATTCTGAAAAACAAACCAAAAAAAGAAAGAAAAAAAACCCAGAAATGGTTTCTGAAGAAGAAATATGGAAAGGACCGACACTACATTCATCCCATTCGATCATCAAATTATTTGTCTGTTTTGGCTCTTTGCCAAGTATAGCCCTCTAGTTTGTGCACTAGAGGGCATGGTTTCATGAATTCTCTCTTTCTGTATACATGTGTTAAAGGTGTGTGTGTGTGTGTGTGTGTGTGTGTGTGTGTGTGTGTGTGTGTGCACTGACTAGTATCCTAAAATCAGCTTCTTAATCAATTATCTATTGCTTTACTGGAACATTCTTGTGCAGTTCTTTGCAGTTCTGTTGTTCTTCCAAGTGAAATTAAACATAAAGAATGTGGTTCACTGTATACCGCTGTAGCGCTGTGTGAAAGATCACATTTGATGCTGGGGTTCGCACGTCACTATCCAATCTCCCACTCAGCAAGTTTAGAGCAGGACAGACGCAGACTCATTACCAGGTTACTCGAGCTGGAGTTGAACATAGCGCACTTCACCTAAAGGCAGTCGGCTTTAACGAGCTCGGACACGAGCTTCCGTGTGGCGCACAATCAGCTGAGCCAGATGACGCAATATACAGTATACACGATTTAATGATATGTTATTATGCACATTAATTATGCACTGATTATTCCACTTTTGCTCGTAACGTAAGGACACACTGAAGCTGGAAATGTAATTCTATGAATGAATCGTTTGGCTCCGTGTGCTTTGCTGCTGTTCTACCTCTCAGAAGTGGGGTCTTTGCAGTTGAGAGGATATTTGAGCTCGATAACGTCGCCGTTCCTCTCTCGCAGTAGGTCGTGCTGCTCCATGTAATACTGCACCAGCTCGGCCAGAGTGGCGAACTTCTCCCCTCCATACAGGTCGTAGTAATCGCCAGAGTTCTGGATCTTAATGTGAGTGACTTCATCGTTCCGCCTAATTGGGGTCGACAGAAAACACAGATAAGGCAAAGCATTGAGTGCTCAGTGAGCCGATATGGTTAATGAACTCGTTTCAAACAAACAGTAATAAAGGTACTGTAGAACATTTTTTCACATTGCACACAGTATGATTTATAAGGATATACAAAAAATATGTTCTCTGCATTATTTATTAAAGTGCCACAATTTTTTTTAAAGCCAACAATGGGGAAAAGAAATAGTGTTCAATTTAAATGAAATCAGTCCAGCTATGTAGGAATGTTGAAACTAATTCATTAAAGTGGCATTATGTTTTATTTAAAAAAGTAGGTTTTCCCCAAGCCTGACACACACAGATTTTATTTGGTAATAAATTAATGGAACAACCAATAGCACAATCCAAGGATTTTAAAAACACAATAGAAACAAGAAGCCAGTGGATGTTTTAACATTTTGGAGCAAGTGCACAAAGTGGTGGCCAAATGTATTATGACAAAATATGCCATGTATTATAGTTCTCCCTGTGCGCAAAAGTTGTGCTAATTAACTGAAAAATCTAGCTACTGTATGTCTCCAGGGCTAGACCGAAAAAACAAAACAAAAAACAAACAAAAAAAGACTGATGCACAAGGGTGAAGGAGCCAGTAACTATCAAGAATCTTGAGTCTTCAGTACATGATCTTCAGGGAGCAATCAAGCAGACATGGATTGAACGAGTGACACCCGATTACTGCAGACGTTTGTCTTTATCCCCAGCCAACAGGATTCGAAAACTAAAGGACTTCATACTAAATACTGATTGCTGTATAGCAACTTCATTGCATGATACTACAAACTATTCTTCAATTATAACTCTAATTATTTCTTAAGTGTGGATAGTTTTGTAATTTTATATGTATTTTATAATACAGTGACTTTTTTTATTACACTTAGGTACTATTCAGTGTTTACCCTTTAATAGTAGAGACATGGCAGACCACCATGCCCACAAGGCAGAGCCGCTGCCATACCCGCCTTGCACCTCCAGGGTCCGGGTTCGATTCCCGGCCAGGCTCGATTCCTGTCTCTGTGTGCATGGAGTTTGCATGTTCTCCCCGTCCAAAGACCTGCAGATTAGGATAACTGGCGTTCCCAAATTGTCCATAGTGTGTGTTTGAGTGTATGTGTGTGCCCTGCGATGGATTGGCACCCTGTCCAGGGTGGACCCTGCCTTGTGCTCTAAGTCTCCTGAGACAGGCTCCAGGTCCCCACGACCCTGAATACAGGATAAAGCAGTATAGACGATGAGTCGGTGAGAGTGATTATACTCATGGGGAAATAACCAAATTCAATCAGGTGTCTCTCTCTGTGTTCTCTCCTTGCTTCAGTCTGGCAGGATAAACAAACAAACCCAGGAACAGTGTTGTGCATGAAACCTCTCATTTTTTGGCGACTGGTGAACTGAACCGATCAGTTTGCAACTAAAGAATGTGAGCGTCGTTAACATGCAGTGTGATGACTGTGAGCGGCAAAGAATTCAGTTGATTTCTAATACTGCTAATACAGACATCCCACACACTGATACCAGTTCCCTGACACCCGCAAATCATATACAATATCCCGGAAATCAATCATTTCAGAGCGAGCAAGCAAGAGAGAAAGAGAGAGTGAGAGCGGGACAGTGAGTGAGGCGAGAGAGCGAGCGCACACACACTGATTAGTCTTGTGCTAAGTGAACCTATTACTGCTCGCAGTGGGCAGGGATTTACATTTATCCCCTCAGTGTCTCTCCATCACTCTAGTTTGGTCTCCTGCAGCGCTGTGGCTGAGAAAAAAAGTTGTCAAAAAAGTGAAGATACAAAATGCACTTCACCTCAAGTACAGTAAAAATGTACTCTTGATTATAATAGCAGTTTTGTGGCTGCATTTTTCTATCACTTATGGCGGTTTAATAGTTGTAAAAAACATATTAAGGGAAATTTAGTCTCATTCGTTCATTAGCATTGGATACCTAGCATTATTTGAACTAGCTGCTACGCTGTATTCAGGCCCTGTGTTGCTGAGACTTCTTGTTTCCTCTTTACTTTAATAGAATATAAAAAAACAGGAGTTGAATTATGCTAATAATATAATATAATATAATATAATATAGTAACACAATTTTTATATTTCAAGATTTTTCAAGTTACTTTTTTCTGCATGAAATTATATATTTTAAATGAATTATTACAAATCAAAAAATTCATGAGAGAAATAAATAACCAAAACGATTAGCATGTGTGCACCAAAATCTATCATCCTCTTTCCACCATGCTTGAAAATAATCTATTGTATAGATATCGTATTTATACAATAGTGCATTTTATATTGTCTCTCTTAAATATAAAGCTATCTTAATTCATACGTGTCATACAATGATGTTTTTCATTAACCCGAGTATGAACAGAATTGCTCTGTCTTTTCCTTTCTACATTCTTTCAAATAATTAAGTAAACTAGCCGACATGGATGCGCCAATGTTGTTCCAGTCACTTCTGCTGACCTTCCAAATGATTGACAAAGTGTTAAGAAGATGTGACAGGCATAGCAACCTAACAACTGAAGTCACTACTAACTCTGATGAAACACTTTCTTTCTCTCGACAAGTGACAAAAGCACATTTTTATTTGCGCAACACAAACGCTATACAAGAAAACCATTTTACAAGTCCATTCAAAATGAGTGATCAGTTCACAGCAAGAGATTAGAGCAATGATAAACTGTAGCCACAGCTGCAATACACAGCAGGAACAATTCACACTAGATATTTTCCTTTACTTTAAACTTTTATTTTTAAACAAGTACCAACGTACTACAAATATGCTAAAGCTCCAAATGTCAACTTATGGAAAAAAAGACAACTTGAGCACCTGCACAGATAAAATCAGCTTGGCTCAGGCAACAAACCACAAGTGTGCGGCAAGGTCTGATCATATCTAGCATGAAAATACACACACACAAAAGAGTCAGTTCAGCAAAAGTATGGCCTCGTATTTTAAAGCAATAAGGCTATGCTGCAAATGGATAATGAGGACAGAGTGATACAAAAGTGAGTTAAAGCCGATCTCTTATTCGCTCGTAGATCTAGTGCGTCTATGTGATCTTGGCTCCTAAATCGGCACTCTCTCCTGGGTGTAATTGAATTATAGTGGGAGGACTGGAGACTGGGCATTGCAGGATTTCAGTGCTGAGGCCTAATGGGCGAGGAACTTCTGCAAATGGGCAGTGCGTTCTGTCCCTCTGCGTGCTGCTCTAATGCAATCACCGTGCACAGATCCAGACATGGCAAAAAGCCCCAGCTGATCTCATTTGCCCCCCTGCGCTCCCGGATACGCTGCTTCTCTGGTCACATTTGCCTTAAAGTTACTAACAAAGCATGGAACAAAATTGCTTGATAAACCAAAGGAAGTATACTTGCATGCATGCATGAAGCAAGAAGACTAAATAAAATTAAGGAAAGAAAAAAAAAAAGTGTCACTAGTGCTTGAATAAATTTTAATTCCTTTCAATTATTATTTGAAGTCTCCATCAATAGACAGACAGCTTTATTTATCCCATAAATAATAATAATAAAAAAAAAAAAATCATATTCAGTTAAATAATTTTTTTTTAAACCTGACCCATCTAAAATCCACCCATCAATTATCTACACTGCTCGGTGCACCCTGGATTAGGTGCCGACCCATAGCAAGGCAAAAGTACACCCTTACTAGAGATTAGAGATTTCTTTTTTTAATACATTTTTATTTATATATGTTTGCATTTGAGGTGGTAAGATGTTGCTGTTCCTCTATATTCCTACAGGTGGCACACTCAACTATGCACACCTCAACTATTCACACAGAAAAATCTATTAGCAAAGTATTTTTTTAGAAACAAGCGCTATAGAGGGAATCGTGAGATTAATCAAATCAGCACCTTGGTATCGTAATATCATCATATCATATATGTGGTCCCTGATGATTTCCATCCCTAACACTCAAACATCCAATCCTACACTAAGGGCAAGTTGGACAAGTCTTTGGACTGAGTGAGGAAAGCCAGCAAGCACTGGAAGAAAATGCAAACTCCACGCACACAGACTGGAGGTGAGATTTGAACCCCCAAGCCTGAAGGTGAGATATCACCTTAAAGATTAAATATGCAAATATAAACTCTAAAGTAAACAAACACATTACCAGTGCAGTGGTATTCATGGTAGAAATGAGGAATTACAAAAAAAAAAACAAAAAAAAAAACAACAACACTGACAATGACGTCAACCACAATGATGACGACGATGACGATGATGACAACAACAGCAGCAACAACACCACCATCCTTTCGGTCAGACAGAAGATGGGCGGAATAACACCGCTGTGCTACAGCCTCCTATTCAAGGTCGCCTGCTCACTAATTTTATCTTCAGTGCTTCATGGGTTCAATATCGATTTTACTGCCAGAGCCAGGCTTGGCAGAAATGGGAGCAGAGGAAAACAACAATGCTAGTGAGTCACTCCACATGTCTGTGTTTAACTATTTCCTTCCTGAACACATAAATGTCCCATAGACACACACAGATCACAGACCGCTCCACGGTGTCCTGTATAGATTTGTAACAATAAAGCAGTTTATTAGACAAAAAACAAGTTCATATTTATTCACACGTTCGGTTTAAAGTCTATAAATAGATCGAGCACAGGATGTACGTTCAGCTAGCTGAGGCAGTTCTATGTTACGCAAGTCAGAGCAGAAAAAAATCCATACCAGCAACAGGGCAATGTTCACAGCACCATGTTTTGGAGCAGAGTTGAACCCGAGGCGGCTCCAGGGTCGTACCGTATCCTGAAGTGACTGATTTTGACTTCTTTTTTTATTCGTATGAAATGTTTAACCAGGAGTGACTTTCATTGTGAGGTTTGAGAGGTCATTTCCCGGGAACTGTTACAGCACACATCACCTGGCACAGATGTATCACCTGACACATTAAACTGACCTCCTGCGTGCTGTTTTTTTCTGACAGGACTACTCGTTATATCCTCTCTGTACCAGCTCCTAAACTATTAACAATAGAGCTGATGGCATGCTGCAGTCTCCACCCAGGAAGCACAGAGCCAGAGAGATAAGAGCGATTGAGAGGCATGGACGAGTAGATAATGCCCTGATGGAATCCCTCTGTGTCCATTTAGCTCCCAAAAACCTCCAGGCCTTTATCTAATAATGCTCTTTTAAAGCAAGACTTTCCTAATGACTTTGTAATCACCTTCTCATCTCTCATGTGGGAAAGAAAGCAACTTTCAGGCTGCATGGCTGTTTATTCTGTTCACTGACTTTGGAGGACTTTAGACTGAAGAGTGAGAGAAGACGAGGCTTTTTTTCCCCCTTGCAGTGATGCCTCAGCTTTGTAATGCAAGAGTGACATATTACACAACTTCATAAGCAGCCTAGACACACGAATTGAAACTGTAACCACAACTTTGTTTTTTTAAAACAATTAAAAAAAGAAAAAAAAAAGTAATATTGCTCCACCATAATAAATAGTAATACGTTTATATATAGTTATACAGTGGGGCAAAGAAGTATTTAGTCAGCCACCAATTGTGCAAGTTTTTATCTGTAATTTTCATCAAAGGTTTGCCTCAACTATAAATGACAAAATAAGAAAACAAAATCCAGAAAATCACATTGTAGGATTTTTACAGAATTTATTTGCAATTTATTTTTTTTTAAGTCTTCACAAGTCTTCTGATTCTTTTCAAAGGTACAGTAAAGTGCAGGTTCATTTGTTTGTTTGTTTTACTTTACAGCAGTGATTCCGTTAGTATGCGCTCACGCGAGTGTCA
>JAQMYJ010000015.1:9692832-9721710 GCA_030014305.1 Clarias laeviceps
AAACCCCCCCCCCCCCCCCCCCATTATTTAAATGGCTGATTCGATAAATATTTCTACCTCCTATTTCCTTCCTCCTAAAAGTACATCTCAGACGAAATGAATATTGATTTA
Source organism: Clarias laeviceps (assembly GCA_030014305.1). NCBI lineage: Eukaryota > Metazoa > Chordata > Actinopteri > Siluriformes > Clariidae > Clarias > Clarias laeviceps. The sequence goes on from JAQMYJ010000015.1 coordinate 9,692,944, forward strand.
GGATTCTCTCAGTAATGCATTTAAGACTGAGGATCGCAGGCTGAGGAATGAAAACTTAATGTCTACTTTCTCTGGACATCACTAGTATTGATCTATCTAAAGATGGAATCGTTAAAATATGCATAAATGTTCTTAGTTCAATAGGGAGAAAAAAAACACTCATAAAGGTAATTATTACCTACAAATAAAAACAATACAGGAAACCCAATAGTTCGATCTCTGTACTAAATCTGCTAAATTAGTCTACATGCAAGCAAAGCTCATAAAAGTCTTGCAAACTGCTCTCAGGAAAGTTTGAGGTAAATAAGTATGTCTAATATAGTGTTTAGGACAATAATATGCTGTTTTGGACTAAGTGATTAAGCAATAAATTATTTAAACCTATACTACTAGGGGCGTTCGAGTCAAACCGGGACTTGTAATAAAAATTCTCGTAAATGATGATGAAAAGAAGAATTCAAATTTACAGAAGACTTCAAGGACACTATGGTTTTTGAATTTGAATAGTGCAACCATCTTAAAGAAGAGTGTGCGTCAGTGAATGACAATGCCGGCCGATGTGGACCGCGATCGTTCTCATCAATATTTAGCGAGTGGAACCCCTGATCCCTGAAAGCTTACAGATAACTTGTCGGCAAATTTCTTGTCTGTGGGAACAGTACACACGATCACTCATAAACACCACTTGCACATTACAGAAACTGGGAGTTATTGCCATATCCCTGTACAGTCCTGACCTTGCTCCCAGCTAGTGCCACATGTTTGGGTCATTAAAGGAGTTCCTGCAAGGCCGGCGTTTCCGATGTGAACCAGGCAGTCCTATTATGGCTCCAGCGTACTAAGAAAACTTTTCAACCTTGATGGAATCTGAGCACTAGTGAAACGCTGGGATAAGTGTATTACTGTAGCAGGGGATTATATAGAGAAATAAATTACATGATAATAATATCATTTTATTCTCATAACTGTGTTACGCTGTTCGGCACAATCAAAAGTCCTGGTTTGATCTGAACATCCCTAGTACAAATAGTCAGTTTTGGTTTGAGCTATATAAGGAAAGAAAACACTGACGAACATGCTGTTCCTAGAAACAAATCATTGACATCATGGTGCGACTTGTTTACATGCCAAAGTTGATTCTTTTCCGAGAAAAACATGTCTTAAACTGTTTTATTCCTCTTATTCCACAGCAATTTGCAAACACCTATACTTAGTTTTTCATCAGTTTGTACTCAGATTTTAACATAGTTTAATGTCCGGAAAATAAGCTAGGTCCTGTTATCACTTACGTTATTAGTCACAGGGGCTTTTTATTTCTCTTTCAGTTAAAAAGACAATAAAGCAGCATACTTTCCCATGTCCTCTACACGAACAGATTTATCTCTGACTGTCACAAAGCACTAAAGCACAATGACTTTCTCCCACAAAAACAATGCTCAGCCCTGTACGTTTTCACTATTAGTAGAAAAAAAAATTGACAAACTCCGATCAATAAAAATCAACAACATCGCAGTACGCTTATAAGTATTGGATCATTTGCAATAAGGTATAAAGCACACATTAGACCTACTTCATCATTTATTATTAGTAGTAATAGTGGTATATGAAGAAGTAGTAATAATTACACGTGCTATATTCCTAACTTCCTAATAATGCATCATGACTTTAACCAATACACAACTCTTTTCCACAACAGCAACAGTCGATTCATCCTACTTTTTCGTTTCGATTAATTCACTCAAAGTGTCGCTCTGTGCAGGCCTCGCCTTTCTCTGAAAGCGCATACTCCATCTCAGACCGCAGATGTTCCTTACTAAATCCAGTAAAAGTGCGTGGACGCAGAGCTGGCTTGTCCCTCGGCGAGTGTATAACTGTCCCCATGCTACTGTCCTACTGTTTACTCAAGACCAAGGCAGAACACCTGTCCAAACACACAACTCCCGCCGGGACTCTAGCAGCCTGCCGACCTGTTTATTTGGGTGTATTTACACCATCGACCAAACACCATTAAAACGCTCTCGTCTCCATAAAATGAACAGAGATTCAAATCAGAAATTATACCAGGAGACCAACTTGTTTGGAGGAGAGCAGCCTGACGGGAAATAACGTCTCGTTATGGAGCTTAAGTGAGCCAGGTTTTAGTTAGATAAAGCAAACTGGACTTTCATTGTCGATGAGTTGAGACGTATCTTTCGTGTATTTAAGACGTAAACTTCAGCAGGAAATGTGTACACCGTGTACCTTTAATAAACTTATAGATTAACACTTTTAAAGGTATATCAGCGGCCTTCTTTACAATCATAACGTACACACTAACAGTACAAAAGCAATGATGGTTCCATCATTGTTATTACTATTTTGAGAGCTTACAATATAAGTTCTTCAATACACATCCAGTTTTTGTCATTCCTAACAATAAGGAACCATTTATCTTTCACTTATATCGTGCTACGTTAATGTTGTATCAATATAAAAACAATGGAATTCACGATATACCGACCCACCTTTAAACAAACTGTCATTCAGAGAAACAGGTTAATGTTATTCATTATGTTATTGTTCTCACCGTTTTGTTACAACCTACATATTCGTTATATTCTAAAGTACTGCAGTAACCGAGCTTCACTTTCCACAGACATTATTTCTGTAAACAAAATGAACAAAATAACAGCACATTAGCGACAATTCCGCCATTAACGTTCCTCGCGCTACAATGATAACGTTACAGTATTTCTACACGGGGTTAAACTCCGGCTCTTCTGATCACATAACTGCCCACAATAGCGCTAATTCGAGCCGTGAAAGCTGCAACCCCCGGGCCGGAGAGACGAACCAGGCGCCTGAACCACCGTCAACAGCCGTGACGGGATCAGCCCGACTGTATCCCCGCCGACAGGACGTTCGCTTACCTCCGGGAAGTCATGGCGGCCGCCTGGCTGCTGAAGGCCGGTGTGAAGGGAAAGAGAGCGCGAGCTGCTGCAGCGAGTCTTCCCGCGCGCGTCTCGTCACTATGCTGTGCCGAGAGTGAGTGCGAGCGCAGGCGCGTGACAACCGGCACTCTCCGCCTCTGGCGCGCGATGCGCTGTGACACGGAGGCTGCGTCCCAATCCGCACACTACCTAACTACACAGACTTGTAGGTCAAATACTACCGCATACTGTTTTAGGGAGCATGTAAGAGATGTAATGTACAGTATATGTTTATTTTCTGACATTGGACAACTGCATCAAACAGTAGGATCAGAGTTAGGGATACGTTGGGGTTACAGTAGGTCAAGGGTTATATGAGGGGTGTGTTAGGGTCACGGACAGGGTTCATTTTAGGGTTAGAGTCAATGTTAAATTGGGGTTAGGTTAGGTTAGGTTAAGAGTAGATTAGGATTGAATTAGGGTTGGGTTACAGCTAGTTTAGCGTTAAATTAGGATTAGGTTATCATTAGTTTAGGGTTGAATTTTGGTTATGTTAGTGTTAGTGAAAGTTAGGGTTAATTAACATGTATACTGTACTAGTTCAGGGAGACGGGTAGGTTTAGTTTAAGATTGAATTCAGGTTAGGTTTGGGTTAGTTTATATAAGCGGTAGATAAGGTCAGGGTTAGTTTAGGGTTAAGACAAGGCCTAGTTGAAGGTTGAATTAGGGCTGAATAGGGTTACTTTAAGCTTGAATTCGCGTTAGTTTAGGTTTGAAGTAGGGTTTGGTCAGAGTTAGTTTAGGGTTTAGTTAATCTTATGTTAGAGTTGCAGTAGGGTTAGGTTAGGCTTAGTTTATTGTTGTATTCTTGAATTAAGGGTATTGTTGAATTAAGTTTAGGTTGTGTTAGTTTAGGGTTGAATTATAGTTAGGCAAGGGTCAGGTCAGATTTGGGTTATATAAGAGGTAGACTGGGTCAGGGTTAGGGTTAGTTTAGAGTAAAGGAGAGGGCTAGTTGGAGGTTGAATTATGGTACAGTAGGCCACTTTATGGTTGAATGCAGGTTAGGTTAACAGTTTAGCGTTGATTAGTGTTAGTTTAGGGTTGAATGATGGTTAGGCAGGGTTGAGATCAGATTTGGGTTATACTGTATAATAGGTTAAAGGTTAAATTATGGTAGGTTAGGGTCACTTAAAGGTTGAATGAGGGTTAGGGATAAATTATTCGGGGCCGATTAGGACAGCATTTCGGGTTAGGATTAGTTTAATGTTAATTTCACCCTAACTTAATGCAAATTTCACCATAAATTAAGTTTAGCATTATGTATTGTAGGGGGATTTATTATGGATTAGTCATTTCAGGATTAACTTGGTGATATATTATGGTTAGCTCAGAGATAGCATTAGGTTGTGGTTATTTCAAGGTTAGGTTTATGTGACAGTAGGCTTAAGTTAAATCTAGTGTTAGGTTGTGGTTAGGTTTGTGTGGAATAGGTCTTATGATTAGACGTAAAATTTTAAGTATTAAGATAACTAAGGATAATGTGCAAAAACAAGACAAGACAAACTACATATTATTTAAGGTATTTGGTTTAATAATATTTCAGCCTTTTTGGTTTTGCTTATTTTACATATCTGGCAGTAAAATGTAAAATGTCCTGTTATAGCATTGAATATTCTTTCACTGCTATGAGTCATGCACAAATTGGTGCTGGTTTATCCTGAGTGTCAAAGGCACAGTGCTGAAATTATAGACTTCTTTTTTAAAACTCTTACACAAGCTATGACACATTCGTTCAACCATATTTCGTATAATTACTGCCATCCATATACAGTAGACCTATAATGTTAATACTCATGGTGGATGGTAATAAAGGCCTACATTTCTGCTGCTCAATACAGTATGTCAGTTAGTAAAAATAATAGGATATGCAGCAGAGATCCATCATTAGTGCAATTTGGAGGTGGCAGCTGTGGGCACAGAATGCAGTTTGTGAGCTTTGCACTGATGCCATGTCTGTGCTGACATCACCAAGCAGTAATCTGCCTATGAGATGACATTATGCGATTGTCTTGGGCACCAGGCGTTCATCAACGGATTGTTCTCCCTCTGTCTGTGTGTCGCTGATACGATCTGACCTGCTGCTCTCTGCACTGGGTGAGAGTGCCAATGCAAGCATATTATCAGTTACTATTCGACAGTTATGTCTACATCATGTCTTATGCAACCTCATGCCAAAGTTACTGTAACATGATGAGCCAATGGACCATAGGAATGCCATAGGAAAAGCAAGTACAATTAACAGTAAAAAAATATTTCTGACTTCAACATTGAATAATATAAGAACTTTGTTTTTACAATACTTTTGCATATAAATGGAACAGTTGATTGATTGCACAGTGGTTCAGTGTTTAGCACTTTTTTATGCATATAGAATTTCCTCCAGGTACTCTTGCTTTCCCCCACTATCCAAAGCAGGTTGTGTGCATTGTAGCCTGATTGGTATTTCCAAATCGCCAATGGTGTATGATTGGGGTGATAGTATAGTCACACTGCCTTGTGCCCCTAGCTCATTTGGGATTGGGATATAATATATATTACAGAATAAACTGTATTGAAAATGACTGGTGCAGTAGGGTTGAATTAGGGCTAGGTTTGGGTTAGTTTAGGGTTAAATTCGGGGTAGGTTAGAGTTTGGTCAAAGTTCAGGTTATTTAATGGGCAAACTAGTTCATGTATAAGGGTAGATTAAGTTTAAATTTGAATTAGGGTTGAGGTAGGTTAGGGTTATTTTAGGGTTGAATTAGGGTTAGACAAGGGTCAGGTCAAATTTGGGTTATACTGTATAAGAGGTAGGTTTAGGGATACTTTAAGGCTAAGACGAGGGGGATTTGAAGGTTGAATTAGGTTAAACTGGGGTTAATTCAAGGTTGGATTAGGGTTAGGTGAGTGTTATTTTAGGGTTGAAATAGGATTAGGTCAGACTTAGTTTAGGATTAATCACAGTTCTGAATGTGTACTCGACGTGTGTAATATTGCTAATTTTAATCTCCATTATGCTTTGCTTCCATTCAGTGGTATTATTTGGTCTATATGTCCATATTGGCATTTCTAAATTTCTTGTGGTGTGTCTGTGTGCCATGCAATGGATTGCCACCCTGTGCAGGATGTACCCTGCCTTCCCTGACCTCATACTGTATCAAAGGAGCACACAATGAATGAAAACATTCCTCCATTTTGTTATTTGCTTTTTGAAACTTTTTTTCCCTAACAAACATGAAGTCACATCACACTCCTCTTTGCGGCATATCTGTTACAAAAATGTTTGTGACCTGATTTCATATTAAAGAACAGTATAATGAAAATCGTACCATGAATAAATTGTCTATTTTATCTAGTTACTGCAATTTTACATAACATAAACATGTTTTTTTTTACTATATCACTTAATTTGGATATTTTACTGACATACAAAAAAAAATCAGCATGCTTTAGGGAGACAGTAATGGATGCTTTGGCATGGCAGTGGGGAGACCAGACCCCCTCCAGGATGTGTCTGTGACTTCACCGCCTAAGGAGTCTAAACTAAAAAAAATCACCAACCCTTGGACTGAAACAATGGGAGCCAAAGAAGAGCTGACGTGCCCAGACAGCTGAAGTCTTGTTATGAGCTCTAAAAGGCCCTTTTATTACACCAGTGGGAACCCAAAAACACACAGAGGGTCTCTACTCATCCAGGGTTGGATCATTTCATCCATATTTCCCACCCAGCAGACTCAAATGGATTTTTCCATCAGCTGTCACATGACTCGGCTCTTTGATAGGATTTGGTGGTTGAGCGTGTTCGGGCAACCCTGAGCTAGCCATGTTGGATTATACGTTGTTTAGGAGGATGGTAGTTGGTGCTTTATTCAGAAATGGATTTAGGATTTTCCAGTAGAGAATAAAAAAAGTAAGAACCAGGGCTTAGATATAGCATTTGGCAGCTGTACTGTTGAGTATTTCATATTATTTAAGAAGAAATTGTGTTCTTCACAATGCAAAAACACAATAGAAGATCTATTTTTTAATGGGAAAACCATTATTATTATCATTATCACTAAAAATACTTTTTTTAGTATTAGATGCTGCATATCCCTGAAGCCAAACACCACCATTTTATAGTAGAGTTTATAATTAATATTATTTTTTTATGTTTTCTTTGAACAACAATGCTATTGAACAGGCCATTATTAGTATCACCAATGAGAATTCAGCTCTTTCTCAAGACTGATGCAACAGCACCTTAGTCCTTCAGTCTGTTCAGCTTTTTCACCTCTTCATGTTACTCTGCTCAAAAGTTTCATGACAATTATGCAAACAAAGCTGTCAAGCTGGTCAGCTCGTACAGTAGATCACTAACTAGCTGAGCCGGTGTCAAAGTCAGCGAGAAAACATAGTTATATAGTTGGAACTTTGAGTCTCCACTCTTTCTGAGTTGAAGAACTCACTTAATTATGACATGAACATTGATGAAAATGTTAAGTAAAAAAATTTACCTCTTGCACTTTGGTTCTTCAGTGCTAACACGAGTGCACACATGGTACTAACCGACAACTATCCATCCCTCTAGGAACCTCTGTAGTACATCAACTAGGGTGATGACCAATGTCAACGTTCCCCCAAGCACAGGGGGAACATGCAAACTCCATGCACACAGACCCCAAGGTGGGAATCGAACCTGAACCCTGGAGGTACAAGGCGACAGTGCTAACCACTAAGCCACCATGCCGCCAACCTAGAACTATAACAGATAAAAACACCATTTAAATATATACAAGGGCTGTAGTGAAAATAATGCAAAAATGCAAGAACTTTTTTATTACTTGACATACAGAAGGGCATAGAGTAATTTTTCCTCTATACAAAAGTACTGCTAAACAAAGCCTTCATCACAATGCATCTTTGAACCCATCTCCTTTGCCACAGTTGACGGCCTCTCACTGGGTTTGTTTTCAGTGCTTTTCGACTTCTTTTTCCATCTGAACACATTGTTCTTGTCAATCGTGTCATCTCTGCAAACATTCTGTAGGCTGTCTGTGGATGTCAGGCAGCCCGCACCTCTCGTTCATCAAGAACCCAATGACGGAACAACAAGAAGAGTCACTATAGAGGAAGAGTTACACTGTGCAATTTGTCCGAGCCATGTAAGTTAATAAAAAAGTTATTCACACTTTTGCATGACTTTCAGTGCAACCCATATGGAATATGCTATGGAATTCCCATTTCACTGACGTTTTTCCATCAGTATTGAAACAAAGAGGGCAGATCGGTTTGTTTTACACTTTATTTCATGGTGGTGGGAACACAAGACACAAGTAATAAAGTTAGTAATGGGAATGTCATGCCACTCTCATTCTGAGCACTGCCCTTCAGGTATATTTGAATCAAAACAGTAGTTTACAAAGGCCAGTAATGGAATCCACTCAAAGACATAAATAGATATTGAAAATAGAATTTATACAGTAAATATTCTATCTGTAGAGTCCAGAACATCTATTTTTGAGGCATTCTGGGATATTCTCATAAACAGTATTAATACAAATATTAATATCTATGAATTGATTTACATGATGTGGCGATGTGGCTAATACAGTGGCTAAAAAGAGAGCATGGAGTAGATTATTAAAGACGTCGACTCTGTCACCGGTGAGCGAAGATGGGTTTAAGGCAATTCTCAGACAGTTCCCATCCAGACGGTGGATGTTCATGCGTGCGCTCCATCTTCATGAGCCCAGCACTCTGTCCTTTCAGCGCCCTCCAAGCATGCAGGAGGTCCCTTTTGTTACACAGCCATTGAACAATGTTTCAATAACATCAACAACAAAAAAAAGTAGTATCCATGAAGAGGAAAAGATAATGATAAACCAGTATGGACACTATTTAACAGAGGATAGATGTTCAGTTAATGCCGAAATACTGGGCTGTTGGGTTTCAGTTTGTAACACTAAAATAAAAAGAAAAAATCCTCACTGTAAATCAACATATATACTAATTTATGATTTTTTTTTTCTCCCAAACACGCAGGAACAGAAAATGTGAAATGAACAGACAAGTTAGAATTGCTTCCAGTGTATAATACTAAAAAAAAAAAAAAAAATCCACAGATCCACATTATTCATTTACATAGTGATAAGGGTTATATAAAACAATTTCGGTTGTCTCACTGCTTAAAAAAAAAGAAAATATAACAGGAAATCAAGGGAATATAGTTTTCTCTCCACAAAATAACATGATACTTTACTATGAACAGGCATATATATATATTTTTTTTTAGTTTTGGACTTGTATTGAAACTAAAATGTTCAGGTCAGCAGTACAAAGAAACGCATCACATTTGTCTTTAAGCATGTTACAAAAATCATTTTCATATAACAAACCCCATGCATTATTATTATTATTATTATTATAATTATTATTACGAGTTATTGTTTTTTGATACTTTTGCTTAATCTAACAACTGTTCCAGGACCACACGCAAGAGTCTAGACATCAGGGTTGACCGTCTAGACGTCCCTTTTTCCGATGCAAGTGCTGACGGGATTGTTTAAAGCGGCTTTCAGAGGAGTTCAGGAATGACTGAAAATTCCAAGGACATATCATTGTTCTTGCAACTGCCCTGCCGTCGTTTCCTGCCGCTCCCATTCCGTCTCCTTGTGCTACGGTGCCTCCTTATGGCAGAGACTAGTGTAGCAACCGTTTCTTGCTTTTTAGAGCACATCAGAATGACACATACAAAACGAAGTCCATCATTTCACTCACCCAAATCAAAACAAAAAACAAACAAAGGTGAAGGGATAAAAAACACTTCAAATCAGAAGAAACATACACATTTCAACGCGACCAGACAAACTCAATTTTTGCCCTGAAAGGAATAAGAAAGCGCAAGAGAAACCAAGGCAAAATGAATTCGGCGTTTAAAAGGTCGCATGCAGCAAGTGATCATTCTTTAGTATTAGATACGGCACGCGACGCATGAGACGGATGCTTGTGACGGAAAAGACATGTTCTTATTGTTCACAGTCTCATGTATTATTTGTTCTGTCTATCAATAACATGACGCTTGTCAGTGGCTGAGAACCTCAGCTTGATATTTCAGACATTTCTGATCGATGATCTATGCATTCTTTTTTTTTTTCTTTTCGTTGATTGACAAGCTCTAAAGCTCTATGCTAGAAAGGAGCTTAAAATATTAAGAGCAATGGGGCTGGACCTCTGTTACTGGTCCAATGGGACTTGTACACTTGTTCTGCTCAGATAACAGTGACAGTCCGTTGTTTATAAAGCCAAAAGTCGTACATGCTTTGATTTCGAAGCGCGCTGCTCGAAGCGATTACCTGCAGCAGCGACTCAGTGGAATGTACATGGTGTACAACTTAGGAAATTATGGCACCCAGAGAAGGCAGTCGAGAGAGGACAAACAGCACCTACTGTACCTCATTCACTGTTTCAAGTAATGAGCAAAATAATGATTTTTTTTTTTTTTTTTTTTGGGTGTCTACAAACACCACCACAAATATAATACATATTTTCTTTGTCTTGTGACAACATGTAACTGCAATTTGGGGAAAAAGAAAACCTGTAGATGAACGGAGGTGCAGATCCAAATGAACCATATATATGGAAACAAACCAAAATTAAAACATGACATTTTTTTTCCAATATAAAAAGCAATGAAAAGTATACAAAAATAGAAAATAATTACAGCAGTAGACATGGTGCTGGGAGGGAGTTGGTGCCAGGCTATTTGGCTGAACAGTGTAAGATTTTCGGGCTGTTTAAGGCGTCCTCCACTAGATGCAAATCCACGCCGTCGACTATCACGTCTTTCACGCAGCCCACAAAGCCTGTACTGTAGGCTTTGGGAAGGCGGCGGGCCACAGTCAGATCCTCCAGACCACCTATGAAGAGAGAGAGAGAGAGAGAGAGAGAGCGGGGAAATGAAAGTAGGAATGAGAAATTGAGAAAGAAAAATACCATGAGCATAAAGGGAAAAAATATATAGGAACAAATAGGAAACAAGCACAATAAATATCTGATTTTAAAGGTTATAGAATCAGGATATGATGTATTAAAACAGCAATCATTGAAAAAAAAGCCAGCCAGGACCAATTTAGAAGTCATTTGAGGTAGTTATTTAAAAGCTGCAGGGATTTTGGTCTTTTTTGAAAGAAAAATACAGTTGCAACCTATTTGTGGGAGGAAAAAAAAAGAAAAAAAAATTTGTGCTGTGCCTTTTTGTTCCACTGCGCAGATCAATCTAAGTCAACACAGAGAAAATTGAAACTACAAACACCACGCTAGATACAGTAGGATGCCTAAACAAAACTGACATAATGTTCCGGGCTAATGATCAGAAGGTTATAAGCGTTTACACAAGACGTACGGTATTCATAAAAATAAATCATATAAAATACCAGTGCTCCTGAGTGTCTATGCATTTATGCATAAGAAGGCTAACTAATGTTACAGCATTCAGCTGACTCACGTATCCGGAGCGACTCACAGTACAGAAGTGCTTTATAGTCTCTGTCAAAATGATGCTAGATGGATAGGAGTAAGAATAGCACTGAGAAAATTGTCTCATTTTATATGATTGGCACTAATGATAGAATATAAAAAAAAAGAAGACAACAGATATCCATAAATTGAAAGAAAAACATCAACTATGACAAAAGAAATGCTGCTCTGTCTCTGCATGTAGCGGTACGCTGTTAACGGATGCCTCTGTGAATTTAGCAGTATCTGGAGGAAACACGCCAAGCACAGGGAGAACATGCAAACTCAATGCACGCAGACAAGAGGTAGGAGCCTCCGAGTGGCGCAGTGGTAAAGTGCTCGTCCTATTATCCGGAGATTGCTGGTTCGATTCCCGGGTGTAACCTCTCGCAGCCGGAGGTCTAGAGAGAGCTGATTGGCCGAGCTCTCTCAGAGAGGGGGGGTTAGTGGTACTTACTGCTCCCAAATTAATCACGGCTCTACAGCCAACCAGGGGCGTCTGTGAGCTTGTGCACGCGGAAGGAGTGGATAGCGCTGTCCTCCGAGAGTGTTACGCCGCCCCCCTACGAGCAGTTCAAAAAGATGCAGTCGGCTGGCGTCACGTGGTTCGAAGGAAACACATGATAGTCCTCGGCCCTCCTGACTGATTGGTAGTAGTACCTTAATGTGGGGAGCCCCCCAGTGACAGAGAGGAATTGAACACGACTAAATTAGGGAGAAAAATCATCTTCTGGTGAAAGATTATTATTACTATAGTAGGCCTCGATATCGTGGTTAGCACCGTGGCCTCGCACCTCCAGTGGTAAAGGTTAGATTCCCGCCTTAAGTCTGCGTAAATGCCGTTTGCTAGTGCACTTGGTAGGATACCTACATGGAAAATTACCATGACCCAGTATAGGGATAGCTACCTCATAGAGATTGAGTGAGTTTATTAGCTTAGACTTAAGTCAAATTGACTTCCACTGTTTACTGACTTTTAGTTTTTATCATTTTGTGATCCTTTGAAACTTGTGGGTCTCAATAAATGGAAATATATCAAAAACATGCACACAAAACACAAGAAGAAAATCAAACCTTTTGTAAATCCAGCCGAAATAAATACATTTTTTTTCATTCGATTTGGCTTATATTAAAATGTACACATAACATCTCTCAAAGATTGATGAATCAGGCCCATTATGAGGAAAAAAAATAGCATATTAATCACTGATTAATATGCTATTAGCTCGGCCAATTAGCTCCACTGATGAGGATGTGAGGGTGAATGTGCTTGTTCTGCCTGTTCCTACACACTAGCATAGCGCTAGCAACAACTCTAGCTAGCTCAAATAGCATTCTGTTCTTTAGTATACTAGCAAAAATCACCATCAGTCACAAGGTGGGTATCATGACACCAGATCACAACTGGGTATAGATACAAACTCCACAAAGAGGACCTGGTTTCATTAGCTAGCTACCAACTAAGTGAAATTTGTTCAGCAATTCAGACGCTACTGTACCTGCCCATATCTCTTGAATCCCCACTCCTTACTTACAATATTATAATGGACTCTTTGACTGTTTTTTCATCTTGAAAGGATCACCATCATGTACAGTACCATAGCATATCATATGTCAGGTGTGTCAATAATGTTCAATAATACAGTATATATGAATGAAATATATGCTGAGGGGTTGCCTTTGTTGGAGACTTGCTATGAAGTGCTGATAAAAAAAAGAGAGTGTAACCCCTCAAACAGGTGAGCAGATCAAAAAGCGTTAGGCTCGGCTACGGGGATGCGCGGCGACAGCGCGAGAGTGAGCGCGCTATTCTTCTCCCCTAGACGCATTTCACTTTTGAAAACTCTCGACTCGCATCTTCTCGGATTCTAGCCGTGACAACATGCCTAAAGATGAGCTGCTTCACTCTGTGCATCCCGCGGTTCATCTTCTCTGCCTGTTTTTCTTTCCTCCTTTAATCTGTTTCGCGAGCCACGGCATAGGACGATCTACTAGGTTAATTTCATGCGACGTACAGCTGAATAAGTAAATAAATAATCAGGAATGAAAGCGGGGATTTTAAGAAGAGGCTCTTGATGTTCGGCTTGCTGGGGGATAATGTATTCTAGCTGCGGGGTGACTGCGGCACCTGCTCCATTGCTCTGGAACAGGGATGGCGCCACTCAATGCGCTCGAACTTTAAAAAAAAAAAAAATTTTTAAAGCAGACATCAATATTTCAGATATGTCAATGTTTTCAGCTTTTCTGTACCACTTCACAGTTCTGTCAGTCTTTGACTCTAGTGTAAATGAGTCTGCAGGACGGACTGTAACCTCTACAGTAACCTGTACTATGGAATAAATGCACAATTTTTCTACTCTCCAGTCTGACTGGTTAGAAGCGTGATTACATTTCTGTAACAGCCTTTCTAACAGCAGTGCCAATTTGTATGACAGATGCTCCACATACAGTAATCTAATACCAAACTGATTTTTAAATAATTAGAAAAAATGTAGAGATGTCGGTATGATAAAACTCTTTGTAAACAGACATTTATTACATATTTCCTCCAATGTCTGTGGTTTGTACGGCTCAGTAATAAAGCTATTCTAAGTCTTTGATCGTTACATAGTTATAAGCTGAGGGATAAACCGTTCACAGTCGCATGTAACATCACTAGCAGAAACAGGAATCTAACAAAAGGTGCCACGAAACTATAAATGAATAAAAAGTACAATGTAGTACATTTTTCTCCTCTGATAAATGAGGCATAAAGCATATCTTTTTTTTTTTTTTTGATTTTTCCCCGATTTTCTCCCTACTTTAGTCGTGTCCAATTCCTCCCCGTCACTAGCGGGCTCCCACATTAAGGCTACTACTACCATTCAGCCGGGAGGGCAGAAGACTATCACGTGTTTCCTCCGAACATCGTGACCCAGCCGATCGTATCTTTTCGAACTGCTCGCTCACGCACCGTTAGGGGCGGAGTAACACACTTGGAGGAAAGCGCTAGCCGCTCCCTCCGCGTGCGCGAGCTCACAGACGCCCCTGATTGGCTTGTAGAGCCGTGATTAATGTGGGAGCGCGAAGTACCTCTCATCCCTCCCCCATGAGAGAGCTCGGCCAATCAGCTCTCTCTATGACATAAAGCACTTCTATTGGATCTATTGGAAAACAGTCGGTAACAGGCCACATCACGCCACCCTATCATCGATTATTTCTCTTAGAACGGCACACCCCCATTCCTTACATCTACAGTGGTTATTTCCCAGACTGCACCTAGGATCATTTATGTACGTAATATCTAAGAAATCCTTTCTATGGTAGTGTTCGTCCACGATTAAAGGCAAACAATGAGGAAGTAGTGAGACTCCGAGATAACACGGTCATGTTATTATTCAATAATTGTCCAGGCAAGGATATTTCAAAACAAACAGTATCTAGACACACTGTATAAATATTAAAACCGTAGAAGAATCAGTAATGCATTTTTTCAAGGTAGACTTTCAGATGAGTTTCACTCAGAAGCCTGTAGTCTCATGATAACATCAGTATGTATGAACGTGCTTTCAGAACCGATGCTCGCTCTATGCACATAAGATTCTGTTTGAATGACCGGGGTTCACTTCGAGATTGCGTTTTCATCTTTAAATGTTAATATGAGTTAAATGAATATGCCTGGCTGGTTTCACACTGCACATGTTTTAACAAAAAAAGTTAAAGAACACTTGTTAAGAGGTGTGTGGGAAGCGGCGAGCGTAAGACAGCTGTGAATACAGTAACGCTCGAAGGCGATTTTTGCCTAAACAAACAGCATTAAGGAGGTAAAGGCACTAGGGCCTGATCTACAGTGACTAATCACTGCAAAAATATGAAGACGACCCATGTGAACTCATGCACAGTAAGCATCATGGGTGAAAATTATTCACATGCGTGGTTGGTTGTAATGGCACTTTGAAAAGTGGAGACAAAAATTTCTTGAAGATATACAGTACACAGATTCAGGAAGGTTCAGTAAAAAGATTAATAATAAAATAAAAAAAAGCTTTAGGTCTTCATTTGAAAAAAGAAAGTAAGAAAAAAACTAAACGTAAATCAATAATGTGTTATTTATTAGAATAAGATAATAGTAAGACATCTTTATTGTCTCCTATTAAATACTGCACTCACAATAGGTATCAAATTATGGATCCTATCACGATTCCCCGAAATTCAGCTTCCCTTTACAATACGAGTTCAAAATCGCAAAATGAATGCAAAACCCCCCTTTCATACTGTACATACAGGGATATGACAAGAAATCTTGTTTTGGTAAAAAAAATTGAGGTCACATTCCATGACCTAGAACAGGTGGTCATACGGATTTCAGGAGAGCTTTGATGATAACAAGGAATTCTTGACAAGTGTTCGGCGAATGTCCGGCAAGAGTGTGGAATATCCACCGATTTTGGGGCTTCTGCGAATGGCCTGAATGAGGAGCACTCGTACGGGAACGAGGAGAGGCAAAGGAGTGCTCGATAAGAGGCGCGTGACTATGAGGAGAGCTTGGTGAGAGCATCACGGGTGAGGCAGAAGAGAATGACCCTAGCGCCGGAGAGGTATTTAAAGCGTCGAATTTCTTCATTTCACTATACCAGGAGAGCCCAGTAGTGCCCAGGTGTGAGTCTAGTAGTGCCAGGAGAACACTTTTTACTAATGAATAGTCTATGGAAAATTGATGTCTAATAATTCTATAGCGCTTTGCAGAGATTGGCGAGATTAAAGAGTGGGAGTTTGGAGAGTTTGATGAGAGCTCTCCGAGAGACCATGAGTTCCAGGAAATCTCTGAAAGTACACCGATTTTCTCTCTACAAGATTTCTCGTCAGACTAGTATGTGTATGAAAAGGGCTTAAGGTCTACAATAGCTAAAGGTTCATTCAGATATTGCAACAGACTAAGGCGAGATGAAATGCCTATCAGGATGTAGAGGTGCCTTACCCAGCCAAAGAGCACCATCTGTATCCAGCTGAGTGGCAGCCAGAGGTGAAGAGCCCGTCACTGCTGCCTCATTGCCAACTTGCAGAGATCCGTCCCTCAGTGCTCTAATCAGAGAGAAAGAGAAATAAAAAAAAGGGAGAGAGAGAAAGAGAGAGAGAGAGAGGTCACATACAGTGCACCATATATAGCTATTAAACTTATTCTGATGCTCAAGTTGCAGCATACAGTACCTGCTGGCTTTAATGCGGATCCAGTGATTAGTGTTGACCCGCACCGATGATCGCAAAACTACCGGTTTCGAGCCGAGGTCGTAGGTCATCTGGACACGTCCGTCCACGATGGCCAGCGCGATGTAGTCAGAGCGCTCCACGCCCTTCCCGCTCCACAGGAGGAGGCCGTGAGTGGCCTCAGTTCTGATGCTCAGCTCAAACTTGTTCACCAGCAAGGCTTTCTCGCTACATCGGGAAGAAAATCAAGAGATGTACTGTATGCATTGTAACAGCTCCGTCCTATCGCTAAGATTCAGCACGCCTGTGCTGCCCCTGTGTTTCGGTCATCCTTTGGGAATGGATCTCTGAATCTGAAACATGACATGTATATATTATTTCGTTCTTGTCACTCGGTGCATGGTGAGAAGATAATGAAAAGATGTTTAGAGGTACTGTAGGTAGTGAGTTAGGATTGAGAACTGAGATTGAGGAAAACTCAATGCTGATGAACACATACACAATTTGACCAGGAACAAGCAATAACAAGGTAAAGAAGGGACTGCAACAAGTTCTACTTGTTGTTGGATAAGTATAAAGTTTCAGATCGGTTTTACGTTATAGTGCCACCTAGTGTTAAAACTATGAAGGAAACATTAAACCATCAAAAAAAGTCCATTGATATGTTGCAGCTTGAGTCTCTTCTCTAAGGTTGTGCTGTTTATTGAGGAGCGAATTGCATTAACCCATCTTGCCTGATACGTCAGGTACTAATTACATGGTCCTCGTAAGGTCTACATGATAGAACAGAGAACAGGTCTACGTGTTTTTGTTTTTTCACGTGGGACGGCAAGATAATGAGGGAGTGTGTGGGAGAGCAGATTGCGTAGTCAAATCCCGAGGGGTCTTCATGGTTCATCAGTAAACTAGGGCATGCTGTAGGAGGGGGACCTTGGAGCGTGAACGGCAGAATGGGAGATAGAACTGGTGACACACTTTAGGTTAGCGCCAGCTTAAGATGTTTTACTTCATCCTGTACTGTCCCCTAGAGTAATTCCTTTCCCGCGGAGTGGGGAGGAAGGATGCTCATATTATAGCTGCTCTCTGATCTGTGGTTTTGATCTATTCACTCATTGCAGACTTCAGTAGGAAGGTGGAAGCCATGAGCCACCTCCTCCTGTTATCCTCTGGAGCGAACGTTTGAAGATTATAGCTGTAGGCAGGAGGTACCGAGGGCTGTCGCTCTGGTCAACAGGGACGTGTTCATCACCACATGCACGCGCCTCACACTCCCACTTCACACTCGGTCCTTATCACACGCACACACCTCTCACTCTCTCGGTACAATGCAGATTTTTTTTTGTTTTTTTACTTTTTTAAAACAACAGCTCTTTTGTTTAGTATTAAGCATAAGTATGTATGATGGTCTGTGGGTTTGATCAAAGAGGTAACATCAAAAGGAGATGTTTAACGATTGAGGCCGAAGAAGAAAACTTAAACAGGGAACGAGACAAAACGTGACACGGAACGAGACACCACAAATGTAGAACTGAGTGAAACAAAACAGTGGACACAAAGACAACAGAGAAACACAAACAAAAGCAGGTGGCGAGAGGACATGAATCTTCACACCACACAGGAGAGCCGAGCGCACACTGGCACGTTCTAGCTAACCGTGGGATCACTGCGTGTTTGCTGATGCGTCATGGCTACGGTTTCTCACAGATGGAAGTTTACACTCAAGTTTGGAGATTAACGATTGAGATAACGATACAGCTTGGAGTTTTAGCCGAGAGTGTTTAACCTGGCAGAAGCAAACAGAGTCCAGAGTCAACCACTGTGTGTCATCTCCATTTTTTGTTGAGCACACTGCATGTGTGTGGATGCATTATGGCTTTGTGCCAGCTTAAATTAAATCAAACCCCTGAAGCTGAGGAGTGGGAAGAAACCAGAATGTGCTGTTATTCTTTTTTCCACTGGTTTCTCATCTATCGCACCGCTGCCTATGTGCATCGCTACGTGAAGGCTCCCGTCTTGAGGAGCACTGCTACAATTGGAAATAATGACGGAATCGCATTCCTTTAATTAAAAGACAAAATTTCATTATGCAAATCGTGTTCGACGAGGCCGTGATGGAGTAAAGATGCATAATTATTTGCTGTAATTGAATTCGTTCCTAATGAGACACATATAATGTGCTGACTGGACTCTTTCCACCAAATTTACCCACCACAGGGCTGCCAGCCAGAGCTTTAAGTCCCGTGGACACCTCTCCAAACTGTTCCTTTCACGATCATGATATCATTAGGAATCAGTCTAGAGCTCCCAGACAGTTCTCTGAAGTGGTGCTAAAATCGGAACTGCAACCCGCCGATGTAAAAAACATTGCAGTAAACCATGCACTGAGGATTTCGTTAACGTTTTAGAAGTGCCTCGTGCAATGGAGTGGTGCTTCATGTTCATTACACTTTCTATTACAGGCTGAACCAGCTCAATGGTCAGAAGCTGGTTATGTCATTTGGGTTGTGTGCCTGTAGGGGGCAGGACCAAATTAAGGCCTCTAAAATATACTGCTTAAAAATGTCAAGAAGAAAATATAAGGCGTGTCATTTCTCGATAAAAAGTTCAAGCTGTGGCTTTTAGCCCATGTGGAGGAAAAAGGGGTGAGGGCGGCATGCCAAGACATGCAGTTCGGTCAGCGGGACTCACCTCTGATCTGACGGGGTCTCCAGAGACTCAGGGCTTAGAGGAGCAGGGGAGAAAATAAAGGGCATGCAATAAGCTTAAGAGGGCGAAGGGAACAACCTTTGATCGCGCCCTCACTAGGGTAAAGAAGCACAAAGACCAGAGAGGGCCTGTGCCATGGAGCTGGAAGTTTGTCTCTGTTATTAAGCCTTAATCAGGACATAGTTATAGAAACACCCACACTGGACTGTTACTGTAGGAATACTAGAATAGCAACAAGGACATGCAACTGTCCCTGTACTATGTCAATAATGGCTTCATTCCCATCCAACCCAGTACAATAGGATGAGATGTCAGAATGCCAGAAAGTGATTGACATTTGGATACTTGTCGAAAAAAAGGGTAAGACAACAATGGACCTGTCTACACGAGATAAAAATACATACCAACTGAAATGAACTGGGGAGAGTGAATGTGTGAAGTCAAGTAAATGAGCGAGTGAGGGAGCACGCGAGCTCACCATGAGTGAATGATTTATGTAACCCATATCGGGCTTCCTCAAGCAAAGCCGATCAAAAACAAAGCACTCCATCAAGAAAGCAATGGGGTCAAACATCTAATTATGAAAAGGCAGGAGAAGAAACTGGTCACTGAAATCAGAGAGAATCGGGAAACTGATCCAAGGTTACAGAGCAAACAAGTGAGAATGAAGACAGATGGGCCGTCGAGGAAACAGTAAGAGCAATATTACAGTATTCCAGCCAGCAACAGTCCCAGTGTATTAACGTCCTCTGGGGAAATCATTAACGTTTTTTGGCGTCTATATAGGAAGTGATACGAATTAAACATCAGGCCGATGGAAAAGCCATTTTAGAGGGCCATGGCCTTTAATTGTATTGACGTCTGAGGCAGCTCGCTCACATTATTGGACTTTCAGCACATCTCTATTAAGGGCTTTTGATTGTCTTGTTTAAAAAAGGAAAAGATAAATACTTGATTAATATGATACTTTGTCATATTTACTAAATATCACTGTTAATGATTTGACCAAAAATGAAAAAAATAACATTGACATGGCTTAAATGTTAAAGAGGAATTCTCCACGAGAGCTATTTGGCCTAATTCAAAAATAAATTAAGCTGCCAATTTTAAAACCAGGGATCAGAACAGTCATTACCCAGTTAATTACATTCTGAAAGAAACAAATAATATAAAGTAAGTGCTACTAAAAGGTAGACCATTACAGATTGGGCATTTCGCTAATGAAGCAGTTAAAAGGTAATTCTACACTAGCGGGAAAAAAGAGAAAGAAAAATGGCAGTTCAAAAATGATAGAAAATAGTTTGAAGGGTTCACACAGGGTGAAAAACACGAAGCAATCATCGAAGTAGCAGTTAAATGGGGCCTCATTCAGATTCACATAACAGTCAATCACATTCGCTGCAGGTATATGGATATATTTGCTCTAATTGAGTTCTGCATGCTTTCCATGAAGGTACACTACGGTGTCTTTGCCGAACACGATGCTCATCATGCATGCTGAGCGTGCGCTCTTATAACTAATGCATCTGATGAGAACGGAAACACCTGATTAACAGAATTCTATAGCAAATAATAAGAATTAAAAATCCAAAGCACGCAGATGAGCCCTAATTTTTCATGGATATTCATTTAAGTGACGCGGAATGGGCAATAATAACGGGGGGGAAGAAAAAAAAAAGCAAAAGTTTACATTTATGCAGGGCAAAAGATCAGGTTAATTACTGAAATGTATTCACGACATGGTTAGTTTGGCCTGAATGTATCCCAGAATACACCTTGATTACTTACTCAGGGATCTCATTGGTCAGTTGGCTTGAGTGCAGAAGAGAAGACAACAAGGAACATTCATATAAGACGAGACAGAAAGACAAACAGACAAGAAGACAGACAGGAAGGTAGACAGAGTGTACAAACAAACACACACTCTAAAACTCTAAATGTTCATCTGGGAGTTTTAGAAACCAGTCATCCATAATGTTGGAAAATTTAACCAGAGAGAACGTTGAGGTACAATGTGTGTGCAGGTACTGGGATTTACAGATGACTAGTCCAGGCACTGGGGACTACATTAGTTTAGTAGTCTGCTGATATCGCAGTCACTAATAAGAAAATCTAATAAAAATCTTTCTCCCTAATTATATATTAGAAACGGTTTTTCATCTTTAAACAAAGTGTTAAAGTCAGTTCATTTATTTATTGGTGGCACAACACACCTCGGTGTTGTTACTGTGGCATCTGTTGCATGGCGGTCAGCTATTTTTTTTTCTAAATGAATTCATTAATTTGTGACCTTTTTAGAATTCTGAACATATTCTGAGGCTGAAACTACTGTAAAATACGTCCAATCGTTACACTTTAAAGGTCCCATATTTTCCTATTACTTTCGCAAGTAACACAGGTCTCTGAGCTCCTCTTCTTTACACCTCAAACTCCCTCTGCTTTACTCCTCCTCCGAACATGCTGTTTCCGTGTCCACGCCCCCACACCAGAGAACTGCAATTGAGGGGAGGGGGTTTCCCTCATATGAGGTCACATTAGGGGGAAATTCTAATTGGCTTGTTCAAGTCCCACCCAAGAGAAAAATGGAAAAAGAACAAAAAAAAAAGGGAATATATTTTTCTTAAGTAAAAAAAAAACTAAATGTCTAAACATGACCTTTAATGGTAATAAAACACAGCGCTACTTCATATTTAAGAACATGCTAAGCAAAAATTATGCCATTAGCTAGATTCGTCATTCATGTACAGTATGAGGGGCGTTCATGCCAAACCGGGAAATTACTTGAGAGAAGAGGCATAAAACTTGATGGACGTTTACAAAAGACGTCACGCACAGTATGTTGATGAGACTCTCAGCTGCAGTAAAACATTTGAATGGTACAGATGTTTTAAAGAAGAGCGTACATCCGTGTATGACATTCCCAGCTGAGGTGGCTCAGAGCCCACTGTAGACGTTGCCGTGAACATTCAGCGAGTAAAACGCCAGATCCTTGAAAATCAACAGACAATTTGCGGAAGAGACACATCTGTCTGTGGGACCTGTACACACAATCATTCATGGACACCACTTATCAGCTGGGAATTACTGCCACATACTCAGTACAGTCCTGGCCTCGGTCC
Source organism: Clarias laeviceps (assembly GCA_030014305.1). Lineage (NCBI taxonomy): Eukaryota > Metazoa > Chordata > Actinopteri > Siluriformes > Clariidae > Clarias > Clarias laeviceps. Next base: position 9,715,400 of record JAQMYJ010000015.1, read on the forward strand.
CGGCCACTTGTTTGTTAACTTCTTCGGAACAAAATAAGCTAGTCTGTATTAATGTAATTAACCTGCTAACTAGCTTGTCATAATTTTCAGTGAAATTATATAACACTGCATGTTTGAATTCAGATTTTAAGTTTTGGGTCAGTCGTTACTGATGAATTTCCTCGAACAGCAGCTTTGTTAATACTGCCAGCTGCAAAGCAAATCCATGATTTGCACTTGTTGCGCTGGCTTTGAGGGGGAAAAAAAAAAAAGAAGAGGCTAGTGAGGGGAAAAAAAAAAAACACCCTTACGGTAATTACTTTCCTAAAACAGCACGATGATGTTTTAGCCTAGTTTAATTACATTTACCAACACCAGACTCCACAAGCACACTGAAGCTTGCACAGTGGGTTGGCTCGTGAATTTATTTGTCCAACCCTGAACTCCTGTTTCCTAGAGCACAATATAACAGCCATTGGCAATTAGGCCACTAACAGGATGCTTCACAATGCACTTAGCTTCTACTTATTACAAGCAAATTAATAACATTTTGACATGCCTATTGACCCAAACACCTGGCGAGCTACAGGCCTATGAGGCTAATCCAGGATTCATGGAACACGGAATTAGCTTATGATTGAAGAAGAAGGTAATTAGAGCGAGGTGCTTTTTCAATATGTGCTCTAATAGAGATGTGAGGTTTTGAAGCTCTGGTAATGGCGTAGGGGGTTCATGCAATACAGCAGCGCTCCACAGGACAGTACTGAGAGCATGTCGCTCCAGGCAGGAATGTAATTGGAAGAAGTCAAATAATTAGCGAGACTTCAGTGAAAACCAGAGACGGAGTGGTAAAGAAGGGGCAATCAGCCCAAACCAGGAGGGGCCTAAACGATTGAACTCATAATCACACTCGTACAGAAAGAGGGTGCCATAACTTATTCAAAGTGCACAGGGGAACGTTTTTAGTGCTGGCGAGAAATCCTCCTTACCTCTTGGTGACTCCGTTGTGATATTCGATGAATGTCCTGCCGTCAAAAGCAATGGCTTCGGACTCCCCGGCTGCTTTTTCGTAGGTAGCTGCAGAAGATGAGAGGGTGGTAAGGAATATATACTGTAGCTTTCTATTAATTATGAGTTGAAGTGTGATGTACTGTGATGTAATTTTCATGCCTGTGTGGTTTAATTAATTTCACATAAACAGCAAGGAGGCACTGCAAGGTTAATGGGGTTAGGGTGTTTAAAGTGTTTGAAGTCTTAATGCAGCTTGTGATGAGAATACAAACAAAACTGGGCAGCGTAAAGGTTCTCAAATGTACAGGATAAAATAATAAAGAAGAAATAAATAAACGCTTGCCCGATATCTTGTCGAGATGAGTTAAACACATAACAGAGCATATGCTAGGAGAATTGCACTTCAGCAAATGTGTGTGTGTGTGTGTAGTGGAGATAGGATATTTTTCTCCATCCAGATGTTTCTTAGCGTTCACGGTAGTTGTAGTCACAGTTGTAATTTATGTGAACTCCGCTCATGACATGATGTTTGCAATACTGACAACATTCACCATCTGCCGAAGCGTCTAATAAGCACAGTTGCATAAAATAAGCTGGAAATCATATTTGTCAATGCATTACTTTTCCTCATAGCACAGTGCTGCTGAATTCATTCTGATCGGTCACAGGGAACTGATTCATTTCCTCTAACAGCATGACTCACGCAGCAGTCCTTGTAAAGCTGTATTTTTTGTTACAAACACAGTTGAGATGGATGGATGAATGTTGTCATAAAGAGATGCATTTTTAAACATAATTATTTATGATGGAAAGTACATTCTTCGGTATCATTTTTAAATAAAATTATCCAGGATTAACAAATAGCTCTGTTCTAAGAGATATAAAAAAAATGACTTCATGGCGTGCTATTATAGGAAAATATCAGATACCATATCGGTGGTGTGACGTGTTACTACTGTGAAGTTAGGAAACATTGAGCCGTGTCATGTTTTATTCCTTATGTAATAGAACAAGAAGAAAAGAAGCCTTGAGAAGAAAGAAGCAAAGATTTCAAAGACCACCACTGTGAGTCATGTCTAACTCAAGCCTCGAAAAATCTGATAAACAAACTCACAACAGTTTTTATGATTAAACATTGTCATTTACACATACAATCACAATTCTCCAATGGATTTTCCGTGCCTAATTTATGAGCAAGGGTCAAAGTTGACGTTTAGCTGATAGTTGGAGGGTGAGCATTGCAATTCTGGTATCAATCCACAATAATGCACATCTTGATTAGCAGTCCGTACTGTATGTGCATTCCACACTAGTAATAACAAATTATACTACTTATAGGATTCGTTCTGTTTAAATTTAATAATTATTATTGACTTTATCTCAGCGCTACAATATTTTAATTTAGGCTTCAACACCTGCAACTCCTCTCACGCCAGCTCTATCTGCTCGGGAAGCTAATTTACAGCCACGCTTCGGCTAAGCTTATCTCGGGAAAAGCACCGTGGATTCTATATTAGAAAGCGGATTTACAGGAGCGAAGGATTAGGAGCAAGGTAAGACTAGAGAATTCTACTTACCGTGCTGGCAGTGAGGTCCCGTGAAGCCGAATGGACACACACACTCGAAGCTCTCGAGCAACGGGTTGCACTCGCCGCCGTTCTCGCACACATCTGTAGAACAAGGGTGATGTGGGTACATGGAGACGTCCCTGGAGTGAAGGGCGTTATCGGCCTTTAGGATCGGCGTGCCCATCAAAGTAATCTGAAGCCAAACGAAATTTAATGCAGTAATAGTATTGACAATATTCAGAAATAAATATTAAGTAAGACTGAGGCATTACCTTTTGGATGGCTCCTTTAAATCCGTCTTTAATTCCCGCCACTCTGGGCACCTTATGGAAATCTGGTACTCCGCCCACATAAAGCGATTCCTTCAGGTTAAGATCTGTGTGCTGGTTCTGTAGTTCGAACAAAGCAGGGTGAGAATGTACTGTACATACAGTGCCAATGCCATTACTACAGCACCTCTAAAACTCATCTGTTTATAATATTTCATGGCGTATTTTACTTTACATTTATATTACATTGAACAGGCCTCGTGGCATCAATAGAAACCGATGGTTGGTTTTAAACAATTTATTCGTTCAACTCATACTGTGTTTGATCCTAAGCCATATCTATGAGAAGCGTAATTGATTTTAGTACAGCTCTATAGCAAATTATTCAGACTCTAAATACTGTATAAGAAGGAGAGGGAAAAAAAGAGAGGAAGAGAGACACAAAGCGAATCGGAGTGACTGAAATGGAAACGATAGATACAGGATGGATGGTGGGTTTAATGAGTGTAATGGATATATGAGTATTCTTTGAAATTTAAAACTGTTTCAAACCTTAAAATGGCTCCCATGAATTCCGTGAGACTAGTATAAACATTCCTTCAATTGCAGCCGGATTTAATTTGTTTCAGGAGGCAACACATGTACAATATTCTTTAAAAAAAAAAAAAAAGGTTTTATGTAGGGCAATTATTGCTTCAGGATAAAACCCGAGTTAATTGCTGTGAGGAAAAAAAAGAAAAAAAGATTGAAGGTCCGAATGCACTGCCAGTTTGCTGTGCCCAGTCCAGCTATTATCCAAGCATAAGAATAGGCCAAGGCTTGAAAACGCTTGGCAGTGAACCTGAAGACCCAGGCCAAATTAGACAATGTGCCAGCGAACATAGCCAGTGCTGTTGGAGCACAACTGAGTTCGATGTGGACTGAGCTGCGTTTTAGAGAGGAGCTCTGGCACAAATCTGCCATTCACTCGCACCTAGACCAAGACTATTCAAGTAAAATTGGTAACGGCCCAGTTACACAAAAATTCCTTGCGGATAAGCAATTAATGTCGCAGCATGGGGGCTACAGATTCCAGTAGTTATCAACAATAGCATTTGTAGCCATTAGTCACAAGTTCATGGCTATTAATATGGAAATTCAATGTATTATTTGTTTTATATCCCCCGCTATGAAGGCTACCCCAGCTCTGAACAGATGAGAGATTTGATTGTGTCATGTTGTCATTTCACTAATGGGGGCTACAAATAAAACAATAAATCTGTGAAAGTGCTTCTTAAGATAACGTCTCGAGCCTGGCGGATAGTTTCTGGTCTAACAAGCTTGCTTTTAACTCACCTTTAAATGCATGCGACTGGACATGTTTAAAAATCTGCACCAGCTGGAAAGTTTTCACGTACGGTCAGGTACAGTCAGGTGCAATACATTGCTACGTCCACCACTTGACATCCCCTGACCTGAACTTTCAAAAGATGTATGAAATTCCTCCCTGAATGTGTCTCGCTTTCTCTCGGTATGCGTCTGTCTGCCAGAATGTTTTGACTGCCTGATGAGGCTGTTATATAGAATTTTCTCTGAAGCTGAGAAACAGAACAAAGAACAAAGTTTGTCTTTCAACTACACAGCCTCCCTCTCGCTCAATCTCTCTTCCCAGCTTCCCTCATATCCTCCCTCCCTCCCTCCGTCCTCCTCCTATGCTATTTAACTGTCTCCCTGCACTGTGCGACTGGTTAATGGCCCTCCCACGCCAAACTAATGAAGACGTTTCATTGTTGTGGGAAGGCTCGAAATAATGGCGGTCAAATGATAATTCTCTTTCTCAACGCCCCCATACCAGCTGGCTTGAGCCGAGAGCCAAACCGAGCCCAACTACTGTACTCTCTCTCTCTCTCGTTCTTTCTTTCTTTCTTTCTAGCATATGGAATGGTGTGAAAGCATCGCCAGTCCTCTCATCACTTAGCTCCTCAGCCTGCTATTGTCGAATGGAGAATGGACCTGAGATGAACAACGGACTACTTGATGGGGCTGCCGGAGTGTATGAGGATGTTTCGAGTGGGTGACCAGGCTTTAGTCATTACCTTGCGTGATTTCTGATATCCAGACAGCGCACGAAAACAACAACACAAGGGGAGGGGAAGGAAGAAAACAAAATGTTACCAGAGAAGAAGAAACAGAATGTCAGTGCTAATAGAAGTCCATGCAAACATCAGACATCAGGCATGGAAAGCAAAACGAACAGCTTTAAAAAGAGCATTATGTGAAAAAAAAAAAAAAAAAAGAAAAGAAAAAGAGTAAAAAATTGAGTGTTTTGCACCAGTGCACCCACACACTGTTTATATTTGCTTCGTGACACGATGGTGTAGTTAGAGCTCTTTCAGCCGCGCTGGCGAGGCAGTGGAGACTTCTGTAGCGAAATATTTCTCCTGGGGACTGCCTCACATAACAAGCCCCTTCTGCTCTCTTTGCCCCCTTTTTCCTCCCCATCATGCTCTGCTCTCCCTTTAATAGGATTTTCTGCTTCTGCTGCAGTAACCGAGCACCATTACAGAAATGTAGGACACGCAATAAAAAAAGATACACATCTCTCCGTCCGCACGAGTATACTCATGGATCCATCGATCTCTAAATATTATTTAATTGAAGAACTTTTTTTTTTCATTTTTCTTTTTAATCATTAGCTCTCTTTTGAGTTTTAAAGTGTTCTGAGCGAAAAAATAGTAAATAAATAAATAAACCTACAAAAACTCAGGAAGTAGTGCATGCAGACAAAGGTGGGTGGGTGCACGATTTGCGTGCAGGAGGTGCATCAAAGCAATAACAATATTCCTGTCATTTATACAAGTACATAATCAAAAGACACTCGGGCACCACTGACGGAAACACTTTGAAAGCTTCACACACATGCGCTGGGCAGGCCTACGAAAGCAACTACACAAGATGCACTCAAATTTTCCATTAGCAAACATGTTACACAGAGAGCAAGGAGAGAAAATTGGCCCCAGATTTATTCAAATTATCGTTAGAGGTTGAGAAGGTGTCCCGGATAAGTGCAGCTCGGAGGTAATGTGGGGTCAAGACTGCTCTCGTTCGGCTCGGCTGTGTCAACACAGGCAAAGCTTAAGAGAAAGACGGGGGCTTACCGGAGACTCGCCTCTGACCGGGTCTTTGCCGTTGATGGTGATTTCGCCCTTACGGTTTGCTCGCTCCAGGTTCACAGTGTTCCACACGTTCAGCTTGAGCTTTTGTTTACTCCTGTTGTCATGAAAAAAAAAAAAAAATCTGATTGCTCAGAAAGTAGGGATTGGTGGATTTCTACAGTATAACAGCAGTTCTTACAGTCAATTCTGGTTTATGACAGGTTTATAGTAAGACACTTGTCCTAATTTTTTTAAATTATTATTTTATTTGGATTTTTTCCAGATTTTTCTCCCTAATTTAGTCGTGTCCAATTCCTCCCCGTCACTAGGGGGCTCCCACATTAAGGCTA
>JAQMYJ010000015.1:9727922-9746815 GCA_030014305.1 Clarias laeviceps
AGGGTTAGATGGAGGCAGATGATTCGCTGTGGCGACCCCTGAAAGGGAACAGCCGAAAGACAAAGAAGAAGATTCAGTAAATAGTAATTGTGTAATGTTGATTAATTCTGGTTCTGAAAATCGTTAACCAGGGTGAAAATAAACCAACTTGTTGACCTCGGATTTCATAATACAGGTACAAACTAAATCTCGCCCACCATTAAAGACAAGTTGTCAGTCATATAGATTAAATATTCAATATTCAGTTGATTAGGACCATAGGGGAACAGAACCTCACTACCCATCATCCTCAGTGTCACTACTGTCACTCAACTGGGACTTACTGTATATCATCTTATCACCACTGATGGTCTATATATACAGTATATATATATATATATATATATATATATATATATACTGTATATATGTCTCCTGGCATGTATCCACAGTTCATGTTTTTTTCCATTTTGCTTTTTTTTCAGCTTCTCCAATAAACTTTCTGCACTCGCATCTCCTTCCTCCCCTTGGCTTTACATGCTACTGGAAGCGTTTAAATACCCAAATATTACAAATAAAAATTAAACAAATTCAAGTTTTCATTATCATTAGTGGACAAATGTATTCTTTATCCCACCAGGCATATAAAAAGCTCCGATATGCTGCTGAGTCTTATGTTTTGTTTACTGTAAAGTCAAATGAACCGATTTCGAAAGTGCCAACTAATGTCATTGAAACAGCAGTTAGTCCCGGTCCACTGGTTTGATTGCTCCAGTGGTGGAATGCTTATGTTTCCTATAACTACTGTACATTTCGCTGTGTGCATCATTCCGCTAGTCCTACAGTATATATAAAATTCCACGTTTTAAGTTTGAAACGGTTACTACATTAGTGTCAGTGTCATTTATCACCAGTGGACACCAGTGGCAAAGGATAATTTCAGGAATATGAGTATTGGCTTCAAATATGAAAGCTTGCCAGATGAGGGTGAAATAGAAGAAGGGATACTGTATCTCCACAAGCAGAGCAAAAACACACAGAACGTTATTGCGCATTTTTATCTAAAATGTCAGTTACTTAATAATAATAATAATAATAATAATAATAATTTCTTGTTTGTATAAAAGCAATATCACACGAGTAAGATTGCAGTTAAACTGCACAGCTGTAAATGTCTATATTTAATACTCGTGCTTGTATTATATTACTTCATTACCATAAATACAAGCGCATTAACACAGACTATGGAAAGTAAGTGAGTATTTAAATCTCGGGAAGTTTCTTCCTTCACACAGTCAACAAACAGAATCTGGCACAGGTTTCTGGCTACAAGCCACGTTCTCTCATTCAGGTCTGAAGGTAGTTTCATTTCTTTCCGATACAGCGTAGCCAAAGGCAAAGAGAATAGACCACTGAGGAGGTGGACAGACAGTTCAGTAAATCTGCTAAGTTTCTCTTTATGTCTCCACTTATTCTGCTTCAGCTAACTACTGTAAGTGTCCCAGGCTTGAATCCCAGATAGCGTAAAATGGGAAGCTAGTGGGCACAAAAGTACTGTATTTCACAAACAGAAACGGTAAGGTGGTGTAATGGTTAGCACTGTCGTCTTGCACCTCCAGGATCCGGGTTCGATTCCCAACCTGGGTCCTGTGTGCATGCAGTTTGCATGTTACCCTCCTTAAATTACTGTGGTCCGCCACTGAATCTTTCAGTGGTGTGCAGTACCAGACCGTACCATCCTATCTCACTTTCACCGATGCTTTCATTCAACATAAAGATGTCACTAGTAGAGTTAAATGACTTCATGCAGTACTATCATGTGTCTAACTGTTTTTGTGCTGCACTATTTCTGCATTCCATTATATTGTCTATCATCCGTTCAAGCGAATTAATATGCCTAGTACAAGCAGTTCCTCTAAGAGCCAGACAGTGGAGGATTTGAAGAAGAGTATTGTGTGCAGTGGAGCACTGAGATGCTTTGCTCCACTGGGAAATATATAAACCAGTTGGAGTGTGTGGGTTTAAACAAACACATCAAACGAAACATTTTTTTTTTTCTCACAAAGTCAATACGGAGTAAAGTTTATTTTTCTCGCTTTGTTAAATGAACTGCCTACTGAAAAAAAAAATCTCGTCTGTCAGGCTACTGTCAATGATAAGCTTATATATATATATATCCTATTTAGAAGATTTCATAGATTATGATTAGGATCATTTGATTGCATATTGCTTTGACTGACCCTGTTTGTATATCTCTTATTCCGATGAATCCGTCAATGTGATTATGAATTTAAATTCATTATGAATTATGAATGTAAAGCTTATCTACACGGTGGTGTAGTGGTTAGCACTGCTGCCTTGCACCTCGAGGGTACGAGTTCGATTCCTGGCCAGGCTCGATTCCCGTCTCGCTTTCCTCCCACAGGACATGTAGATTAGGCTAACTGGCGTTCCCAAATTGCCCATAGTGTGTGAATGAGCATATGTGTGTGTGCCCTGCGATGGATTGGCACCCTGTCCAGAGTGTACCCTGCCTCGTGCCCTAAGTCATCTGGGATAGACTCCAGGCCCCCCGCGACCCTGAATACAGGATAAAGCGGTATAGAAGATGAGCGAGTGAGTGAGCTTATCTACCTGAGTTCCACTTTTCCATCCACCAAAGCTAGAGAGAGGAAGTCCTTCTTGCCGCTCTGCCCGTTGTAGAGGAGTATACCCGTCGTGTCGGAGGCTCTGAACTCCATGGCAATACGCACAGTGTGGTAGGCCTTCATGGTCTGGAAGGCCAGGTACGATTTACCGCCGAAGGATGGGATGTAATACTTTATCACTGTGGAAGAGAGAAAGTAAAGGTGAGATAAACCGGGTTATCAGGGTCTCAAGCAGTCTGAGTCCGGGACTTCAATGGTCTGCTCTCTGCTGATAAAGTAAGAGAAAAAAGATTTCAATAAGGAGCATCCTGAGTAGCTGCTTCCCTTTACCTAGGCCTATTTAGTTATACTATTTATAATATCCATAAGCAAAGAAAAAAGACGGTAATTACTTCAATGACAGTTGCTCTATAATCTCTTGGGAGGACTCCCGGGTTAACCTTGAATATTTCAGACTGAGTTTCTCTTTGATCTGGCATTTATCATCAGCACCTTTGTCTTGGGAGAATGGCTTGCTGATGAAGTCGTCTTTCATCACTCATTAATGGACTGACTGATCACAGAGAGGGATAACGGCGCTGCATACAAACGGTCAATTATTTATTTATTTGTCGGCGCATGCCATTTTTTTACGAGCTAATGCTCATTAAAGCAGTTAGTAGCGTCAATTATAATCCGTGCCGCGGCGAGGGATAGTTTCTTACTCTAAGAGAGAACAATAAAACGAGATCCGAATTCTAAAGCACCTAAAGCAGGACTGTAATTTTTTTTTTTGCTCCATGATTGCACTATTCTCTTCATGCAGAGAATTCATTAAGCAATCAAGCGATGATGAACTGCATACTGTGATTCTGAGAGATTAGTTCATTTCTTTAACCTGTTCATAGAAATCAAACGATGGCGTGTCTTACCTTTCTCACACACCGATCCGCCTCGTCCCGCAGGACAGGTACAGGTGAAATCGTCACCGTCTTCCTCGCAGGTGCCCCCGTGGCCGCAGGGTTGAGAGTCGCATGGCCCTGGGGGTTTGGCTTCCTGGACGACGGGTCGGGTCTGGAAGGACAGAATGGTGGTGGTGCTGGTGGAGGTGGTGGTGGTAGGCTCTGGGGTCGTGGCGGTGATGGTGGTGGTGATCGGGGCGGCTGTGGTGGTTCTCTGAGTGGTGTAGGGCCGTTTGGTGGTGGCCGGCTGGTGTGTTGTGATGGAGGCGGTGGTCGGGGGCATGATGCTTCTGGTAGTGGTAGCGATAGTGGGTGTGGCGGTAGCAACAGTGGTAGCTGTGGTGGTGAAGTAGGAAACGACAGAGAGACCTAAGAGGACAAGAGAATTATTATCGCACTTTTTATTGCAAATTTTGATCAGACGTCTGCGGGAAAGTACACACTTACCCTGTTTAGTGAAACGGAGATAATTCTCTTCAGGATGTTTCACTACAATTCCTGGATCTTTAGCTGTCTTAAGCTGTTTCAGCAATGCGTCCCTGACGTCATCTACTGTAAATCCAGTGTCTGCAACAACAAGGCCATGACCCCAGGGAAACAAGATAAAATAGAGGAATATTAGACATTACACACGGTATGTAATAGCGCCCGTACAGTACGTAATAGGCCCGAGGGAGTGGACGTCCTCCAAGTGGCGTACGTTTCAGGGACAGAGGGATGAAGGGCTGTCATAACACTTCCACAGATGGCCCCGTTACCGGCGACTGTAGACTTTATGACAGACTCTTGTGCAAGAATAAAAGACGCTGAATGAGGCCAATAAAAGGTGAATGCGGGAGGATTTTTTTTTTCACCCCCTCCCTCCAGTAGTGAAAGAGACACATAGGACTATAACAACAAGGGATTGATGATCCCGAGCAATCTGAACAAAAATCACCTTGTGGAGAGCGTTATCGCTGAACACTAAACATACCAACTAAAACAACACATCACATTTCTTTATATATACATTAAACACCTCTAGTAAATTATATATACTTTTTGATGCAGGAGATATTTATGGCCTTTTTAGTTCTTGCCAAAGGCACACCTTTTACTGGGCTCTAACGGATTTTTGATGTGCCTGGAGTAGAAGAGATGCCTACATCGCTTAGTGTGATAAGAGGCACTTCACAAATAACACACTACTAGCGAAAAAAAAAAAAGGAAAGAAAATGAGTCACTATAGAAACAGATGGAACAATTAAAACCACAGCGTGCACACTGGGTAAACATTGTGTAGCCGCTTCATGCAACTCTCTTCAAAGCACAGACATGTGCACACCAAGCGAGCTCAAGTTGCGCACCAGAAGAATCTATTTCCACATCCGAGGCTGAATGTTGAAGTTTTATATACTGTATAAACGCTGAGCTGCGATTGGTCTGAGCTGTTTACAGCTTATCCAGTTAGAGATGATACTTCATACCATCGCGTATCAATCATGCTCAAAAACAAAACAAGTAACAATACAATGTCCTTTTACTACTACTACTACTACTACTACTGCTGCTGCTGCAGCTCCTCTCGTTCATGATGCATGCTTTACCTGGATGCTCTAATTCTGCTTGGAGCTTCTGTACTTGTGACTCACTTTTCTGCTGCTAGAGATGCTCCCTCATGAATACACCAAAGTATTTCTGCTTTCCAAAAATAAGTTTTACGGCCAAGTCTGTCCCTTTATATATCATTGCGAAAGGTCTCTTGCTTTTATGTTACATCATCATACGAGGGGCGTTCAAGTCAAACCGGGAAAATTTTTTTTCATTGTGCAGAATACCAGAACAAAACTAACTTTATTTCTTTTTATAAGCCCCTGCTACACTAATGCACTTATTCCTGCACTTGTACTAGTGCTTAGATACAATCAAGGTCGAAAATCTTCTCAGGATGGCGATCACGCTTTTCATCTGAAACCCTGGCCTCCCAGGAACTCCTTCAATGACCCAAGCATGTGGAGTGAGGTCAGGACTGTACGGGGAGATGCGGCAATAACTCCCACCCAAGTTCCTGTAATGTGCAAGTCCGTGAATGAGTTCCCACAGACGGATGTGTCTCCTAAACAATGCGGCAACAAGTTATTCGATTATTTTTCAAGAATGTTTACAGGAACGAATGTTTGCAGTGAGCTCCGAGCCTCCTCAAACGAGATCCAAATGAGATTTGCACCATTCAAATGCTTTACTAGGCCAAAAAGAGACTCGTCGCCGTACTGTGCTTGAAGTCTTTTGTCGATAATGTTTTCACTGATGAGAAATTTCATCAGTTTGTACAGAAAAAAAAACAACAACTGCATTTCCCTCATCAGTCTGCATGCTTTATTGTGGATTTTTTTTGTGTGTGGTGTGCACTCTATTGAAAAACCTGTCTTGTCTTAGGCATTTGTACTCGAGAAAAATCTGGCAACCGCAGAGACATAAAATACACACCAGTAATTTGCATAATCTAAAAGGCAAACCCAGAAACTCACCTTAAACTCACCTGTAAACACCGAAGTTGCCAATGCAGAACATCTCCCAATATGCTCCCAATAAAGATATTGCTATCTAATGATTTGTAATGCCACTATCCGGTGTCACACCGAAGAGCAGAGGTTCCAATTTGAGTCTCATTTCTCTCAGGTTCGCTTGTCTTGGGATATATTTTTTTCTGGCTTCCTCATTACATGAATATTTCATAAATCTGCTTTGTGACAGTTCATTTTTAAACTTATATTTGATACAAATAAAACTGAATCAAACAAACAATGTAACCTTCGTTGCTTTAATATAATAGGAACATGGTTGTAACAATAGGAACAGAATAGTTTTATAGTTTTAATAAGAAAACTGAGCTACGTGCTACATTACCTGGGTCAAAGTGAGCCTCTACTATAGCCATGATGGAGTTGCTAGGAGCCAGCGTTTTCACTCGGACACTCTGGAAATCCTTCCGTACGTCAGACTTGTGGAATAATTCGTTAAGCTACGGAGAAGTAAAAAGGAAGACATATATATATATATAAAAAAACACAGTAAAAAAAAAAGGTGTCTATTTCTTATCGAGAGCACATTTTTCTACCAAGATGAAAAAGCATGCCACTGGGAAATAGGAGAAAACTGCACTGGGTCTTGGTGCACAAACTGACATTTAAAGGCAGCACAAAAAGTAATTACATGAACACATTTTGGAGGTGGCAGTAAATGTCATGTGACTAACATCACCCCTTCTGGCGAATCATGCTGTAGGTACATCTCGTCTCCAGCTCCAAAAACACCCGAGCTTGAATCAGTAAAGATTTGACTCTCAAGTTTTTATTTTTTTTATTTTTTTATGGCTTGAATGAATAACTACAGCATTCTGACTACAATATCCTGACCATCACAGTGATTACTGTACAGACAGGACATTTGTCATGTTTCGCTTTGTCAAACCTGCTGCTGTCATCAGATGCTCATCAATGCTCATCTTACATGATTATTTTAAATATTCTTATATTGAACACCATTTCAAGAGTTCAAGATCAAGAGATCAAGCTGTACAAAAATTCCTTACTGTGCTGGATGTTACCGTGCACTGGAGCCTGTTCCTAATATATAGTACATATGTTGCGATTTTTGTCCTGAGCTGCATTCTGCTTTCTATACAGTACTGATGCGAATGATTCGATTAATGCACCGTATAACTGTGGTCGCTCTGTTGATCACAGCTACTGTGCCGCTGTGTACACTATAGATTACACTAATCATTTATTTTCTCTGGGGTTAATACTCCAGTATTGCACGAGCATTTGCACATCACTTGTGAATATAATGCTATACTGTATATCTAGGACTAAAGTTGCTTATTGCTGAACATATTTACGCTTGTTAATTTTGCTTACACATTTAACTTTTTGGTTTGCTCCTGTAATCTTAGATCAATCAATCCATCCATCCATCCGTCCGTCCGTCCGTCCGTCCATCCATCCGTCCGTCCATCCATCCATCCATTCATCCATCCATCCATTCTTCCAAAGGAATGCATTATAATCCAACTATCCAATGACACTGAGAAGACGATGAGCTTCTTCTCGAAGTCTGGTTCCTCTCAAGATTGTTTCCCTTACATCATCTCAGAGAGCTTTTCCTTTTCACCTCTGACTTGCACATCACAGCTCTAAATCTCAATCTATAATCATATTTCTAAAATGTACCTTTTGTGACAATTTATATTAAATGTGGACCTATTAAATGGAAAGCATACTGATTTAAAATACAGTTAAAATAAATGAAGTCAATACTGTATGTGCTTCTTCAATGGATTTAATTCAATCCTCAAGCAAAAACTGTGCAAATTAAGCTTTAAATCGTACAATTCATCATTTCAGAGATGGTAGTAATTTTTCAGGGGCAAGAGCTTGCAGGAACGTTTTAACAATGTTATCAGTGCAAGACAATAAAACAAAAAAAAAGTTTGTTGGAGAAGGATAAGAATACTGTAGCTTTGGTTAGGAATTGGCTAATCTTTAAATCTTACTCTTAACTTAAGATAGTATAATTGCACAACGACTATCTGTAGACTTCTATTATTGATTATAGTTTTATGACTTCTATTATAAGTAAACAGCTTGTACTTATTAAAGAGTGATATAGGATACATGTTCTGCAGTTGTACTGCACTGCAAAGACACTGGAGTATTCCTTTATTTAAGGGCAGCGTTACTTACAGCGCTCTCGATGCTGCGAGCCGTCTCACCGAACAGCTCTGACTTGGGGTCATCCAACTCTGGTGTGTAAAAGACCTCCTGACCGTCTACCTGGTCCAGGTGCAGGAAGCCATTGAAGCGCATGGTGGCTGTGTGGGAGAGCAGATAGACACATATTTAGATGCTTGGGTTAAAAAGGTCTCATCTACAGCTTCACCTTACGGCCGAGTAACACAATGGTGGTTGGTACAGTGCCAGTCTGCAGGTTAGTAATGAGACTGTTGCAGTTAGTCAGGGGTGTATGCTGGGTCCGCTCTCGGTGTGAGACACCTTCTGTAGTGAGAGCGGTTTAGGAGGTTTAAAGGAGTGACCGATGTGGACAGTGGGGGAGGGGGATAAGATGGGCTGAATTTTACCAAACCGAGTCCGGTCCCAGAACTTGACAGAGGCACTGAAGACTGCATAGAAAACAACGGGTTAGACAGCAAGGCTGACAAAAAACACATACAACATGCACATTACTGATTTAAGGTTTTCAATTAAAACGATTTTATAACGCCCTAGCTCTTTTTGAAGGTGCCTCTTCATTCGGGTCATTGCTAAGGTTATTGAAACTATATCTCAGTGCAGAGCTGACAGCGGTAAGTGAAAAGGGAGGCCCGGTCACTGCGCGCTATTGAGGAGTATAAATAATAAATAAACCAAGCATTGCTTTTGAAGGAGAAGGGGAGCTGGGAAAGATTTAGTGTTCTGTATACTGCGTAATCAGCTGAACAAATTGGCCAAATCAATCATGCTTGCTGGGCTTCAGCTCGCCTCAAACTGGGAAGAGCACTACTATGATTATCGTGAAAGATAGTTGTAATTGTCTCTCAATCCCAGGGATGCGTGAGTGACAGAAGCTGGTTAAAATCACATGATAACCCCCTTTTCCAACTCCTATCTGAAGGGATTTTTCCCCCTCCACCCCCCACCACCCCAAAAAAAAAAGAAAATTAGTTTTGCAAATGAATTAATCAGATTATGAATCTGTAACGTTTGAGAACAGGAGTTTTTCACAGGCTTGGCAGTGACAGAAATTGCCCCGCGGGCTTGAATTAAGAAGCTAAATTCCCTGCCACATCCTATTTTAGGTCATCATTTTTAATTTCCTGAGCACTGCATTAAACCTGACAGTCGCATTTTATTACCGGTGCGGTGGGTGTGGTAAATTTAATTCCATGCAGAGTTAAACTTCATTTACACAGCCTCTGTAAACTAATACCTAACTCGATATCTATTTTGACATTACCACCAGAGTGGGATCTCATTATTTAAACATCACTGCATCTATCATAACCAAGTTAAAGCACTGATCAGACTGGCAGGTCTCTGTATTCATACAGGAGCACAGGCTTGGACAGGCTTGGAATTATTAATGTAGTTATCAATCATCAGGGGGTAACAGACACTCGCATCGCTCTGACACGCAAGTTATCATGCACTCGTCCTCGTTGTATGTTGCTGATCCATGGCATGTGGTTGTGGAGGACTCAATGTTGAGAGATATAAGGCGAGAGGCTAACACTTGACCTGACGTTTCCACATACACAAACCATCTACCTGCCTCGTTCTGTCAGCTCAGTTTTGATTGCGTGCTACTGCGGGTAATTCCATGGGCATATCCATAAACCAGATGGGGAGGGTGGTGTTGAAAGAAGAGCGTGTTTCTTTGTTAGGATGTGATCTATAGCCTAGTAAAGCATGCTGTGTGGAAATAGTTTGTTTTCTTTCCTGTTCACACAGCCGAGAAGGCCCTGCTACTGTACATGACTATGATTTCTCTGATTCCTTGCAGGTTCTGAACGATTCACCTTAAAGCTCGACTTCCGCCTGGGGCTGCTGTTGTAGTTGGATCCATATGATCACCTTAAAGATTTGCATTTGCAAAGCATTTCCGGATCCGATAGATTCATACCTACAGTAGGAATTGTTGCTGTAACCATAAAAAAAATGACTTAAAGAAGAAAATTGTTTCCCTTTCAATTCTGGTTCCTCTCTTTCATCTTGACGGCCTTTCCATGAACTGTGTAAATAATGGACAAAGCCCTCTGTGATGTCACCCCTAGGTTTTATTAAGACTCAGTTACATAAAAATTCACACCCTGTCATGCATGGAAATCTAGCTATGGAGCCCAAAACGTTTTTTTACCAGGCTGCAAACATGTGCAGTTCTTTGAATGACCAATTTGCTCTAAAAGCAAGTCAGTCTCCATAGATCCCCAAATATCTAACCATATAACAGAAATGAACATGTTGGCACTACCATGTTGGACTAATTTTTCAGAACCGTAGGTAGACCCTTGGTGGCATGGTGGCTTAGTGATTATCAATGTCGTCTTGCACCTCCAGGGTCCAGGTTTGATTCCTGTCCAGGTTCGATTTGCATGTTCTCCCCATGCTTGGTGGGTTTCCTCCAGGTACTCCGGTTTCCTCCCACAGTCCAAAGACATGTCGATTAGGTTAACTGCCATTCCTCAAATTGGCTGTTGTATGTGAATGAGTGTGTGTATGTGCGTATACCCCGCCTCGTGCCCTGGGATAAGCTCCAGGCCCCAGCGACCCTGTACTGTATATAGGATAAAGTGGTGTAGACGATGACCGAGTAAGCGAGACATTGGCCCTTGGGTTTTTCTTGCCATTGTTGCCGCTGGCTTTCCAATTAGGAATCTAAATCTGCACCCTGAATGTACTGTAGCTTCATTTGAGATCACCAGGTGATCTGACTAAATGTGACATGCGGAGATGGTGTAATTATTCGCATCAGAGGTACTTACATGGGCAGTTAGTTCCATCTGAGTTGAGAGCTGTGGTCTTGCCATCAGGGCAGCAGCCGAAAGGTGTGTTATCGCAGGAGGAACGTGCTTCACCTGTAGGGAGAGTGGTGGCTGCTACAGTGGGACCTGCAGGAAGACACGACGTGGCGATCCGTAACAAAACTTTTAACGGCATGCTGATAAGCAGTTCATTGCTAGGAAACTGTCTCCCCGTGTCCTTCATAAAAACTGAACTTCATGGCTAAAAGAAACTTGCTGAAGCTCCTTTTAAATGGTCATTTTGCAAGACTAAAGATGCATTACTGCACTGCTACACCTGGTTATCTGTGCAGGGTCTTGGCTAGGCCGGTTTGATGTCATGATTAGAATCTAACAGAGTGAGAAAAATCAACTGTAAGATATTAACATTCTAAAAGAGTTCACAGCAATATATCTACACTGAACCATCCAAGGATGTATAAAGGCTAGTAGGAATTATGTAGAGTTAGAGGTCAAAGTATAAATTACTTTTCTCTTTTTTTTCCCTTCTGCAGCTTGTCATGTGGCTCCACTATGGTAGAACACGTACAATTACTTGTCCCAAGCCTGGTAGCTACAGCTGCTGGTTCGACAGTACTGTATGTGGCACAGATTACTCCTGATGGGTTGAGGAAAAACAACTCCCTCTTACCCGAACAAGCCATAAAGCTGTCAGCAGGGAGATGTTCAAGGTCTCTGTGAGCATGAGTGAGGCAGTGTGAGACGAGCGAGAAACAGCGCAAGAGCGAGTGGTGGAAAATGACATTTGGTGCGAAGCAGGAGAACGGCCCTGGGCTTATATTCGCCACCGTTTCAAACAGATTTACGAGCCTCTGCTCCTGAAACATGGGGGAGAACATCAACCCTAACAATGCCTAGGCTATTGGACATCTGGGAGGCAAGAATGTGCCATTAAGTGACCCCAGTATACATTGGCTAGTGAACAGATCAAAAATGTCATTTTTAAAAAAAATAACGTTTTTATTCCCAATGAGACTATTCTATTCCAATTGTTCGACTAACAGATTACTTAAGTTATTAGACTAGCAAAGAGAATGATATCTACACCTTGTCACTCTCCATTTGATCAGTTCAGTTAGGTAAAAACACACAATTAGCTGACATGGGTTCAGGGAGCAATTGAGGGCTTTAAAAGAAAAAAAAAAAAAAACTTCACAGGCACTGAGGACTGGAATAATAGCAAATGGATTATGGGCTTTGTTGGAGAGAGAGCCGACACGCAGTCCCCCAGATATAAGCTGTAATTTTCATGCATTCAGATGTTTAGCCATGGTTCCTGTATGCTGCTCTGTCAACATTTTTTTGTGCAGCACAAAAGTTCACAGTCATGCAGAGACAGATAGCAACAGCTAGGGCTGTGTCCCAAAGACGCTTTTGTTATTCTTTTTTTTTTTTTTCTTCTCTTTTACAGGTAAGCTGTAATTTACTATGAAATTATTTCGGTGGTTTCAAATAAACCAAGTAGGGACATCAAAACTAAAGTTATTCTAGGTCATATTTCAACCGTGCAAGCCTGGCATAAAAAAAAAACCCACCCAGGTTGTTTGTGCTGCAAGATGCATTGAGAAAGCGAAAAGAAGTGAGAGGTCATTATTACCGATTGGTTCGTCTCCGCTTGCCTCCACTGTGCTACCCTCCGTGTCGTCATCCCCACTGGGCTCCCCACTGCCTGAATCCTCAAAGCCGGAGGAGGGTGATGGAGAGCGGGGTGGATGGTGAGGAGTGGTTGGGGGGCTGTGGGTGGGGATAGGCGTGGATGACTCCAGTGCCGGAGGAATAACTTCCAATAATTTGTTTGAGTTGTCCTCCTCGTCGTAGTCGAATGGGGTGGTGGTGAGGCCATGGTGTGTCGGGGTGACCTTGACGGGTACGGTGGGAGTGGCGTGTGGAGTGATGGCCAGGGGGGTGGGCTTGACCCCAGGCTCAGAGATGGATTCTGAGAGAAAGCAGGAATGGATTGATGGGTAAGCAAAGATGGAAATGCTTCTACAGGTCCCCTATGATTTCCTAAACTATCTGGTTTCTAATTTTGCTCACAGTGGCTCCCTACAGAAGCATCCTAATCCTGGGCTCTGTCATGAATGGCCAGAAGATTGCTATTCAACTCAGATGAACAGAAAAAAAACCCCACAACAATGAAATCTATGAATAAACCTAGTCCCACCTGCGATAAACTTCGTGTTTCAGTTAAGTCATTTAGGCTTCATTGAGTCCAAACACCTGAACTCTCTGCAGAATAGCTTTGAAACTCATCCAAGCTGCTCAAGAGCCTTATTCAAGTGATGGTAGGACAATATAACACTGACTGCTGTTTCCAGGTTACTAAATATGAAAATGTCATCTGAATCGCTACATCAACTGTTACATCATGTGAAAATCAGTGGCACAACCCAGATAGAAGGTGGCATGGTTGATTTTAAGCAAATGAGGCTGTAATGACAGGTGTGTACTGAAGGCCATAAGTCTTTCACATCTTCATAGCATGTGGAACCTGGGCTTAAACCCATTCACCCACCCGAGTCCGATATCTCAATTTTGTAGTCAAACTGTAAATTCTGCCTGAATGTACCAGAAGTTTTTTTTTTATTCGCAAAAATGGCCGTGACTTCAATAATGGGTGCTTTCACAAATGCAGCATTTATTCCATTTGAATCAAACCCTGCTGTGCTTTCATCTTTGGCACAGCTCGCTCGGACAGGTGAGAACACAATGAGCGAGGGAATCAAACACGCTTTGAATGCAGTGAGAGAACAGGTTCGACCCCAAATCCAGCTGACTGCAGGAAGCAGTGAAGGGTTGTGTGCAACGTTGTTCTGTAGAGTGACACACCAGGTGCAGAGCTCTAGACCTGCAGAAATGTCCAATGTCTTTGAAAAAGTTGGACTAAGCAAAGAAAGAGTGGGTGGATAACCCAAAAAAAAAAAAGAAGGAAGGATGAAGTCCGGTTTCATTTGCAAATACAACTCAGTGTGTTTTTAGTTAGTTTAATTATGTGTTCTATAAAAAAAAAACAACCAGACCAAATAACAAATGAACGGAAAGTAACAAAAGTACCAATTTGCCTTGAATCACACTCTGCAAATGGAATAAAAGGTGTGAAAGCACCCTTAGGCTGTGTTCTCGCTGTTTCATCATGCTAATGTTTGCCGGGGAGTGTGTCTTGATGTTGAGAGGGGGTGTTTGAAACAATCTTTGACGGCTTTGTGCAGTTTGATTTGTGTGATGCCAGAATTGGTCACTTCGAAAAAAAAATGTTTTTTAAACTTTTTGGTTAAAGCACGAGTGAACGAGAAGCACGAGAACGCCTTAGAAACTCGCAGTTAGGAAGTTAAACCCAAGTCAACAGCACCCCTTCTGGCTTTGTGAAATACCGCGGTTAAATTAAAACCATCAGTCTGTTAGGCATACTCTGAAAAACCTGGCTACAAGCACAATTACTGCACCATACACCAAAAAGCTGCAAATGCAAATGCAAAAAAAAGAAGTAAATAACATACTGGAGTGACTCCTAGATGTTTTCGCATATAAAAATCAACAAGGGCAAATATCTTTATCATGAGTGCTCTTGAACAGCACATAATGAAGGGCTTGTTCACTGTTGACTGCCTGAATTGGAATATGTGCGCGAGTGTGTATCTGAAGATATGAATTATATATAGTGAGAAGTTTGCGCTCCTGTAGGCTTGCTTTAATCACATACTTCTCGAGTGCCTAGCGATAAATGATTGATATAAATGGGGCAGAAATTTGAGGTTTCACTCCGGCTTCAAAGCCAACACACTCCGTTAGCGGAGGACTCTGGCGCGCAGCCCGTCGCTCAGAAACGGTAAAAGAATGAGCGCCGGGGCTGCTGAGATGATGCCATTAAATGACACAAGAGCCTTGTGCAAAGTACAAGTACCCTCCAATGAAAGTGATAAACAGAAGCAGTGCGGCACAGGGGAATTACGGTACACTAAGAGGAGCATGGGATCAGGGGAGCCACGCGGCCGTGACAGTGGAGTGGCCTGCGTTCTGCCTTCTCCGGTCCCTCATGGACAATCAAACCGCACTTAATGTAGATTGGGATATCATGCATGCAAAAGATGTTGTCTTAAACTGCGAGCTCACTATTTTTTTAGTAATTACCTGGTGTAAAACAACATAGATTACAGGAATAGTATTTATGCGGCAGCTCTTGTCAGCTCGTCTTTAAAGTAGAGCAAGTTGCAGCAGTTGTTATCAGTGCACGTGTGTGTTGTGGCATAGACTGGGTTTCTCCTCACTGACACGTGCCATTCAGAAGCCCAGCTTTCACTTCATGTTCACTCGAACAGAAAGTTGATGTGTGACGTCTGGCTCCTATTACACACTCTCACACACACACACATGCACACACATTGTGCACCAGCTGAAAAGAAGCCCGAAACTGGCAGTTCAGTGGAAGCGTAGCTTAATCATGTTTAACGCACCATTTGATTTTTTGCCAGGAACGTAGCAATATTAGAAGAGGGGGAAAAAATCATTGACATCTTTAGCTGTCTCAGATGGGAAGTTATCGTTACCGTTTTTTTTTTTTTGTCTTATTCCCTTATACTGAAGAGAGAGAGAGAGAGAGAGAGAAAGAATTAGGGGGTGATTAAAGGGATAATTCAGGTTTTTTAATTTGAAGTCTCTCTTAAAAGAGAATTAAGGTGCATATCAGTACATTACCATAGGTCTTGGTTTTTATGAATTTTCCAGCTCCGCACATCTCTGCAACGCAAGTACTATGTAATTAATCAGGGCCAAAATCCACAACCGTCGTTCCATGCAAAAATGTATTCCAATGTCCAGCTGAGACTCATATGAAGCTGCTTTCTTCCTCGGTCAAGTCCCACTGAGTTCAATCGAGTTGCTATCATTCAAAGGTAGAGTACATTAGAATAAATTTGATGCATTTCTTATGAAACGTACTGGTTGTTTAGTTAACTGGAACTATCCATGTTGGCCATTCCCGCGAAAGAAAAGAGTTCAAACTGATACTAGATACCTATACTCTACTCAGCTCAGTGAGACTGCACAAGCTTCATACAGTAGGAGCCTTTGGAATGCATTTTTGGACGGAACGATGGTTGTGGGATTTGGCCCCCGATTACTTACCTTGTACTCGCGTTCCAGGTAATAAACTTTATGGTCGGCATGCAGAGCAGGAAATTTACACCACCCAAGACCTATTTTGTTGCACATACACTATATATATGCCGCTCAATTTGGATTTAAGACAGAAACGAAGAAACCAGAATTATTATCCCTTTATAATAAAAATAAGAGAGCAGTGAAATGATGAACAGCAAATGTAAAAAAAATTTTTTTTAAAAAAGCTCGGGCCAGGACTAGAAAATCAATGCTACCATAGAGGCAAAGAGATGCCTGTGCCATATGCTGGCGTATACAGTATGCTGCCAGTTTGCCACAAAAAAAATACAGGTGATGACACCATATGCAAGCTGAAAAAGCTGCCAAGACTTGAACGCTCACTGTGCCAAAAGTTTCTCGAGCGTTCGAGCGAGCTGATAGGGCACCTACGAGCACTCCTTCATTCTGCTAGCACCATGACGTATTCAACAACTCACATAGCAAACCTCTCTCTCTCACACACACACACACACACACACACACACACAAGCACAGAGACGTAGCTTGCAGGGAAGCTTATGAGCTGCCTTAATGACATGGATGTCATTTGTTCAGGATGGTATGAGTTCAGTGGGATGTGAGAGACCAGGGCAAAATGAGGCCCTAAAAGAAAGCAAGAGGGAAAATAAAACAATGACAGACAGAAACAAAGAGGGAAAGAGAGTTTGTGCTAATTCCCACTCAGTCACACGTGAAATGAGCTCGTGATTTAGACCTCCACCTCAGGGCTGAGGAGCAGTTGGAGGTCTGGATGCTACGGATGAAATTAATAACAGCCGCTGCTGGTGCTTTCTCCGCAGGCTGGGAGACGACGGCAGCCTTTCTTTGTTTCGTCCAAAAAACTGAGAGAAAACGCGATGCTGGCGATAGGTCGAGTTACATTTATGGAAGGAAATACAAGGAGCTGATAAAGGGATGAAAGATAGGGAGGAAGAAGGGAAGTAGGGAGGATGAAAAAAAGTAAGGGGGGAGGGAAGCAATGAAGCAAAGTAGGAAGGAAGGAAGGAAAGAGGAAGGAAGGAAGGGAGGATGTAAAGAAGAAAGGAAGGCATAAAGGAAGACAGAAAGGAGGGAAGAAAGTAAGGAAGAGAAATGTAGGTACAAAAATGCAGGAAGGAATAGAGGGAGAGAAAGAGAGGATGGAAGGAATGAAGAGAGGAAGGAATAGAGGGGGAGGAAGCAAGAAAATAGGAAGGAATGACAGAAGGAAAGAAGGACGAAATGAAGGAAGATAGGGAGATGAGGAAGAAATGGAGGGGGGAAGAAGGAATGAGGGAGGGAAAGAAAGAAAGACAGAAAGAGAGAAGCTATATTTAGAGAAAAAAGGGGTAAAATTGAGGAATTAGATAAAAATAGAAAAATGCAAGTTAGAGGAGTGGATGATGGACAGAATGAGGGCTCTACACTGTGCACCTGAACCATGTGTGGATTCAACACCGAGCTGTAACATCAGGTCCGACTTCACTGGATGGCAGCTGGAATTCGAAGTGAATGACGTTGTGTTGGTGCGTTAAAATTAAAAATAAAAAAAACGTTTAAACCAGGAGACGGAAAATAAATCGATTCTCTGGGAGATGAATTTGACATTTAACATTTGAAAGACTGTATGTTGCAAAAGTGCCAGGATAGTAATAATAAATTCAAACAAATAAATACATTAATAATGTTTTTCTCGCATAGCCGTGAACCATAAACAATATCACGGCTGTATGCGACCAGCTGGAGCCTCAGTTGAAGAAGAGCGTACAAAGCCGGGATGGCAGCAGTGCGGAGCTCCTGCAGGTGAGCAATTCAGGTGAGTTTGTGTGTGTGTGTGTGTGTGTGTGTGTGTGTGTGTGTGTGTGTGTGTGAGATTTTTGGCCACTAGAGTCTGAGCATGCTACAGAAGCCAGCAGCTGGCACTACCCGTCACACATGCTGCCTGCATCAGTGCCTGTCTCCGAGCAGGTCCCTGTAGAGCTCCTTCTGACGCAGGCTGCCATTCTGCTCTTCACAAGCTGCCAGCACGAGACCCGCTGACCTCGGCTCGCTTCCAGAAATCCTTCTCCTCATAAAACGAGAGATAAGAGCCGAGACGGAGAGAAAGACGGAGAACCAGCGGAGAGGAGCAGCGGCGAGGTTTTCCCTCACACACGCAGTGCTCGGGACCTCCTCCACACATGAGCGGTGCAAACCAAACAGCCAAAATGTCACCTGCTATCAGGGGACTCGAAGCCGCCGGTCTGGAACCACGCAGCATCACTTTATCTACAGGGAAGCGTCTGTCACCTGAGCCCCAGAAACACTCTGCCGCAACCCGAATACACACAAACTCACACCTGCACAATATACCATACACACAGACAAACACACACACACACACACACACTCTACCACATTGGAGGCTTTAACTGCCATAGGGAGTATCCCAGCAGACAGGTTATTACTGTGTGAAGTTCTCGTTCATCACAACTCCATTTGCCGCCACAAATAATTGGTACAGTACACGCCTCAAAAACTTTCAGACAGAAAAAAAAAAGCCTATTATCATATTTAAAAAAAACTATTAAGTATATTCTCTCTCTAAATAGTCATTCAATACACATTTGTGCCGTGTTATGGTGCATTTGC
>JAQMYJ010000015.1:9755675-9786565 GCA_030014305.1 Clarias laeviceps
AAATCCCCAGTATTGTTGTAGAATGTAGAAAATAAATCACTAAACAAAAACAAAGAAATTTGCAAGTGACCCCAAACCTTTGAACGGTAGTGTACATTTGCATGCTCCGGGCATTGTTTTTTTACATGCACAGTGGACTGAATGTTCATGGGAAGATAGAGAAATATACGCAGACTTTATTCTTTAAGTTATTTATATCAGAAGCTCATCCACCATAGTGCCGAGACACAGGGTCAGACCTAGAGCGACCAACAAGTGAAGGTAATTTCTAAATCAGAAGTAGTGATATGTTCTAGCACCTCCAGGATTTGATTTGATAGGGCTGTCTTGGTGTCACCGAGCGCTAATTTCCAATTTGTCCAAATCGGCCAGGTTCTCTCGAGGGCTTTTTGTGCTCTCAAAGCTCTTGTGGTCAACATGTGGCCAAGTCAAGTCAACTGCAGAAATCCAATGAGATTTCCATTGATCTGAGCTTGGCCAGTGGGAGGAAGAGGAGGTGCACAAGGAGGAGGAGAAGGATGAGGCAGCCAAAAGCTCTTTGCACTAGTAGAAAGTTCTCCAAAAAAGATTGATTTTTCACAGCTGCCACAGAAACTTGACTGAGCCTGGCTGGAAGGCCTGAGCGGCATTGGAGCAGAAAAGTTAACGGGAGCAAAGATAAAAAATAAGGAGGAGGGGGGGGGGGGGGTAAGAGGGGAGACAGAACGGAGAAAGTGAATGGAAAAAAAAAAGAGGAATGTGATGAGAATGAATGTGAGTGTGAGGTGTGTGAAATATGAAGTTCTGCTGAAGGCCTGAGGGAATCACTCTGCTCTGATCTCTCTCTCTCTTTCTTTCTCTGGAATACCTATGTGTCTTGATGCTTAAGGAGACCCAGTGCTTGCATTCAGGTTTAGTGGTACAGTAACAGCCCTCCGATTCACCACTGGTTACCGAGTAGCTGTCTTACTAATCTTCATAGAAATCACAAGCAGGGACCAGCGAGGGGAAAAAATAACCTTTTTTGCAGGTTACTCACCTGTACATGGGCCTTGGCTCTGAAGCAGAATATCGACCTGTTTCTCACATCTAGTCTTCTTCAGCTCACACTCGTGGCTGTAGTTCTTCCCGTCTGTCCCACACACCTGCGAAGAATAAAGGCAAAATAATGCAACCTGATAATCTGATTCGACAGCTGGAAGTTTCTTTTTTTTTTTTCTTACAAATTGAAAAACAACACACCTCGCTGCGAGGCACGTTCTGGCAAGTGAAGTCACACACGCAGGCTTCATCCTCCCTGTCTTCATCCCACGAGCCTCCGAATCTCCGACAGCGCTCTTGTTCGCATGCCTCCACCCCGGAGCCTGAGCCTCCAGAACCGCAGTCTGCGGAAACACGGATACGCCCTTCCGTCATACGTACAGCATTAACCCATTTTAAAAAACAGAAAGGAAGACTTGACAACAATAGCTCAGCTAGGAAGTGACAAAATTGAAGCATAAAAGACATAGACACAAGAGACCCAACGAACATAGTCACGCATTTGCATATCTTAATGCGACACACCGCCTACTAATGAAGGAAAAATGAATAATTCTTTGACACTTTAAGCCAACTTTTTTTTTAATCAGTTTGCTGCAAAGAATTAACAGGTGGCGGCTAAGGAAGTAAATACGGCACATGCCGAGCGGTGTACGCCGAATTCCTTTTTGTTAGTGGAGACTGAAGTCAAGGCAGTGCTGAAGACATGAGATAATGACCAACCAGGGAACAAATGACCAAATAAATTAACAGCAACAATACTGAGCCTTAGGGGGCGTTTTAGCTCAGGAGTTAGCACCGTTTCCTCACACCTCAAGGGTTTCGGCTTTGAATCTCGCCTCGGGTCTACTTGTATTGTATGTGTATGATGTTGCATGTTCTTCCCATGCTTGGTGGGTTCTGCGGTTTCCCTCAGAGAGCACACACACACATTGGTGTTCCCAAATGGCCTGTAGTTTATGATTGGGTATGTGATTTGATGTGTGTCTCATCCAGTGCATGCCCTGATTTGTGACCTGAGCACCCTGAGAAAACCTCCTAAAACACGCCTTGCACCTCCAGGGTCCAGGTTCGATTCCCGTCTCTGTCTGCATGGAGTTTGCATGTTCTCCCTTGTGCTAGGTGGGTTTCCTCCAACAGTCCAAAGACCTCCAGATTAGGCTAATTGCCGTTCCCAAATTGCCCGTAGTAAGTATGTGTGTGTGCCCTGCGATGGATTGGCACCCTGACCAAGGTGTACCGTGCCCTAAGTCTCCTGGGATAGGCTCCAGGTCCCCGTGACCCTGAATACGGAATAAAGCGGTATAGATGATGATGAGTGAGTGAGTTGAGGTTATATTAAATTTTTTTTTTTGCACTGATTGCAATTTTGTTTTTGTTTTTTCAGATTAAAAAAAAAAAGTCTGGCCTGCCGATGCTGATTTCCCTTTTTTCCCCCCCAACAAGAAGTTTATTATATGTATATAATAAAACAAGGACTCTTATATAACTTTTACATTTTCTCCCAAACTGAACAAAGTCACAGATCTTTCTCCGGGTTCCTGATCAGACCTTTTTTTTTTTTTTTAAATCCAGCTGAAATTGAAAATCCAACATGTAGGGTAAAGGTTATTACATGCTTCTTTCAGAAAGTTGCTGCACCCACACCATTAAGGTGTGTTATGGATTTCTGATAATGTGTGAACTTTTCCTTGCCTGACCCTCTTACATCTTTCGTTGTCCATAAAACAACCCCCTTGTTGCACCTCCTCACTCCATGTATGGTAATACTTCCTCTGGCTTCTAGCAATCCTGCTGTCTACAGTAACTGGAGCTAATGTGCTTCCTATTGTTTGTCTGTTTTGGCGTCGCCATATGGCTTACATGTTAATGACTTTCGTTCTTTTGACGTATGTGACGTACGTGACACAGTGCAGAATCTGTTAAATCCAAGAGTGATTGGCTGATCACTGGTCATGGCTTATCACACTGAAAGCTCAATTCTAGACACACAAGCTAAATTTTTTTACAATGATAGGTCTGTTTAAAAGTTTAGAAATGGCGTCTCAGTACAGGTGAAAGTTGCATCTTACACTTCTGTTGTTGAATTGGTTTAACATGGCATGCTTGAAACATCCTTTTCCACTACAGGTTATAAAAAAATAATAATTTTAGCTAAAAATTCCTAGTTACCTGAACACATTCAACACAATCACACATTTTATATATATATAAATGTATATATATGTGATTAACTTATTGGAAAGTCTTTCATGTCTTTCATGTCCTTATGACAGTGGCATTAGTGGCTGAGTGGTACTGTAGGTTTCTCGCCTTCCAGAAGGCCAGGGTTCAATACCCACCCAATGCCCAAACCACAGCCACTAGACGCAGTGCTGGTCCCAAGCCCAGTTAATAGGGGAGGGTTAGGCCAGGTTACATTCGGCGTAAAACCTGTGCCAAGTTGTGAGTGCGGATCGGATGGTCGGCTGTGGCGATCCCTCGACCGGAGCAGCCAAAAGGCCAACAAACTTCTATGATTAAAATTGCAACCCTGTTACTTTCAGCCCTGTGGTAAATTGCCATCATTGCCAGAACAATAAATGTCTTGAGCTAAATTCAATATTAAAAAAATATTACAAAAGCTTAAAGCCAACATGATCAAGGGCCTTAGTAAATGCTGTATATATAATCATCACTGTGAGTCATGTTTAATTTAAGCCCTGCCCCCAAACATCGGCTGGCTCTCGTGTTATTGCTGCATATAACCCACAGCTAGAGACACCCCACAAACATACTGTAATAAGTCATTTACAGTTTTACTTTACTTACATTTTTCCTCCTTAATAGGAAAAAATGGAAACGCAAGAGGACGTCTATTACATTTAAAATGTCCCAGAGCTGTACCAATCCAAACTGGAATATACAAATAAATAGCTGCCACGGCTGATGAACAGAGAGGAAAGGGCTATAAGGAAAGGAGAGACTAAAGCATCCCGTGCAGAAGCACAACAGCCCAGGGCAGACGGAAATTACTCGGTACAGCAAATGCCGTCCTGTGTGATCCGAAATTGAATGTCTGTGTCAGCATGACTGACAATTCACAATGACACTTATTCAAGGACACGCTGCGTCTGGAAATGGAAAAGAGTGACTGAGGAATAAGTGAACTATATGACTGATTTGTAGTTTTGTCTATGGTCTACCATCCGAAGCAATTCATGTTACCACTTTTGACTAACGCCATCGATCCGGAATGGGAAACCTGGCATTAATTCGGCATGAGAGAATTAAACATATTTCTCTATCTATTAGTTTTTAGTCATTTTTAACAATCCATGTCATCATCAGAGAAGATAAATGAAATGCAAACCTATGGAATCTCTCCGCTGATACTGTACGATGTGATAAGCTAAATAATATACATAACATTTCAGCTACAACCAACTTAATTATGCAGAAAATCAGTGTCGTTGATATACTGTACATCTAGTTCGTCTTTTCTACTAAAGTATAAATAGATAGTATATCTTTTAATATTCAGTTTACTCCACTGAAATACATTGCCTGGCTATGAAAAAAAAAAAACACTGAAAAGGGTTGAATTATTGCCCTGCATCAAGCGAAGTAAACAAATAAGGAGATTTAAAATGACTGGAACTGGGTTCAGCCCTGTCCAGCACATTATTGAAACCGAGAAGGATAGTGCTGAATTCGCAGAAGAAATGTAATCGGAGAAAAATAGTGACCGGAGATCACATAGATGCTTGGTGAAGATGCATCATAAAAAAAAAATCAACAGTAGAAATGAATGCTATATTTAATAGTGAAAGTAAGAGCACATTTCCACATGCACAATGCTACAGAAACTCACAGGGACTAAACAGCTATGTGGTCATAGGACATGGGACCACTTGTTAATTAAACTAATCAGGACAAAAAACACTTTGATTTGCTAGGGATCATTAAGACTGGACTTTGGAGCATTGGAAAAAGATCATGTGGTCTGCTGAGTCCAGACTGACCCTATTCCAGAGGGCATCAGGGGAAGAAGGGAAGTGCATGAAGCATGCTCTCAAAGTATGATCTGGGGTTTCTTTACTTGGTCAGGTCTAGACTCCAACTGGTTGCTGTTGTTGGGCCATTGAGCAAGGCCCTTAACCCTACAGTATCTGCCTAAGGTGCACCACGTCATGGCCGATCCTGCACTCGGTCCACAGCTATGCTAGAATATGGCAAACAAAAAAATAAACTAATAATAATAATACTTCACTGTACAGCTATATACAGTATGTGACAAATAAAGGCTTAACTAACTAGCTTAACTTAGCAATGTTATGTGGCAATAAAATAAAGTCAGCTGATGACCTGAATATACTGAATGACTAGCTTATCACACCTACTGTATGCACCTTTTTCTTCCTGTATTCCAGGACACCACATTGGTTGCCGTAATCAAAGCTAAACGCATTTGAGTGAGTTTTTGCAAGTGTAACCATGTTACTGGACATTAAATAAAACATATGTTAGGAATATACAGTAAATATGTAGCTTTGGATTTACTGCTGGTGATATTGTTGGACCCAATGTTTCTAAAAATAAAAAATAAAAAATACAAAAAAAATTTAAAAAGCTAAATCTCACCCTAAATGAACCATCTTTTCCGCTTTAAAACGCTCTCTGACCTTTGTCTAAAATCTTAAATTGTGAATAATATAAATGATTAAAAATTTCTATTCAAAGCAGACTTTTCCCTTCAATAACGGAGACTAATTGGGAAATATGAGCACTCTCTTTGTCTCCACAGGAAATCAATGGGAAGGTCTGATTCACGGGTTTAATATCCCGATGAAAGGATTGTATTAGCTGTAATTAGCATCAGCTTGAGCTTAGAGAGCTTGAAAGCTTGAAGGGCAAATCTACATACTGTACGCGCTCTCCATCAAAATGGAAGATTACCATAAGGACAAGTAGGATGTCCCATGAGCACCCTCCAAACTAGGCTGATTTGCGGCGTCTCGTAAAAGCACATTTTTTCGGTTGCATTTAATGAAAACGACTGCTCATTATCCAACTATGGATGCTCAGAGGAGATATTAAACCCTTGACTCCATCATCATGCATTAAGGTTACGGCCAGTGGACAGCTGTCGGGGAAATCTTAGAGGATCCTATATCCTAAAACGTGCCGCTATCTCGCGTTAAACGGAGTCCGCATCCCCATGATTTGTTTAACGCCGAATTCGAGAACGGCTTTTAGAAACGGAGTTGTCGGAGACTGCGGTTGGTTCATAACACCCATTTGTGTGTTAGAAGAGGCGAGCTCACTCGGAGTGAAGGGGATCAATAGAGTGCTGGTGGAACTGCCACTCAACATAAAGCATTTTAAATAGATTATAGAGCAGATCATGGCGAGGTGGAATTCAGCAGGGAAAAAAAACAGTCAGGGTGGAAGAGCATTGAGTTTATTATCCCAGATGTAAAAACAACGAGAGCACTCAGCCCTAGCAATCTGCTCACCCAGATACACCGAGCAAACACGTCCCTCGTCACATGCCTCACGCTTCAGCTCCAGAGCGTGATCGCTATTAGCATGTCCCTAATCTAATTAGGCAGCTTTGTAGATTTATGAAGAATTTTGTTAGATAAAGACAAACAAGCGAAAATGTGGAAATGCACCGATAAATCGGAACGTTATGAAACATTTGTTGCCCCCAAAATAAAAAAAAAATGTAAAAAAAACTAAGCGATGATTTTAATGGTCCCAGTACACTGACAGCAGTTCACGCTGTGAATACTTTGGCTCTGATTAAAGAGTGCATGTGTTGTACAGCAGGGCCGGACTGCAGGAGCCGTCATGGGTTGTAATCACACACTGATACAGGAAATTTGTGTAGGCTTCCTAGCTTGGACCACTGACCACTATGCATGATCATTTCTGGACAGAAATCTGTTTAGACTGCTAACGTTGCTTCGCTGATCCGAGCATTTTTATACAGATATTTAAATAAATAAATAAAATTATATAAATGAAACTTTCAGTTTCATTGTCCAACCCCTATATGTATATATATATATATATATATATATATATATATATATGAGTTTAAAAAGTGTCAGGGAAATATGCATAAACCATAACGATCAGATTGTCCCAGACACCACGGCACACCTCCAGAGGTCATTCATGCCCCGAGGATCCAGTGCTGTCCCGGGCACACGATCTACAGTATAACTGTAACAGTCAACCCGTCCTTTGTTATGATCGCCCTCACCAATTACATTCCTCAATTACCTACTGTACATTTATTAACAGCATTGTATACTGGTTTAACAATATTTATCCGAACCGTAGTACAGTATGAGAAGTCAAAGGATCAATCTTTGCTAGTCAGTCAAAGAGTCAAAGTCAATGCTTGTTTTTCCCCAACATGTGTGAAAATCCTTTACATGATAATTTTTTTTCTTATTTCTACTAAAATGCAGCAGTTCTATAAACATGGTTTCATGATTTCAAATCGTTCTCTTTTTTAATCTCAGATGTAAAAGTAAAAAAAAAAGAGATGAAATCACGTTTACCCATTTCAGTCCATTTCTACCTAAAAAGATGTCAGTACTAGATTAACAATCTGATCTACACTGATCAGCCATAAACATCAATTAACATTATATACTACAGTCATAGCCAAAGTTTGCATTGTTCTGTTGTCCATGCTTAGTGTGGCACACACAGACACACAATGCAAAGACTAAGTGAACTTCTCTCCTTTTTATCTGCTTTCAGGTGTGATTATTTATTTTGCCCACACCCGTACTTGCCCCAGGTGAGTTTAAAGCAGCATCACATGCTTGAAACAATCTTATTTATCCACAATTTTGAAAGGGTGCCAATAATTTATGTCAAATTAGCTTTTTTTCTTCCCTTTTTTGTTTTGTTTCAATACACACAAAGAGAATGAACATGTGTATAGCAAAACATGTGTTAATGCAATACTTGATTTTCTGGAAAAATTTCAGGGGTGCCAACAATTTTGGCCATAACTGTATACTATCATTATACTATTATAAACAGCCATTAAAATCATATAAAATCGACACATTTTCACTATTAAAGATATACCAGTAAACTAGTGATAGTATCTTGGACACCCAAGGCTCATTTACAGTACAAATGCATTTGTTCTGCCCGTCTGGTCCGAAAAGCCTCAGAAAAGCAAATGCAGCACAAATAACCAAAAACATTCAATGCTGGCCATGATAGAAAGGCACCAGAATCTACACAATACTGGGCTTAATGTTTTGTTGTAATGTTATGGCTGGTCAGGGTATAAAATAATACATTTACAAAAAACATTGTACATTTACAATGTCAAATGTTCAATCTAATAATCAGCTTCATCGTCATCAGACTGTGTCTCTCGTGCTCAGCATTTAAACACAAATCGCATCGCCGTCTCCTCAATCTGATCACTGATCACTGCTCACTGCAAGGAATATTATTTTTATTAACGGCTTTTTATTAGGTCATGTCGATGTTTTAAAACTCGGTCATCTGAAGCAGGACAGACATTCTGACGTTATCTTCGACAAGTAGCTGTGCAAAAATGTAATAAAGTCCTGCAATTTTTTTTTTGCCCTGTGAAGAAAAGGGACCTTAGTTAGCAAAGTTTTACACTGAATGTCTGGCCGGTAGCCAAGCCAGGGTTAGAAAGTAACTTAAGCTGTTTTGGTGAAATATATTTAGAGTTTCTTAAAGAAAAGACAGAAATATGTTACAGGAAAGAAACTTTGGGATGGAACATGATTTTTGGCTGTTTTTCAGAAACATGTTTTCCCAGACCACCTCATATACTATCTTCGCTCCATGTTTTTTTTTTTTTTTTCCTGTATTTGCCCCTGATCTGTGACCCGACTGGTCTTGCATGTAAAAAAAAAAAAAAAAAGAAAAAAAAAGTGATTGACGTGATTTGGTACTTTTCTAAAAAGTTGCACTTTTGAGCATCCCACCCACACTGCATGTAAACCGTTCTCTGGCGGCCGAACTAAAAAAATATATAATCATTTTAAAGCAGCTTCAGAGGAAGGGTGCTTGTAAAGGCACATTCTCCCCATGCATTAGCACAAAAAAAAAAAAAAAAGACATATAAAATGCATAAATAAAATGTCTGGAAGGGTAGTAGTAAGCAGAGCACTAATTAGCTTTTCCACTTTGATGTGACGGCTGCAGACGAACCTTTCTATTAGCGAGTCTAGAACGCCGAGTTGTCTGGGTTCGCTGCTCTCAAAAGGCTTCCCACTTCCCGTTCACTCCATCATGTCCTAACGAGCGTCCATTTAGCTAGGGGATTTCCATTAAGAGGAACAAGTACGCAAATAAAAAGCCAGGCAGGAATAAAGAAGCTGAGGATGCTCGTGGTGGAGTAAGAAATCCTCCATGGTGAGGAAGTCGAGATACGCGTCCATCACATGGAGCTAACATTTATAACTTGTGCACCAGGAGATTTTTGTTTACTTTTTGTTCATTGGACAGGATGTTGAAGTAAATAAAACTCAACTGGACATAAAGACTAATCGACATGACTTGTGTTGGATGAACGATCACGTCATTCTCTCTTCCCGTATATGATCTTATCTCCGACTCCAGCTCTGTCGCTTTCTTACCGATGCTTCCTCCTACTCAGGTGTATCACCTCCATATTCGCCACCCATAATCCTATTTAGCAAACGTGTATTTCATTTAAAAGGGGAGGGAGCTCGGAGGTGATGCACTGCTCTCACCTGCCACTTTGTCAGTGTCTACAAAAAGGCTAAGCTTAAGCTTAGCGGAGTGTGAAATTAAACAGGTGATAAATTTCCCGCCGTGGCCAAATGCCGGCAACACCGTCATTTTTCATTACCACAAAGTGAAAAAGTGAGGGAGGACTACCATTTCTTTTCTGTGACTAATGAACATAAATAAAGGGGGGGTGGGGGATGGGGGCGTATTGGGGAGAAATCACCTCTGTGCTTCTGAAGACTTTTGCTCTAATAAGAAAATCTTTTCTACTGCTGACATCCAGGAAGAATCCATTAGCTTGGATTCAGACAGGTCATCAAATAAAAAAGCGTGATTCCACGATTGCAGGGTGTTTCATACACATACTTCTTAGCACACGAAATGCAATAACCTACAGTAGCACAGAGTCCAATGTGTTATTATACCTGGAACATGGTAACACAGGTCTTAGAACTCATATTGTGTGCGTATTAATGCTCCAGATGAAATAAACCACAGATAATGCCTTTTTTGTACCTCACACTCCCACTGTTGTTCTCCTCATTCAAATGTGCTCTTTCAGTGTCTATGTAAATGACCTATTGCTAAGCCACGCCCATACCAGAGCTAAGCAAAGAGTTAGGGAAGGGTATCTTAAATGAGGTCACATTAGGAAGGAAAGCCTAATTTGCTTGTTTAAACCCTGAGCGATACAAATGATATGAAAAAGGCAGGGAATATTATTTTCCTCTTGTTTTTTTTTGTTTGAACACACACACACACACACACACACACACACACACTGGAGACCGATCTAAAAGTCCAAAAATGACTAAATAATAGGAGCACTTTATTATCATAAGAGATGCCTAATTTAAAATTTGGGTTATACTTCAACTGAAAAGAGAAAAAAAGACTGAGAGAACCTCATTTTCTTGCCGCATGTGATTTCCAGGAAATTCAGCTCATGCAACATGATCATGTGACTTGTGAAGCATTTCATAGGGCGGGGCATAATCAATAGTAGATGAATCATGGAAAAGGATGTCTCAAGAATAGGATGTTAAAATAGTTTTTGAAGGATTTGTAATATTTATAGCGGAATGGGATTTGAGGGGTGTTCAAGTCAAACCCGGACTTTTGATTGTGCAGCTATGAGAGTAAAAACCCTTTATCTCTCTATATAATCCTCTGCTACACTCATGCACTTATCCCAGTATTTCACTAGTGATTGGATACCATCAAGGTAGAAAGTCTTCTCAGTGCACTAGAGCCATGATCAAACTACCTGCTTCATGTCTGAAACGCTGGCCTCCCAGGAACTCCTTTAATGACCCAAACATGTGGAAATCACTGGAAGTGAGATGAGATACGTGTGCAATAACTCCCAGCGGAGATCCTGTAATGTTCTAGTGGTGTTCGTGAATGATTGTGTTAACAGTTCCAACAGATAAATGTATCTTTTCCGTAAGTTAGCGACAAGTTACGGAACCGTACTGTGCTTGAAGTCTTTTGTAAAAGTCGAACGGTATTATACCGTCATTCCCAAGAAATTTTATTCCAAGTCCTAGTTTGACTCAAACGCTCCTCATGGGCAGATTTTATGAAAATACTAAGTTGCTAAACTGAAACAGACATACTGTATTGTATTGTGAAGAATTCCGTACCTATGTTTAAAACCTGTTTACACATCTGTAAAATGTAACAGAACACAGGGGAATTTGAGACAGTCATCAGTCAATACTTAATATGGCACTCCTAGATAAAGTAACTGCTTTCTTCCTCCTCTTATCCCAGTAGCCCACCGCTATTGTTCTTTCACAAAGATGGACAGCCTGGAGCCAGAACAGTTTCTTAGCTGTAGCTCAGTCTCTATGACGAGAGCAAAAGCAGAAAGCATCTAAACCACGGCCTCTGGGAAAAGCCTATTATACAGGTCTGACTTCTCCAAAAGCAATGTCTCCACAGCCCTCAGGGAGACAACACAATGGAGTGACGAGACAGCGGGAAAGACGAGAGGAGTAAACATACGATGGTTGCCCGTCTCAGGGTCGTTAGGTATGACGGAAAGAAAGAGAGAGTCGGATAGAGGAAGCCTCACGCTTGACGTATGAAAGGTCAGTCTGTTCTGATGAGGCGACGCTTAAATGACTGCAACAAGCTTGGAGTTAAAAAGGAGCTCATCCAGACATGCCTTGGGAACACATCAGGCCAGCTGTGAAAAGAGTCAACAATAATAAGGATTCTTTTCTCCCCCGCCTCAGCCTTTGTCCGCCCTCTTTCTTTATATATTAGTTTCCCTGAAGGCTCCTGCCCCAGTTCCTGTTGGAGCACCGACGCACTCCAGCAAACACTGACACAGAGGGACACAGTGATGTGTGTATAAATAAGTGGCGTACCTTCGTCACAGCTGCCAGGCCTTGCCGCTTCTATGTTCTTCTTCTGCCTACAGGACGCCGCGCGCAGTTCACACTCGTTGCTGTAGGTCATTCCGTCAGTGCCACATACCAGGGCAGTGGGCTGACCCGCACACTGAGGGCACTCACACTTATTCTGGACGCAGCGGGCACCCCAGCTACACACAGTGCTGCCACAGTTCTCTGTTAACACACACACACACACACGACCATACAAACACAACATATAAACAAACACTCATTCCCGTTCACCCTTACGACTCATTCCACAGCAGACATCCGCATATTCGCATCCGCAAATAACCGCAAATAATTAATATGTGCATTCACAAATGAAAGATACGATGGTATGAACAGGCTCTATGTTTGTGCTTATAATGCAAGTGTACATTTATTCTCCTTATTTTGATGGTTGAAACATCATTAAGGGGTGTGAATAGAGTAGCAATCAATTCAGCTCCTAGTATATATGGTCATGAGATTTCCATATAGATATAATATTGAGCAGCACGGTGGCTTAGTGGTCATCTTGCACCTTCAGGTTCGAGTCCCACCTCAGTGTCTGTGTGCATGGAGTTTGCATGTTCTCTCCGTGCTTGGAGGGTTTCATCCGGGTACTCTGGTTTCCTCCCACAGTCCAATAACATGCAGATTAGGCAAATTGGTGTTCCCAAATTGCCCGTAGTGTGTGAATAAGCGAGTGAGTGTG
This sequence comes from Clarias laeviceps, assembly GCA_030014305.1. Classification (NCBI taxonomy): domain Eukaryota; kingdom Metazoa; phylum Chordata; class Actinopteri; order Siluriformes; family Clariidae; genus Clarias; species Clarias laeviceps. The sequence goes on from JAQMYJ010000015.1 coordinate 9,768,555, forward strand.
TGTACGTGTGTGTTGCCCTGTGATGGATTCGCACCCCATCTCGTGGCCTAAGTCTCCTGCTATAGGCTCCAGGTCCCCGCAACCCTGTATAAAGGTTAAAGCGGTATATTGACGGTGAGTGCATGAGTGTCGTTTAAAGTGGACGTCTAGAGACATGTAGATATTAACAGTACTTAAATAAAATTAACATCTGCAACAACAACAACAACAACAAAGAAATAGGACTGGAACAAAATAAAAGAGAAACAAGAAAGTTTTCGGAATCGCACGATGGTATTCGACAGGACGTCGATGAGACAAAAAAAATGCAACACAGGACTAGACAAAATAATTAAAGTGAAATACAGAACAGCTGAACGTATTGCAGTAATTAACCAGTAATACAATGGGGGTCGGAGACAGGACTACAACCAAATGTACATGACGGAATACAAACAGAACTAGCGAGGGAAAACTTGTATCTATAAGATTAATGCCAATTTATTTATTTGTCCATTCACATCTCTGGAATTTAATGTGTTTCATTAGAAACTTTATTGATTCTTTTTTTTTTAATGACACTTTTTGGCATCTGAGTCACATTTATTAGCCACAACTGGCTTGTTTATTTTTGTTACAGATATAATAATTCATTTGCATTTAATTAGGATGGGTGAAATATTTCATTTAAATAGTTGAAAGCGGGCAAGAAAAGCAGAGAACGGCACTGTGTTGAACTTGTTGCACCGCTGCACCAACATAAACAGAGATGTGTTTGCTTCTTATGACGTTAGAGCTGGTTACACCTTTAATCATACACTTGCACCTGCATAAATATAGAGCCGTTAGTGTTATATACCGTGTCTTGATCATCATGCATTCGGCATGGCCATGATGATCAGTGTTTTGTTGGGTAAGTGACTGCATGATGAGAGGCGAATAGCGGCGGAGCGGTTTAGTTCTAAGTACTCACTGCATTCTCCCTGCCCCACCACATGGAGGTCTCGCTGCTCTGTACAGGCACGTACGTGCAGTTCGCACTCGTTCATATACGTGGTGCCATCGCTGCCACACACGGGCTGCTTGGAGACCACACACTCCTTCGGGCACACGCAGCTGCGGGTCTGCTCATCACAGATAGCGCCGAACGAGCAGTTTGTGCAGGCCTTATCTGTGGGAAAAAAAAGAAGGATGTTAGTAGCGAAAAGATCAGTGAGAAGATCCATCTTGGTTCAGACTCAGGAGCCAGACTTCTCTATTCAATCTGTTTAGGCCAAGTGCCATTGATTTGCCTCTCCGCTGCCCCTTCCGTGCTGACAGGAACCTATCAAACTGTTCAAAGGGAAAGCCATCTTATAAGGTATCTGCTCATTGTCATTAATCACCTCGGCTGCTTGACTTTCTTAAACCACGGCATGGTGGCACATTGGATCCTCAGCTATGATGACCTAGAGCTCAATTAATCAGCCAAATGAAATGTGATTGCGACCGGGAGGCAATAAGCGTGGGCCAATGACAGTTACAACCTGGAGGATTCAATTAGGGATTGAACAGCTGCTGATTTAGTGCTAATTGAGAGAGGTACTCATGCATAAATCTTGCACAACGCTTGTATCTACCTGTTTATTAGGCATTTGTAAAAAGAGCCACTGTGAGCACCAGAGCTTTTCCCACAGATAAACCTTTCCACCATGCTGTATTGTATAGCATGTTACAGTAAATTTTTTTTTATGACATAATTTCCATTTCCACGACCCATGGAAATCGTACGGTACTGTATGTACAGTATGAGATGGACCACTGATTAGTGTAATTGTCATAGGTTTATCTGATCGGTCTTATTGAATGATGCTAGAGATGGACTCATTTGGTCCTTTGAATCAGCTTCAACCACTACAACTTTAGCTAAACACCAGGGTTGTTCTCTCTATCTTATACCTCTATAGGGACAGTGGTAGCTCAGCGAGCTAAGGCTTTGGGTTACTGATCAGAAAGACGGCGGATCAAGTCTGTTTTAGGTGCCATGTGTGCCCACAGAAATGTATATGCAACAAATAAAGGTACAAGGAGTCCCCTACTTACGAACAAATTCCATTCCAGGAGCATGTTCGTAAGTCGGATTTGTTCTTAAGTCCGTCAAAGAGTCTTATACACATTTTGACATTTATATACATTGTAAACCATACCAATCCATTGACTAAATCTCTGCCATCATGTGGCCAAAAACTGTAACCACGCCTAAGGAAATGGGCTCTCACAGTGTTGTCTCTGCGCCTTTAAATCGTGAGGGGGATCCAGAACGCCATTTTGTCTCCGAGTTGTTTTCCACTGTATTGGACTGTGAATTCTGTTGTGTTGAGGATTTTCCAAAAAATTAGGATAACCTACCATCAGGACAGCTTTACAGGACAGCGATTTTCTATCATCGTGCTCTCGGACTGATTCATTGAAACCGGTGAGGCCGACTCATTTCTCCTGCACCTCCACACGCACACACAAACAATATACTGGACTTTAGAGATTTTATACAGTCACTTACACACTGAAAATTTTTTATAAAATTGTAAATATTGTTATCTGGCGCATTGCAGTGTCTATTTTTTGTACAATACACATAAGCTACTTCCGTGATTTGTTCGCATCTAGGAATGTTCATGGAACCATGGTCCGTTTATATCTGTGGAAATTGGTAACTCAAATGTTTGTAAGTTGGGCACCACCTGTACTATATACAGTAACTTGTCTATATAGTGCCACAAGTTTTCACGGCTCCACAGCACCATGCCTTTGTGGTCATTCGGCATGGCCATGATGATCAGTGTTTTGTTGGGTAAGTGACTGCATGATGAGAGGCGAATAGCGGCGGAGCGGTTTAGTTCTAAGAAATGTTTTCTAAGTACTCACTGAACAGATAATGCATTCTCCAGTATCATCAATTCAATTCAATTCAATTCAATTCTATTTTATTTGTATAGCGCTTTTAACAATTGACATTGTCGCAAAGCAGCTTTACACAATCAAAAGAATTATTTAAGTTTGTATGAGATGTGAACGTGTATGAATCAAAATGATAAGACTGTCCCTGATGAGCAAGCCATCACTCATGTCCTGGTCAAGCTTCACCTGTTACTAAACCACTAAGAGGCTTTTCTCCCTGTTTAACTTCATCAGGAATCCAGTTTCCAGCCTTCCATATGGAGCCTCCAACCTCTGCTGCCCTGCTTTTAAGAGACCAGCTGTTAAGTATCCTTGGTGGTCAGCCGAGACTCAGTCAGGATATTTTTTAACAACAGCAGTTGGTTGTGAATGGGCAGGAAAATCCCACGGCGCTTGCTCTATTAGTGTGCTCCATCACTCGCCTCCTTTTTTATTTACCTCTAGTCTCCATCTCACTCTCTCCTTCTTTCCATTGTGCAGTGATTATTCTCCCTGCCTTGTTTTTTTTTTTTTTTTTTTAAACCTCCATCTCTCTATGGCAGGCATATTCATACTAAAATAGAGCCACATAAAAAAAAAAGAGTTTCATAACACAGCAGACCTGACAACCCTGAAGAAAAATAATGCCTAGTCTTGCATTATTATTATTATTACTCTTTTGCAAATTGTTTCAATATGTCTGAGCTGACCGGCACAAACTCCTGGTTCAAAATAAATACTGTTTTTTGCCTGAACGTTTCAGTGAACTCAAGACTCCCCATATACCTTGAGAGAAAGCAAATGCACAGGGTAAAACTCTGAGACGGCGAAATGGGAAAAGTGGTCGGGGCTCATCAAGTGTCGGTTAATATAAAAATTTCTAAAGAAAAAAAGTAAAAAGTTCTTCTGAAAGTGTATAAAGATTTCCAGGATTCGTCTCCCCATCCCACTCTTCATGCACACCACCTCCACGGCTGTTCACAATTCTGCCTCAGCTAGGTCTAATTTTCATCATCTGATGAATCATTCTGAATAATTCTATACATATCCTCTATAATCCAACTGGTTATGAATAAATATAGTACTTTCTGTTTTTCTGCGTGTACTTCATCAAGCTTGCTAAGCAAGGTCAGCTGCTGCTCGCCAGACGTTGCGCACAATATAAAAATGTTCCCCGTAATCGCTATTAAGCAGCTCCTGAGCTGTAAAGATAAGAACAGTTATAGCGCAGTTTTTTCCAGGTAAACAAAATGACATGGAATTACAATGATATGCATACACACACACACGCACACACACTCAAAATGGCAATAACAAATCCATAAAAATGGTCAAGTGAACGCAGCTGACAAAATGCACGACTGTTGCATGATGTGTGTGTGTGTGTATGGCTGAAGCTGTGGTCTGAATGTGGAGGGATAATTAATGGGGATAATAACAGAGCGCACTTGCGATGAAGAGCTCGGCTCTGTAAACAGGCCAGAAAAAGCACACGAGCCAGGGCTGGATTAGATGTTTGGGGCACCACTTTATTGCCCTGTTCCGCTGACGCCTGCTTCAGTGGCGAGTCAATGCCATCAACAGCACTGCTTACTGACGTTACCAATATGTGTATCTGTTTTTTTCCCTCCCTTTAATAAAGACTATTTATTACTCCTAGAATGCTAAATGGGAACCTGCCTCCCATGGGCTCGGATTTCAAATTGCATGCAGAGCTCGAAAATTTCTCTTTTCTCCTACTACCCTGCCTCCATTTTTTTCCTTTATCCATGTTGCTATTTCTATTATAAAGGTGCACAAACCTGTCTGGTGTTAGATGAAAACAAATGAGCATACGAACCACACTTGTACAGTATGTGTATCATCCATTCAATTCATACCAGTTGTGAAACATACACAAATTCATACATGAAGTAATTCTTTCCGAGAACTGAATCTATTTGTTGCCTTGCAAAACAGCATTCTCTTCTTTTTTAGTATTTTATTGGAATATAGACTTCCACATCATATGACATCATTTTAACCCAGGGGTTTCCCTGAGGCCTTTACACATTTATTCCTAAACTATGGGCAATTTGAATAAACATATCACCTTACACTGTATGTTTTTTTACTGTGGAAACACCAGAGCAGCCAGAGTAAGCCCATCAAGCATGGGGGAAACATGAAACCTGGGTGATCATGAACATGAACATGAAAATGGAGGTGAGATTCGAACCCCATTCTCTGGAAATGACCACAATGTATTAAAATAAAAATTATTCATAAGTCTACTATATTCAGTTCATCTTTTTCCTTGATTCATTTATTGTCGAATATAGCTGTTTAAAATCAAAACATAGACCAAAACTTCCTGGAGATTGTCTATGCCAGCATTCACAGTTTCTTAGATCCCATTTTTCCTATTTCTAACACATCAACTTTGAGAACTGATTGTTCACATGCTGCCTAAAACCCCTTATAACAGGTATCAATATGAGATAATCGTTCTTATTCACTTCAGTGCTTTTAATGTTATGGCTGATCGATGTATATACAGTAGCTTGCGAATAAATATGATTTGATTCAATTACAAGATGTACACTGGAATTCCGAAAAGAGATTACAAACATTATTTGGATTATTTACACATCACTAGACTAGCGTGAAATTAATAATTTGTTGAATTATACAGTGAATATATATAAAGTTCTTATCTTTTATGTATTTATTGAACACACTCATTTAACGGTTAAAATGGCTGTGGAAAAAAGCAAGTAAACCCTTGGAATTAATACTGGTTGACACCCCTTGGCAGCAATAACCTCACAACCACAAACTTCCTGTAGCTGTGGATCAGACCTGCACATCGTTCAGGGGGAATTTAGGCCCATTCTTCCTGGCAGAACTGCTTTAGCTCTGTCACATTCCATATTCTTTGGATGTCTCATGTATATGACCCTCTTCAATCATTCCATAGCATTGGGTTCTCCATTGGGTTAAGGTCTGGGGTCTGACTTGGCCACTCCGAAAGGTGGATTTTGTTTTTCTGAAGCCATTCTGTTGTGGACTCTGGTGTTTGAGGCCATTGTCCTGTTGCATCACCCAACTTCACCAACAGAGTTTGAGCTGATGTACAGACATTCTCAAATTATCCTGAATAATTTGTTGATATACTTGAGAATTCATCTTCCCCTCTGTGACTGCAAGCTGGCCAGGCCCTGAGGCAGCAAAGCAGGCCCAAATCATGATGTTTCCTCCACTGTACTTTACAGTTGGGATGATGTTTTCATGAAGGTATGCAGGATGACTTTTTTGCCAGATTTAATGCTGTGTGTTCTTTCCAAATCTTTTAATATAAGCCTAATCAATCCATAAAACATTTCGCCAATATCGCAGCAGAGTGTCAATGCTCTCTTTAGTAACCAGCGGCTTCCTTTGTGATGTCCTGTCATAGACATCCTGCTTGTTCGATGTTTTCCAAACTGTAGACTCAGATGCTCCCATGATGCCTTCAAATCTTTGGCTGCCACTCTGGGTTGTTTCTTCACTGACGAGTCTTTGTTGTGCTCTTGGGGTCATTTTGATTGGGCGCCCACTTCTTGTGTGTAGCCACAGTCCCAAAGTGTCTCCAAGGCTTTTACAATTCTTCACTGAAGATCCTCTGAAAACTCTTTTTGGCGAGGCATGGCTCACATTAGAGTATTTTTCTTGGAGCAAACTCAAAAAGTTGCAGTTAAAGTAGCTTTAGTCCTCACCTTCAAACTCATTTTTTTTAGATTCTCTTCAGATCACATTTGATGACAAATTAATGCAGAAAACCATGAAATTCCAAAAGGTTCACATACTTTTTCTCGCCACTGTAAATATTTATAAAAGCCAGTCTTGCTTTTCTCGAAAGGTCTTCATGAGAGCCAGTTCATCATGGTACTTGATGGGTTTTGCAAATGCTATTCTTGCAAGCACTGTTGCTACTAATTACCTAATGCCATATGTGCTATTTTATAGTTTTGAAAAAAATCCAGTGTTGTTCTAGAATGTAGAAAATAAATCCAAACTTTTGTATACATCAATTACCAATGAATATTATGTAATGTTAACATTATGTATAATATAGGATAATAATGAAGCGTCCACAGTGAGGCTCCTAAGAGGTCCAGTGACTGCAGGATGAACTGCTTATCAACGTCTGGCGAAGTAATGAACCGCGGCTCAGTTCTTCCCTACATTGTACACTGAATTTCAATTTGAGCAGAGCAAATTAGCTCAAAACAGTTAGAAAACTCTTACTAAATATGTCTATAAACCACGCAGGCCACGTCCAGAGCTCCTGGGTGACTGGGACACAGATTTCAAAATTCTGATAATAAAAGCAAAAGAAAAAAAAAAAGGCTTTTGAAACCATTTATGATGCATTCTTAATGACTTTCATTGACATGAAAACAGAATGAGCATAAGGTAGATAGGCCTACACGGGCCATATCTTTCGGTCAATTTATTTTTGAGGCAGTAAAAGAAAAAAGAAAAAAAAAACAATCCATGAATGGTTATTTCTTCGAATGATAGAAAGGAGCTATTTTTTCCATGTTTGCTATTTTACTGTCAAGAATAGAAAGTGAGGAACAGCTGAGAAGTCAGGATTTGAATGCTTGTTTGTTTTCATATGAAACGATCCGTGTCTGTTTTGTGGAAATAAATTCTTCTCTCTCTCTCTTTTTTTTTTTTTTGGATTTCAAAATGGAGTCTGATTGAACGAATCAGAAAATCAGAAAAGCCTCTTTCTCGTTTCACGCTTTCCTTTTCAGCGTGTCTTTGGCTCAATCATAGCAGCCCCTTCCAAACCTATTTGCGTGTGTTAATCTCCACTGCAGACCCTGAAGCCCGGGCTTGTCTCGGGCGAATAAGGAGCGAAATCTCACTATCTATGTGTCACTTATGCGCTGATGGCGTATGTATAGCATTGGAGCGGCACTTGGATAAAGTGCAGCAGTGCCTGTAGGCAGAATGCAGTCAGATAAACTCCACTGCTGCCAAATGACCCCAGGCATGCATGCACACACTCACACCATACACACACACACACACACACACACACACACAGAGCCAAGCACAACTGGCATTAACTAGAGGGGCAAATTAAAATACACACGGCGTGACAACATAACTCAACTGACTCACTCGCACCCAGATCGACAAAACCACTCGAATGGGAAAATAACAATAAAATCATACAAGACCTTTAAAAAACAGTGATCATACTCAGAGGTTAAACATGACTATTTTGGTTTACTGGCCTGAAAAGAAAAAGAGATCACACATTCTGGCACGTGTTTATCCCTCAAAAAACGTGCTGGTGATTTACAAAAAGTCTCTTCCACAAAGGCAACTTGCACAACAAATGCTTTAAAAAGGATGTGCAGTCCATTCAGCTTTGTGCTACAAAGAAGGAGAAAAAAAAAACATGACTCATGCAAACAATTGCTCTGAAGCAAGTCGCCCTGTAATTTTAACTTAAGTGCATCTTTTCAATAAAGGTAATAAGCAAGAAAAATTATAGTCCTCGCCCAGATTATTTGTGCAGCCCAGAAAAGACTGAAAGGAGGAAAATGCTAGGCAGTGGAGTGTAAGATCCTGTTCCCAAAAGCACACGCGCGGCCTAGCGATCCCGGTTTGTGTGTGATGGCTTGATCCGCCAGGGCGCCGGGTGTTTCCTTTCTCATTTCAGGCTTCATTTTACGTGCTCTCTGTGCGCTCTAAATGCATGTTTTAAAAGCAAGGCAGCATTATAGGTCCTAGAGTGTATCTGACTATTACTTTAACAAGCCTCAGAGGTCCCGCAAAGTGTGTGTGTTAATGCTCAGCTGAAATACCCCTTAGATTTGCATTTTTCTTATACCTCAAACCTTAATAACAAGTTTAATCAGCTGATTACTCGACAACGTTCTACGTCGTGAAAATGTCTGAGTGTGATCTTTGGCAAGGGGAATGACGTAATGATTAGGAACGTCATTTAGCTATGCATGAGAAATTAAGTTTTTTTTTTGTTTTTTTTTACTGGTCATCTCACCGCAACCAATTACTTCTAATTATTTCACGCTCGGAGCTTGTTTGAGTGATTAATGAGCTCATTAATGAGCTCATAACTCACTGAATAGCGAAACAGAAGAAATCTTTAGGATCGTCCCAGATGCCTACCATTTTCCCTTGAGCCCTTAATTACTTGATGATGTCACTTGATTTAGGGAGATATGCCATATGTGTGTATGTACATGTGCATGTATGTTAGTGATGAGTTGTTCATGAATGATTCGTTCTTTTTGAGTGAGTCTTTAACGTGACTCAGAAGAACGAGTAGTCTTGGAGAGAGATTCGTTCATTTTTTTATTGTATGCGCAAAGCATCGCAAAACCTCCGTAGGTTATGTACAGGAAACAGAACTGAGTGGTTACCTTTGAGTCTTTTGTTCTGATTCGTTTGTTCTTTTGTCACGTGACTCCCATAGACGCTATGCAGTGCAGTACACAGGAAACAGAATTGTGCGATTCTCCTCAATGAGTCTTCTACTCCTAGTCGTTCGTTCTTTTGTCACGTGACTCATAGACACTATGCGGTGCAATAGATTCAAAAGAACAAACGACTCGGACCAGAAGATATAAGAGGTGAGCTGCTCATTCTGTTTATCATAATATGTCCTTAACTGCATTGTAATATTTTCATTATCGGAACTATAGCCAGAATTTGTGTACGCAGACGTGTTGTAGGTCTGTTTATTGAAAATGTAACATTTTATTTTATTTCTGATCAAAAGAATGAAATGAACGAAATGACTCAAAGAAAGGATTCGTTCATATTAATGAACGAGATTCAAAGAACCGAGTCACTAAAATGATTCAAACACCACTAATGTGTGTGTGTGTGTGTGTGTGTGTGTGTACTGACTCACCACAAGGTCCTTTGTGCTTTATCTGGATGTGTTTTTGCAGAGTGCAACTGATGGCATTCATCTGGCACTGGCTGGAATAGGTTTTCCCGTCGCTGCCACACACGGGGTCGGAAATCTGCGGGCACGTATCCAAGCACTCGCACACCGCCTCGCCGTTCTTCACCACGCACGAGCTCCCGAACTCGCACGTCTTCTTCAGGCACGGGCTCGGCGCGTTCAGATCTGGATGGGAAGAGACAGGAGTTGGATGGGAAAAAAAGAGCAGGGAAGAAAAGAAGGTGGGTTGGGGAAAAAAGAAGGGGTGATAAAGGTGCATAAGCCACAAGACCATATGCCACTTCCTGGTTTTGGATTCTTACTTTCTGTAATGTTTTTTTTTTATACTTTTTTAACTACTGCGGAGAAACACACACACACACACACAGAGAATTCAAGTCAACATCCGCATCTGTGTGAGGAGGCCTTCCTGAGTGATGGAGGGATAAAACAGGACAGAGAGACAGAGAGTGCTGGGTGAGCGAGACCGAACATCCCAGAAAAGGAAGTGCTCGGTTAATAATTCAGAGGCAGATTTGAAATAAGAACATGAGAGCGTGTAGTTCAGCAGCACTGTAAGTTCATTAGGAACTGGAGTTAGCAGGACAGGGACCTACCAGCAGAGAACAAGGGAAAGAGAGAGAGAGAAATAGCAAAAGTGAGAGAGAGAGAGAGAGAGACCAGTTGAACCATAAGCCAGCAGCACGACATGCTGCCTTCCGGAGCTGAAAAACCCTTTCATCACTGGCTCGTTATTTCCCAATCAATATATATATATTTTTTTTAGTAGGGGATTGAAAAAAGCGAAGGCACAGCAGCCCATGTGGATGTGTGAAGTTCTCCAGGGGAGACGAGACTGTATTAGAGCAACAAAGTGGCTCATTTGTATGTTAGAGGTGCGAGCTCAGAGAAAAAACAACGCTCCTATACTCGTACTGGATGATGAAAGAGCTGGATAGAAGAAACGCAATGACGCCGGGTTTAAACCTTGCTCGTTGACGGAGGTTATGGGGTTTTGTGAATGCATTTGTGCCTTTGTTTCATGCTTTATAGTTCAGTTTGCATACAAGTAGGTGCCTTGTCTGCTTGTACACGTTTCCACAATTGCTCGTGTTGCATCATCCTGCAGGATGTTTATGTGCATTTATTGGCCTATATATATATATATATATGTGTGTGTGTGTGTGTGTGCAAGCTGCATCTTATATTAACTGTTGTTATGAGCATTAGCGTGTGCGCGCGTGTATGCGTGTGCGTCTTCCACTCCGGCTCCCTGCAGTGCTGACATTACTGTAATTATTCCAGGATTAGATGCCGTCCTCCTATCTGCTCCCTGCAAGGGTCCCGATTCATTACGGATGCATCGACGCATTCAATATTATACACACAAGAAGCCCTTCCTGATAAATCAGCCACAAAGCAGCCTTCTGTCCTTCTGTCTTCGCCGGAAAATAAAAGCCAAAACAGTCAATAAAGATGTCAGCTTAAAGAACTCCGGCTCTCGTGCCATCTTTACAATCCTTTGTCTCGTGTACCTGCTATAGCAACCGATTATTTTCTCTCCTCTAAAAAGCGTCAGGTTGGGTAAGCACTTTTTTTCCCTGACAAGCTGTGACCCTCACGTGCCCCTGCGTCTTGAGCGTTTCCAAAAAGCCACAGCAGACTTGTAAAACCTCTAGTACAGTGCCGTAGTCAGATTAGAGCTGGGGGTAAAAGGAAGTGCACGAGGCTGCAAAACACTCTTTAATACCGAACCACACAGAGCAAGGTCCCTCTGTTTAAGGAGCAAAACAAGACGAGACGTGCTGTTATTTCCCAATAAGACCGTGTCTGGGAGCGTTTTTATAGCTCTGAATCTGGAGAGTCCTTCCCAAAACATCACCACATCAACAGTTAGGCATCTTTTTACGATCTGTTTATGTAAAGACTCCACTGCACACGTCTCTGCGCATTGCCAGTACTAGAAAATTATAACCTCTTTAGAACGAGTGCATTAACAGACGATACAATCTGACCAATCAGAACCAAGGATTCAATAGATCCACTTTAGTGTCCTGGATGAGGATGCATTCTGGTTGCAAAAACACTGAGTTAAGTAGCTGAGCAACCTGGCGGACTCGGTTAGAACCTGACAGCAGAGTTCATTAAGAAATTTACAGTCATTAGCAAATATGTTATTGATTTAGCTACACTAATACTTTCAAACGGTGGAATTATAAAACATTTTCTCGCCTCGGCGTCCTGTCAGCGGCAAAATGATGGATCTTAGTACTGCAAAATTAATCGCGATATGGACCTGTGCAATTACAGTACGCATAGCTGGGAATTTAGGCAGAGGCTTTATTATTTGCTATTCTACTACCGTATATAAATTTGCCTGAATAAAATCACGCAGCGATGATCTAGGCTATGATCATCGCTGACCTACAGGACTGTGCAAAAATCTGAGTTAGCCTATTATTTATATATTTATTTACAGTATATACCTAAAAATTTTGTTATAGATGCACACACACACACCCCGTACATACTTAAGTTTTGTTGCACTAGAAACGTTTTTAATTACAAATATTGTTAAAGGTCAAGAAAAACATTATGTACAAGACAAAAACTTTTTACAGTTTACAGCATCATCAGTCTCCTCCTGTACCAGTTTTCGGTTCACTTTGATGCTTGAGAGAAGCTCGCTATCTGATCTGGCTTTTAGGATGCTTTCTAGCAAACTCTAATCCGGTCTTTCCGTCCATCAGCATTACCGCTCGTTTCCATCTTAAGGTAAACCCTGTCTATTTACATTCATAAAGGTGTCTCTTGATTGTGCACTTTGACACTGATGCTCTACTGTACCTCTTCCAGAGTATTCTTGCTCTGGCTAAATGTTATGAAGCGTTTTTCTTCACCAAACACTTAAAAAGGCATCAAAGACAACGAAAGTGGATGATCGCCATCCACTTTCGTCATCTTCAATGCATTTTGGTGTTGCTAAGCTTGTCAGTGCTTTCCTTTCCTTTCAAGAGTCCACCAAACTGTTCACTCCTAAAGCTTTTTCCATCTCTCTGATAGAACTTTTTGGTTTTTGCTTTTTTGCAGCTTAATCATGGTCTACTTGCTTCAATACCCCTCTGTGCCACAGATAAACAGATCCCATAAACTGCTACCAAAAGCAAATCTATTTGCTGGAAGTCTACATTTCACTTTTCAACCATATCTTGAGTCATTTGCTTCAAATCAAGAGGCAAAATAACCAAAACTGTGTCACTGGGCAAAAACTTATGGACGATAATGTAAGTTAGGTTAGCTGAAAACTTTCATTTGTATCATGCGGAAGAATGTTCCACAGAGCCAGTACACAACTAATAATCCACACTTTGAAGGGGACTATATGAAATTCTTTCAACTGGCACATAAAAAATGTAAACAGTAGAACAGAGGCTAATTTTTTTTTGTCACTTCAAGGCAGCAGCATTGGAACAATGACAATGTGCCGGAGCTTTGACGCACAGAAAGTAGCTAATTTAAAAGAAACACAATTCCGTTCTTATTTATTTAAATAGCACAGCTTAACAACAAAGAGTAACTGATAGTAGAAACTATTTTATTTAATGCATTTATAACAGAGCCCTAAAATAAATTTTGTAGCTATTTATTAAAACATTACATTACAATATTATTATTATTATTATTATTATTGTTGAAAAGGATGTATTATATACTTGTACACATAAAAGATGCTCTGACATAAGCCTGGTGTGTGTTCTTGCATTCATGAACAGATGACACAAAACACTACCGATCTAAATGTCTGTCATGATTATGATATTAAAATTCACTAATATTACTATTAAAATGGTCCTCGGTGAGAAAAAGGCAGAGAATATACTACAGAAGAAAAAAAAAATCTCAAACTCTGATGATCTGCCACTATTGGTCATTCACAACCAGGGATTCAGACTGAATGAAAACAAATTAAAATAAAGCTAGAGAATGCACTTGGTTTAAAATCAATGAGCTGTAAAGAGCGTTATAAAGAACGAGCCTAGTGAAGCGTTTGCGTGAATAAACGTGCGCGCCTCCATTTTAAATCAGCGAAACTGAAATAAATTTAAGGAACTGATCTGTGATGCCCCTGATTAATCCTCAAGGCCGGTTATTATAAAAGATTCTAAATAGGTAGAGTTTGACAACGAAACCTCATTTTGCAGTTTTGAGAAAAACAAGCTTTTATAAATAAAGAAAGAAGTATTACTGATAGACTATTTTCTGCATGTTTTCTTTGAGTCACAAAAGTTTGTACAGTACAAAGCACAAATAGCAAAGTATTTAGTCAAAACCTTTCTACTTATATAAGTGTGAATTTTGGGTTATTTTGCAAAATGCTATAACTTCACTTCCCACAGTTTTTCACAATGGATAAATCAGCCAGCAGTTGTGTATGTGGCATTTGAAGTATGCAATTTACTGTAGTATCAATAAAATGTCGGGTGCAATAAAAAATAGGAAACTCATGCTCTGATTGTGATTTTGTCGTGAGTCACACAGAAAGCACCAGTGGCAAATAAGATCAAGGGAAAAAGAATTTTGAGTTACAGTATGTTGCATGCGAAACCTCTTTAATTAGAAAGATTGTTGAAGAACTTTTTTACAGTTTACAGTATCATCAGCCTCCTCCTGTACCAGGTTTAGTTTCACTTTGGTGATTGACAAAAGTTTGCTACTATAGTACGTGGTGTGTTTAACCAACAGCTTCCCAACACATCACGTGCATGTCACGTTTCTTGCACATGAATCGCTTTAGCGTTATTTCTCTTCACCCAAATGCTTACACTTTCAGTATCCCACATAGTTTTGTTACAGTAAATATATATTACGGTGTTCGCACAACATCCAAACCCATAATATTCTATTTCACGGAATATATCATCGATGTGACGAATACCTGTCATTTATTATTCTAGAGTGACTGCAAAGAGTGTAAACGTCATTTTTTTGGCTTCAACATTCTCCAAAGACACGTTTAGACCACTCGCAGCAGCCACATTGCTGCACAGGGTGTATCTTTGCTTCACTAATCACATGATAGAAAGATGCAATGTGATTGGCTTGTCACAACACGATGGCGTTTGGAAGTTTAAAGTTTCTCAACAAATTGGATTGTATGACGGTTTTTAAATGAAAACCAGTGAATAATAATTTGCCAAAATGAGCAAACATCCGAATATGGTGATTATAGCGTTTTGCTGCGAAATTGTCCATATACTGTACTGTATACTATAAACTATTTGCATCTTTCATGTTAAAACCAAATCTATGTTTTCTCCTACTGTACTGATGAAAATAGACAAAACATATTTTGGAACCCCTCCCCCAAATAGCTTAGAAAGTCAAAAAAATATGAATAAAAGTAAACGTAAAAGGCAAAAAACATTAAAAAAAAAAAAAACACTGTAGCCGTAAAGTCACAGTGCCTGTGATTCAAAGCGTGCTTCCGGTCGTGTGCTGCAAACGTTAAAGGCGAGCACATCATCAGTAAACAGTCCTGACCTTCTGAAACATTCAAATCATGTTTTATCCCAAGGCATGGCTTCTAAAACACAACCGCAGCTTATGTCGGTATGTTTTATTTTATTTTTTTTAAATACAACACATTCTTTGTTCCTTCCTTTCTTTCTATTTGCTATTTGCACTCCCGTGGCTTGGAGAAATTCTCTCAGATTTATTATGCCGAAGACAGAAAAGCGAAAGTGTACGAGGCAAAAAAAAAAAAAAGAAAAAAAAAAAAAATCTCTGAAAAATAATTTTACACACAGTTGCGATTACACAGTATAGAAAGTTCTAGCGGTTGAAACAGACTTTGGTAATTGAGATGGGTTGCGTATTCTCTCAGTAAAGAAAAAGGACCTTTTCAGAAGCAACAGAAGCTTCTTTGAAATAGCGGCCCGTCGTCTCGGAGGCCTGCGCCGCGGAACTAGTGCTCAAGGACTCCAGCTGTAACAATTTGACAGCCATATGCTACTGTGGGACAGCCGCTGGGAACGCACACACATGCGCACGTGCACACACACACACACACACATATATAGTGCAGCCATATTAAAAGTTTTCAGGCTTTCCTCATAGGAAAGTGGCATATACTGGGAGGATAAGATGTAAAGCAGAGGATATAGAAAAACAGGAAGCCTACACTCGTTTGGCGCGTGCACACAAGTGCAGAAGCAACCCCGATAATGAGAAGGTGTGAGAGAGTGGCAGGGACTTCGAGATCCCGGTAATTGCTATGATCAGCCGTCGTGGCCTGGGGGTATTAGGGAGGAGATGTGGCTCGGAAAGCGTAAATATAGCTTCTATCATTCCTGCTTTCTCACACACACACAGATCCAAACACAACCTTAATGCTACTGGCATGGCACTGAAATCTCAAAACATCATCGACTTTCTCGGTGGAAGTTTAATTAGTTCCAGACATCCTTATAGACCCAAAGTATGAGAAGACTGTATAGGACAATGGTGTAGTGAGCGTCGTTGATGATATGACGTTGGGTTCATCATCGAGGATTCGCAGCATAGCGGAAGTTTAGGGGAAGTTGACGCAAAGTCAACAGCACATCATATCCATCTTATACCCCCCATCATTTACGTATACACGCATGCATTCCCTTTCTGCACCACTATGAGGCATGGCGGCGCGTCGACGGCGTCCGCTTCCCCCTTAGGGTTCCATTAGTCCCAGTTTTCAGGACAGAGCCGAAGCCTGAGACGATTAGCAATGCTGACATCTCCTGTGGTCGCTCCTCATCACCAGCAGTCTCAAGCTAAAGAACCTGCGAAATGTCAAACCCCATCCCGACTTCTCAGAGGGCTCGGTCTCTCTCCACCAGGCTATTAAGGTTTTTTAGCATCGGCGTGCGCTTCAGCGGGGATTCTGTAAGCCTCCTGTCATGGAGTGCCATCCATATCGTCAACATGCACGGACGCATTTCCAGCATGTTATCTCACAAGAAACTGCATCTCTTGAGCCCGTGCTTCACATCAGGATCAATGAACGTTCGATTGGATATGACGGGCGTGTCGTAGGATAAGAAGGGAGTGTCTCGGCAGACTCTGGTGTATCTCGCGTCTGCGTTTCCTTCCTCCTCTATTCATCTCTCCCTCCTGCTCAGAGGAAGAAATTTATTAGTATGTCGGCACGTCGCGAAGTGAGAGAGGGAAATATTAGTACGGGTGCAGACAGAATTCCCCCCAGAGGCGCTGTTTGCTTTCTGACAGAGCACTTATCACCAAGCAATGGCTGCAAGGACATACAAACTTTTCTCTCGACGCATCATGAATTCAAACCAGAAACTGGTTCGGGCTCCTTACTTGAACTCGTCTGAGACGAAGCCCTCAGGAAGCAGACTGACTCGGCTGACGAGTGATTGGGAGAGCGATCACTAAGTAAAGATGGGTAGGGGAGGTAGAAAAAAAAAAAAAGAAGGAATGGTGACAACCTGTGATGGACATACAGTACATTAGGAGCTAAGCAGAGAGAGAGAGGACGGCTATAGCTGACAAGCTTCACCCAGAGTGACATTAAGTAGTGAAGGAAAAAGGGGGAAGGAGATACAGTATAGTGAGGAGAAAAAGGACTGGAGTAGAAAATAAAACGTACTGTATTATAGCGAATCAAGAATCCTTAAATCTGATGAGTGTCGACTCTGACAGTATTTTCAACTTTAAAGGCAAATCGCAGGTTTATATTAATATGCATGTTCTGATACGTTACCGTTTCTATAGTAACGATGAACACAGAGAGTGTATGACGCAACGCCACATACGGGTGTGTACTGTACATACTGGGTGCGGAATACTCAATATGTTTTGGCTTTCTGTTTTTTTGGGGGGTTTTTTTGGTGTTGTTTTTTTTAAAGGAGTCTCCAGTCTCAGTGCTGCGTAAAGCTTCTTCTCTTGCGCATTTCAAGTGATCGATTAACGCAAAATGGGAAACGATTTTAACCGGGAAAAAAAAGACACCAGGGCATACAAGCAAACGCACTCTCACACATCTCTATCTCATACACTTCGGAGAATGTAGAAACACCAATTAGGCTACACTGTAAACCCTAATGCTCAAAGTAATTAAACATATTGAGTACTGTTAACTTAAATAATTACAATTAGTTCA
>JAQMYJ010000015.1:9792423-9807498 GCA_030014305.1 Clarias laeviceps
AGTGGAAAACCCCCCAAAAGTGAGCTGTACTGAACCGTGCCGTGCCGTACTATGCAGTGGAAAAGCGCCATTAGTGTCTGAATATGACTAAGAAGTGAATTTGGCATAATAGATCTCCTTTAAAGCCAAACAAACTATGCAAAAATCACTTTGGATTTATTCTTTTAGACCTTTAGATGGGTCTCCTGGGTAAGTACAAACAAAAAAGATAAATACATCCCTTTTTATTCGGACCAGGTTTTAAACAAGCTGATTAGACTTTCCCCAAAATGTGACATCACATAAAAATACCCCAGCTTGATGCTCAGGTCCGCCTCAGTTGGTATCTGGCAGGGCGTGGCTCAGTAGTAGATCATTTACATAGATAATCAAACAGCACATTTTTGAGATATGAAAATTATTTGTTGTATGAGGTGTATTTCAGCTAGAGTGTTAGCAAACACACTTTGGGGGAGCTCTAAGATCTTGTTAAAAAAAAGTAACAATACGAACCTACTTTAAAGCCTGTCATGGGAAAAGAAAGAAAAAAAAAAAAACGTGATCAACTTGTTGTCATGGCAACAAAATAGGATTGTCCCTATCCCCCTGACATCACTGGTCCTAAGCTTTAGATCAGCACCGTTTTGGTGGTTAAACGGAACCGGTCTTGATGGCTGAGATCGTTTGATTGGGTTGAAAACAGCACAACCATCACTGGCACCCTGTCAGTGGAATAGAGCTACGTTCTCACATGCTACGGCTCAGGAACAGACCTAACGAGACAGGGAGGAAAAGGGCGGGCAAGGAAAGCCACGCGACGAGGTGCTCTCTAATTAAACATCAAACTGGCTGGAGGTGTCCAGAGCTCACGGCAGTCCTCCTCTGAGTGCCTACCATCCTCCCTTGCACTAACACTGAACAGCCTGCCTCAGCTGCACAACTCTGCTTTTGATGTTTAATTAAATCCAAGAGGTGTTTGTCGAGCCGTATGCAAAGTATGAACATTTAATTTTTTTTTTTTTTAAGTAACGAAGAGAAAAAAAAAAGGAATACTGTAACTGGCTGCTGGCAAAACCGTCAGAGGACTGAACCACTTACTTCATCAGAAAGAATAAACTACAGAAAAATGCATAAGTGCTTTACCAGTTGGCGCAATAATTTATTCATCTTCTCAAGAAGACGCGAAAACAATGCTAATGACTCATACATACCAAGTTATATCAGGGAGAGAGGGGAAAAAAAAAGAAAAAGAGACAGGAATGGAGGTTCTCTTGGAGCAACTGTCACAAGAACTCAGGGTGTGTTTGTGTGTTAGAAAAGGATAAAGCTGTATGCGCAGTTAGTGTATGCACAGTAAGTACAGCATATGCCAAGCTTGATAGGGCCACAATGATCGGGGGGGTGGGGGGGTGCACAGTAACCCCTGCATGCTTTTTTTTTTGCCATGCAGGATTCAAGATAAAGGTCACAGGATCAGGACTTAAAAAAAAAGAAAAAAGCTGTCCAATTTCAGAGGAAGGGATAAAGGGATTGGGGGAATGAGGGATGGCTAGCATTGAGTTACATCACCCAACCAGCCTTTTTAAGGCCACAGGATGGAGACCTACAGGTCAGAGTCCACATAAGAGAGGTCAAAGGTTGAGCTTGCAATGAGCGGCGAGTCCAGCGGCAGCCCTGACATCACGCGGAAAAAGACAGACAGAGACACAGAGAGACACTGGAACAGAAAAAAAGACACTTTAAAGACAGCCGACAAGGACATCTGAAGCAAACGGACAGAGAGGAATGAAAGGGTGGAGTGGGGTGATCGACTGGCACTGGCGGCATGACATGGAGGCCATGATGTACACATGAATTCTGGGTTTCATGTCTCAGATGAGGACACTGCTGAAAAATGAGTACCTTTCTGTTTGCACAGTGGTGTTTAATACGACAACAGACGGATAGACACAACAAGAACATATACACTCACCGATCAGACAAAACACACACACACAAACGCTTGTTTCCATAAAACAACTTCATAAAACATTTAAAGCGGGAGCTGTATTTTTCCACTCACCACAGGGCCCTTGCTGTTTGCTGCGGATGGTGGTTTGGGTCAGGCACTCGGCACGTCTCCTCTCGCAATCGTTCGGGTACGTGTGGCCGTCGTCGCCGCACACAGGGGTGTAGGTGCCGTCACAGCGGATTGGCTCGCAGGAGCAGCGTGCCCTCCCGTGCTCCAACAAGCACACAGCGCTGAACTTACACTCCTCCTGGCATTCCTCTGGAGAAATCACACACACACACACACAAACACAAGTCTAAGTAAGGCTAACATGTTTCATGCTAATCAAGACTCACTGATACTCCCTACGCTTCTAACTCTGTCACAATCAGACAGCTGAAATTGACTCGCTCAGTGGTTTGGAATTAATTATCACACCTGATTATTTTAATCAATTATCTGATTTCATTTAGATTGATCTGAATCGTTTTTATTTTCCATTCAGAGTCACGGTGAGCTGTCACAGTGATGCTAAACGGCATGATAATTACAGCATCCTTTGATGGACTCGAGAAGAAGAAGAAGAAGAAGAAGAAAAATAGGACTTATTATGTTATTGTACAAGCCGGAGCTTGATTTACGTTTGATTGCATTAGCCAACCTGATTTTAAGGATGCGACGTTCTGTACATACTAATGAGCTCTCTTCGGGGAGTTCTTCTTCTAAACTTGCCCGGATCAGCTTCCAGTTAGAAAGCTTCCGAGTTAATTGGATCCAAAGATTTAGTACATGGATGCACAAATACTCACGCAAATAAATATTCATACAAACCCACGCACACAAGTACTCCTTTACACTTGCCAGTTGGACGGCAGAAGCTCAGACACGACGCCTCCGTTTCACACGGGCCTGGGACTAACTTTTGCGCACAAATAATAACCTACTGAATCCGGCGCGCTTGTTTTATGCGCAGGGTTGCGGGGTGTCGCGGGGAGGCTCCGAGAATCTTTTCATCACAGCCGCGGCTCCAGGGCAGCCACAATACACCTGCCAGCACCCGACAGGCAAATTGGATTTGTGGAGATTGGTATCGTGCAGGCATGACAGTGCTGCTAACCCAACTTAATTTGTCCGAAGCCTGCACCTCGCCGCAACCCGTGAGAAAATAAATCCTGCTGCCGTAGGCCGTGTTCTCGAAAAAATAAAACCTGCAGGCGTTTTGCGACTCACCTTGCTTCTTGCAGGGGCCTGAGTGAACCTTCTTCAGCTGGCGCTCCTTCTGCAGAGCCGTACGCTCCATCAGACACTCGGTGTTGTAGTTCCTCCCATCGCTGGCACACAGTTGCTCGGAGCTGGGCGGACACGCTGAGGGCGGGGACAGGGTCTTAGTCTTTTGGGTCTGTGCGTCGTACGCGCACAATACGTTCAGGCTGTTCCGATGCATCCGGCATGGATCTGAGTGAGACACAGAGAGAGAGAGAGAACGTGAAAGCTTCCTCTAGAACACATTAAACCAAAATGCTGCTCAGGACGCATCACAGGACAGCCATATCTGCTTCAACGCCATCATCATAATGAGGAACGCTGGGCCTTTTATAGTCTCTTGGACATTTTTTTACCTGATTTCGTCTTGAATGGACATTTCTAAGACACAGTATGAACCATTGGACGCAACATCTTGCTGTGAAGGAACAATGAAACGAATGATCTTGCTCTTCCCCACCAAGTAACTCAACACAGAGTATTCAGTAACTATAATTACCTTATACAGTTCATAATACAATTCAAAAGCCCTGTAACTGAAAACACAATGAAAAGCATGTTATTATTGTTTCCATCATAATGTTGGCCATGATTCTAATTCAACTGGTTTGTGCAGTTTGTATACCATAAAAAACATTCAGGACAGCCTTGAGAAGAGGCACACTATGTACTGTACAAGCTCTGCCAAAGCAACATAAAGGATTTCAGAAATACAAAGGGAATATGAAATCGTCAAACAATTCAATCCACGATGGAAGTAAAAACCAGCTTTTGTTGGTCCTGTTTGAATCTTCTTCATACACGGGCAAAGATCATTTACAAGATTCATCACACACACACGTTAGAACTGAGTACAGAATTTTGATTTGTGCTTCCATCATCAAGATGCATGACGAGAAACCATTCATTCATTTTAATCGCTTAATCTGAAAAGGGTTGTGGGGACCTGGAGCCTATTCCAGGAGACTTTGGGCACGTAGTAATGTACACCCTGGACAGGGTGGCATCCATAGCAGGGTACACTACGGGCAATATGGGAATGTCAAATTAACATGTCTTTGGACTGTGGAAGGAAACTAGAGTACGCAGAGGAAACCCACCGAGCACGTAGAGATCATGCAAATTCCTTGCATGCAGACCCGAAGAATCAAACCCTCGACCCTGAACGCGCTAGGCTACAGTGCTAACCACTACGCCACCGTGCCTCCAAAATAGATTTTAAAACAGCATCTCTGAAATGAAAGTCTTTCAGAAGCATAGGAGGCTTAAAGTTTTAAATGGAACCAAAGTGTTTGTCTTAAAAGTTTTTTGTTTTTTTTTACAGGCGAACTGGCTACATTAAATGTGATCCAATCCCATGTCCCATGTCATGCACAGTGCAACCCCGAATAATAGAATAATCCGCTTACTGGTGTTGAATGAAAGAATCTCGCAAAACTATCCGTCACCGAGACCGAGTCTTGGTTCAAACCCCTTAAATGATCCCTATTTCCACACGACCAGCTAAATGTTATAACACCACTCTGCTGTACACATGTGGGTGTGAAATCGCTATAATTAATTCCCTCTCTGAAAGTCCTAATTGTCAGCGTCTGTTGTCATTTTGTTGAGAAGAATGTGTGACTGACAGGTGACGTGCGAGCACTGACGGGTGAGAGGGAATCAACGCCGGCACACTGGCCGTGGGGCTGAGCCACGCCCTGCCAGCATCACGTTTAATAGTAATGGAAATGCCATGTGCCTTATTGAAATAAGCTTGACAGTCTCGCCTGCCTCCACACTTTTCGACACGGAGAAAAGACAAAGGACATCACAGTGGCTGTCGCACATTAGAACAATGCCAAGCTGTGAGCAAGTCATACACATCAGGAGGAAGAAAGAGCGAGAAGGCAAGCAACGAGAAAATGGGCAGAGAACTGGAGGAATAAAGATTAAACCAAAGCAAGAACAAAGAGAGACAGAAAAGAAGAGACAATGAGCATAGACGAGAAGGAAAAAGCATGGGTATAAAAAGGGAGCAAATTAAAGACAAAGAAGCAGGCAGATTCCAAAGCTGTGGATTAAAGATGACAATCCTGCATATAGAGGTGCGGAGTCTGAGACAGAATGAGGAAAAAGAGCACAAAAGGACATAAAAAGCCAACGCCAGGTCAGAGATGTGTAAATGAACAGTGGAATGGAGTGGGACATGTGGGAGGAAAACATTTACTCTGACCAACGAGCTTCTCATAATGTGATCTCCAGGAACACCAAGCTACATGAGCTAGCCATAATTGCTGCAAAAACCATTACCTCTTATTAACCGAACATGTGCTAGCCAATGTCTCTGCGTCCAAGTTTTAGGCTGCTCCAGCTGCTCGATTAGCACAACCCCGGCGTAATGAACCAGGCGTAGCCGAGTCCTACTGGTGTACTGCATGAGCAAGATTTATAACCACTGTTTATCCAAGTTAACATACAGCCAGCTAGCATTCAGCCTACTAAAAAGTCTTTCTACAGGAGATCCTACATTCATACTTAATGGAAATTAAAACTTTGGAATGCAGCTCCTACATACTTAATGGAAATTAAGTCTTTCTACAGGAGATCCTACATACTTAATGGAAATTTAAACTTTTTAGAGAAAGATCTTCCAAACATTTTCATACAGTACTTAGTTTAACTCATACAGAAAAGAAAAGTCCTGCAAAAGTCTTGAGCCATCCATCATCTCTTCATATTTTGCTTCCAAAGACCCAAACTTTCTTGTATTTTTAATGTAGCCTTGAGGAATAGTTCTCCAGGCTTCCTGAAAGACTTTTTTGGCTCTCATTTTCAGTCAGTCTCTGTACCCGACCAGATTCCGAAGAGTACTTTTTTTGTTTGTTTAGCCATACAGAGAGTCACCCAGAACAAAAAACAGGGAGTATCCTGTACAGGGTTGTGAGAAGCCTGGAGCCTGTTCCAGGGGACTCGGGCCACAAGACAGGATACACCCTAGATCAGGGTGCTAATCCATTGCAAAACACACAAGTGCACACACACACACACACACACACACTACACGCAATTCAGAAACACCAATTAGCCAGATCTGTGGGAGAAAAAAAGCATAACTAGAGGAAACCCAGCAAGGACAGGGAGAACATGCAAACTCCACGCACACACACTTGAGGTATCTCAGGGTGTATCGAACTCCTACGAGGTGCAAAGCCACATTGATAACCACTACACCACCATATTGTACCACCTATGATTCATTCTAACATTAAAAGAAACAGGTGCAGATGATGACAGATAATCAGACAGATAATGATGCTGAACACTAAGAGGTTGGAACAGATGAGAGGGGTAATGAGGACGCTGCCTAAATTGTTAAATAAACAACCAATTTTTAAATTGGATCTTTAGGCTTTTTGCAGCCTGTCTTAGAAAACATTTATTCCAGTTCCTTTAATTAAATCTGCATCATTTAATTTAGTTTAATTTATTAAAACAGGTGGCTAAGATTTCTGCACAATACACAATATATGTATATTTCCAAGTATACTTTAGGGATGCCATTTACAAAAGAAATCCTTTTCATGGCTGAATCAGGAAAAAGGCGCAAGTTTGCGATGGACTTTAAAAGGAAACAAGCCAGGCAGGCAAAAGTATTATTTAATCAAAAAGACTGGGAGTCTTGTGAAAAAAAACTATACATGGATGTCCATGAACATCCAAATGTCAAGGCACAATGAGTGCTGTTTATTTCCCTTAAGTATGAAGACCCTGAAACCCTGCGTTTCCATTTACTTGTATGGTTGACACTTTTATTCAGAGCCACTTATTGTCGAGACAGGATACAACCGAGCAGTGGAGGGTTACCAGTGTTCAAGGACAAGAGGTGGTAAAGGTACACAAATGCTTAAGGGCAATGAATCATCTAAAGCAGTCATTTTTACACTTAACAATGCCGCAGTCCAAGTGAAATCGGGGAAAAATCTTCTGCGAGACAAACGTACGTGAAGAATAATGTGATTTAAATCCTACAGTTTTTGTTTTATTAATGTTAATTACTTTAACATCATCTGTGAATTTGCAGATAAAGATGAAAATCACACATTGTGAAAGGTATTGTGTAGTTAGAGAGCTGAAGAGCAAAAACCTGCATTGCAGTGTAGCACCCCTAGTGGATGTAACAATCATAGAAATAGTAATCACTTACTCTGTATAATTCTAACTTCTGCTACGAGTGCTAGGGTTACTTGCTAAAAGCCTCTAATAACAAGCAGACATAGAGTTACTCACTTACTCATTGTCTATGCCTGCATACAGGGTCGTGGGGGGTCTGAAGCCTATCCCAGGAGACCTAGGGCACAAAGCGGGGTACACCCTGGATGGGGTCTATCGCAAACACTCATTCACATGCGACGGCCAATATGGGAACGCCATTTAGCCTAATTATGTCCCCCACATAGAATTATGCAAAATAAAATAAATTAATTTATTAAAAAACTGCAAAATGTGAACAAAACCTGTTAACCTGTAAATGTCTATGAGACCACTTTGTTTCTGTTTCCTGCACAACCATGAACTCTACACTCCACTAAAGAAGGAAGTAGTTGTCTTTAATTGCAGCTCTCTCATTAGAGAATCTCAGTCGTATCATCTGACACAGAGAATACCTGGTATTTAGCAATCCGTTACATAATTTAGCCAATTTTGATTACTACAGCGTGACATGTAGTAATGCTAAAAACACATTGTTTAAACCTGGATTTCAGAGAAAGAAAAACCTAAGTAGATACCTAAAAACTCACAACTTTATAGTATCGTTCACATCCCCACTCTGTCAATATGCTTCTAACTTATATTTAATATGCTCCTAACCTCGCGCTAACAACCATATCTGAAAATGGTATAAAGCACCGACTCATTTAAATGACAAAAATCGTTGTAAGGAGACAGGCAATGGTCTGAGAAAAGCCATTTGGATAGCCAAAATACTGTTTTGCGATACTCTCTAATCAAATGAATAACGGCTCTGACTGCAACCGCGTGTAGGAAGGACGCAAATCATAATGGATTATATATATTTTAAAGAAGCCTGTCAGTTTTAATAACACCACTACCTTGCATCTAGATCTTAACAGGTTTTATGTCTGCTCTGTGAGTGACTCACAGCCATGACACCGAACCCTGAGGAAAATGTGATCAAGCCCTCCCTTCAGGTAAGACGGCTGATGTGAATTGAGTTTTTAAAGCTGGTAAGGCAGGGTAAGACAGTATACCACGCAGTTTTCATCAAGCATTTCTTGTTTCTTAGCTAATTTTAATTTGTCACAGTCATTAGATATGGATCAGCAGGTAATAAGAGAATCCAAAGTGTGTCTGTACCTGTACCAGACTTTATCTGTACACTATATTAATGATTATACAGAAGACCTGTTGCTCACCTATAAAATATAAGAAATTAAATCTGTAATGCCCTTGTGGGTCGCAGATTTCGAGCTCATTCCCTTTAGGACTCCAGAGCCCTAACCACTGACCCAGCAGAGCTTTATTACTGCACTTCAGTAGTTTTATTAGAGGATACTTATACTCCACTACATCATACAGGAAATATCTGTACTTTTTACTTTACTACATTTCTGCAAGACGGTGTGGTACATAACCACAGTGGTGCGTAGTATTTGAAATGGGAATATCGCCACCTGCTGACTATTATGAGAAACTAGAAGGCCTAGTTGCAGACGTTTTGTACATTGACGTAAATAGGAATGTAAATAAAGGGCTTTACACCCTTACACTAAAGCTAAGGGATCTTAAAGGTCCGATATTTTACAATTTCTTTAACAAGTTAACCTTAATCTGAAAGTTCCCCCAATAGCTCTTAGATAATCCTTTTTTTCCTTTCCTCAAACTTCATCTGTTTATCTCCTCTGCCAAGCCCACTGTTTTAGCGTCTGTGTAAATGAACTACTGCTGAGCCACGCCCCAACCACAGAACTAAGCAGATCTGGATGGAGCGGAGGTACACCCTGGGGAGGGCATCTTCTTACAAGTACACAAGGTCATATTAAGGCTGGAAAAAATCTCATTGGCTACTTGAAACCATGTTCGATACCAAAATGCAAAAAGGACAAAAAGCAGGGATTACAGGTCATTACCAGTTATTACTGAATATATGTAATCAATGTGTGTTATTTTGAGTGTATAAATGCTTGTATATCTGACACTGGGGCTCAGAAATGTCAGAGACAAGAGGCAGATTTAGGACTGCTAGTCCGAGGGACGTTATGCATCTCAGGGGCCATGAGGTGAAGCATTCGCCATGGAATCACTAAGACATCGATTATACTCGCCCTTGAGGGGCCAGAGCAATCATCATGACCTGTCTGCCAGGGGGCCATTATTTAAGGAGATGACTGCTCTCTGTTTACTGCAACACCACAGAGAACATCTCAATGTCACCCAACTCTAGACTAAAAGCCTAAAGAAACCCGATACAGATAGCATGACTAGAATTTCTATTTAAAATGTTCTTAAAATGACTCATATGTGTTTCTGGTGTTTTTACCTTGCAAGGACACAAACAAATACTTACAGTATTGTTCTATAAATGCATTAATAAATCACTTAATTCAAGGCAAGATGCTTTTCAGTTTGAAAAAATTTATTTAAGTGATAAATTTGTTAGTATTTCAAATGAATTAAACACCAGATAGGAACAATTCAGGCTTTTATTCTCTACATTCTGGATTAGTGAACCGGCTTGGATAAATTCATAAAATCCTACATAACATCTAAAATATGACATGACTATCAATGATAACCACACACTGGGCTAGAGCTAAGAAATCAGCCCAGGGCTCTACTTTATATCATTGTTTTCCATTTAGTTTTATTCAGTTCTGTTGGTCTTGACTCCGTAGTAAGTCATTAACTAACAGAAAATAAAACTGGCCACAGTGAAGTGTTTCACCTGCCGGCGATGTAACAAAAGAGGAAGTTTTTTTCTACAAACTTTAAGGTTACAGGAGGTTAAACATCGTAATTTTTCAGACAAATCTCACCTTCTGTATATGGATTGGTTACGTGGATTGTCGTCTATGATCGGTTGCATGTATTCTTTGCATGTGAAATGAATCAAAACAAAGACTGGTGGAAGAGAGTTCTTCTCACGGAGTTTACAGATCAGAATCAGGGACCAAATTTCCCTCAGGGAAACTTGTCGCATCACTTACTGTGGGGCAAACATGCGCAGAAAGAATATATTTATTATAATAACAAATAAATGATCAGATCAAGTGTTTACCTGGCTGACCTTTTTTTCTTTCTTTCTTTGTAAAGAAAGCGAAAGAAAGTGAACTTCATGTAAAAATAATTGGCGAGGATAATGACAAACACAACAAAAGCTAGCAACAGAATAAATCAATAAAGAAGTGTGCACAATACAGTATTTCCTATGAGACCTGTAACACCAATCCCAGAAATGTCTGCTGGTTCTTTTTTTTTTACCAGACGATGGCTATTCAGTAAGAGAACAGGTCTTGACCTAAAGTAACTGCTGCTGCTTTGACCCGCTGCCACAGCAGTCTGCTAGGATGAATTATCTTAAACGAAGACATGCTGAACCAAAGATGCCGGCAAGGTAAGACGCATTAAATATAATAAATCTAATACGTCTGAGAGAAGTAAAAGCAAGTACACTGACAAGTCTAAGAGCTCAGGGAGATGTCTGGGAGATGTCATTAGATGGTCCAAAGTGGCTGAGGGCTCTTTCACGAACAGAAAGTCGTTCTACAATCATGACTCAAAAGCTTCAACTCAACACGAAAGACTTTTATGAAAGAACGAATAATGAAGAAATTCAGACAATGATTGAGGGGAGGTAGGAGTGAGCTGTCGCTCAGGAGAGAATGATTTATTTGAAATCTTCCATGCAGGTTTCAAAGCAGTCCTACAGTACTCTCCAATTTTAACTCTGTTGAAATGTACTTGCAAAACCGCAGGTCACAGTCTAGAACAGGGAAACCAAAATAAATAAAGTCTATGTTTTGATACTTCATTTCACCTTCAATTGTAATACAATTTTAATTGGTTGACAATCATTTATCTTTAGTAGCTAATTTGGTCTGATCAAAGCTATGCTGAATAATATCAGGGGTCAGGGGTAGCACAGTGGTTAAGGTGTTGGACTACGGTTCGGAAGGTCCCATGTTGTGCCCTTGAGCAAGGCCCTTAACTCTCAACTGCTCAGATATATAATGAGAGAAAAATGTAAGTCGCTCTGGATAAGGGCGTCTGCCAAATGTCATAATGTAAATGTAAGGAGGTAACCGAGTATGCGGTGGATGAGATGCCAGTCATTGGATGGGCACCACAGTCACACACACACACATTATGAGGCAATACAGGGTCAAACTAGAGGTTTCCTGGAGGTTGGAGGAAATCAAAAAAACTACAGTACATGTCCCCCATACACAGGGAAAAAAAAGAATCGACATTAAAATTTCACAGAGGGAGGAAACCAAGCTCAAGATCAAACCAATGACCCAATGACTATTAAAGTAGACCACCGTAACACACATTTTCAGACCAAGAATTTTTTTTTTTATGTAACTAAATTTAAAGCCTAAAGATAGGAACCATTTTTTCCCTTGCGAAAAGCTCTTACAATTCCTAATTTATGAGGTTGATAGCTGAAGGTCGACAGACTTACCACAGAAGCCGATGTGCTGGAGGCGAATGTTCTTGTTGGTGGAGCAGGCCTTCATGTTGAGAGCACACTCGCTGGTGTAGTCCAAACCGTCGCTGCCACACACTGTAACCTTGGGCACATTTTCACAGCTCAGAGGACACATGCACTTAGCAGAGAGGCCATCAGAGGACTGGATGCAGGTGCTGCCGTAGCTACACGTCACCTCGCTGCATGGGTCCTTCAGAGCTGAAAACACAGATGGAGACAAAAAAATAACTTATGATTTAACATTCTTCTACAGTGGGAATACACTGTAAACCTTACATCTTTTGCAAATTACTCACTAGGTAACTGAAAATTCTAATGTTCCCACATCTCAGAATATGGATGTCTGGAAACCTTAAAGGACAAAAAGTAAAAAACTAGCAAAATGTACGAAACATACAGTATAATAAATACTTACCTAGTTAAAGGCACAATATGCATTTTTTCCCACTGGAAATTTTTTTTCCTAATGTGACCTCATGTAAGAGCATACAGTACCCTACCTGGTGGTACTGTAGCTCTTATACATACACACCAAAATGTCATATTCAAAAGAGAAGTGATACAGAGAACATGTATTATCTGAGAGCAGTTTCAGCAACATAGTAGGGGGACCACAGAGACCTGTGTTACCCTGGTTAAAAAGAAAAGAAGGTAAAATATGGGACCTTTAAACATCCAGCAATGTTCGAATGAAAAGAAGAGTCAGAAATATGGTAATGTTCAAATGCTAGCTGAATTGGCTGCTCAAACAGAGCTGAGCTCTGAGATTTTGCCTCCCAGAAATTCAACTTAAGCACCTGCGTGATTCAGGATATGGAGGACTTTCCCCCTGTGAATCTGCCTATCTGTATATCTTCAAAACTTAATCTGCCAAGTTAAGGCGCCAATTCTGAATATACCCCTGAGAGAATATGTCTGTTGTGAGAAATGAGCCAGACTGCTGCTCATCCAATGCCTGTTTTGTGTGGAAATAAAGCTGGGAGGTCCAGCCAAGCATCTTCCATCAACACAAGCATTAAAAAGCGGGTTAAAACGCGGCACGCCGCCGAGACACTTCCTCCAGCTTTTCTGCGTGTACGGGGTATACCAGATGGCACAGATCTCCACTTTCCGAATTCAGTCACAGCTGGATGACTGTAGAAACAAGTCCCTCTAATTTACCCGATTCAAGCAGGCTTTGCATCCACAATGCATTCTCAATTGCTATGCTTCAGCATTTCTTCGCAGTAGCAGAGAGGACCTAATCAGTCTGTTTTGTAGCTCTGAAAATGAGAAAGCCGTGTTTTCCTCCAGAGGACTCTGTCTCTATCTTATTAAACACCTCGCCACTCAAGAATGACTTTAATTCTCCATAAATGAAAAGGGAACATTTTTTTTAGCCAGGCTAGGCGATTTGACTGAAATAAATATGTATTTGGATTTGATGTGCTACCTTCAGACGAGGCGTGCGATCATTATCATTATTATATTTTGCGATAAATATTCATGCAGGCAATGAGGAAAGGGAAGACAGGAAGCGAGCAGGGAGTGGCACTTCAGAGAGGCTCCGTTTCATTTCCTACAGTCCAGTGGCCCAACCGTCCCCAGACGCACACTGCTATATTGCCTATTATCACTCCCTTTGTTCATGCCTCGTGTTTTTCATCAGAGCTTCATATCAGTTTGCAATCCCATGATGCATCATTTGCTGCTTTTATTTTGTGTGGATCTGAATCAACTCCAGTCCACTCGTCTGGATTTTTTTTTCTGTTTTCAAATCTCCCAAAAGACCAAGGCATACATACATCTTTCTTTTTATTCTATTCCACATACAGTATATATGGCACATACTATCGTTTGGTTGTGGCTTCACCTGGCAAACGATTAAAGCAGGTTTCTGAAGAACTCTTCCATTTTATAAAAAGCTGCCTCCTTCCCTTCTCTTCTGCTCTCACACAACGCTCACAGCTTGCAACACTTCCGGTTCTTTCCAGCAAGCTCACTAAATCAGGCACTGTCAGGTGTTAAAAAAAAGACAGTAGGAGCTATCTGAAAGATGAGAAAGCGTGAGCTCATTCGGCATCAGCTCTGGGGAGCACCATGGATCACAGGTGTTGGTCTTTACACCTTTTTCCAGTTACTGCTATTGATAAAATGCCTCTGAGTCATATTTTCTCATCTCCTTGTCTCAGTTTAATACCGAGCAGGTGGATGAATGAGCTATTTCATGTCACCTGGCTGATATTTCACTATATGTTCTCTATAAATGAATATCAAAATGGTCATCCAGGACAGGAACACAGCAGACACCACTAAATCAAAGTGATCAGACTTTGAATGGTCCATCTTACATGCCATCTTACATTTACTTCCCAGTAAAGTCCTTCAGCTGCTAGTCTTAAATGTGTTGCTTGGAGGAATGTTGCCACTGCAAGTTCTATCATTTATGAACAGAATGTAGTGTGAGCAACAAAATTAGCCAGTGATGAAGAAAATTATTTTTGTCATTGTTCCAAGTCAAAGCCTCGTCTCAAGGAGGCAAGGCGGCTCAGTAGTTAGGACTGTCGCCTCGCACCTCCAGGGCTGAGGGTTCAAATCTCATGTGCAGTCTCTATTGGAGAGATATCCATCTCACACTGTATACCAGATGTCCTTTTCAGTGGCAAATTCTTACACGGTTGGGCTCCGGCTTGGCGCCCAATCGTATCCGAACAGTTGAGGATGAAGGACCCAACACTGGCAGCTTCATGACGATGGGGCTCGAACCCAGAACCTTTTGATCAGCAATTCAACATCTTGACAAATGGGACACCCCTGCCCCACATGATATGGATAATAAAGTTTGTTAAATATAAAAATATTTATATATTTATACTGTACTCTTCTTCCTGTTACTATTTGAGTTCCTTTTTGTTGCTGCATGATCAAATATTAAAATATTCAAAATTTGTATAATAATTATCCTTTTACTGTCAGAATAAGGCACTTAACCCTCAACTGCTCAGATGTGTAATGAGATAAATAGGTAAGTTGCTCTGGATAAGGGCGTCTGCCAAATGCCTAAATGTAAATAAAGGTGTGTGCTTTTCCAAATCATGTCCAATCAACTGAATTTACCACAAGTGGACTCCAATTAAGCTGCAGAAACATC
>JAQMYJ010000015.1:9817382-9832143 GCA_030014305.1 Clarias laeviceps
GCTTATGTTATGCCTGAGCTGTAAATTTTGAAACTTTTAGTTCTGAAAGTTAAGTTGCACAACTTAGTGTTTTTGTACAATTATTTATTTTAATGTGTGTGTTATGCGCTAAAACGTCCCCCTGCCACGGATCCCCCCCCCCCCACACACACACACATAATCTCTATCAAATATATTAGGACACCACAATCAAAAATTCACATTATTATTATCAAATATATTATTACTATTATAATTAACCCTAGGCACATGACAATTTAATACACGAAAATTAAGACACGTAATACAAATTCTCATACTGTATAGTGTTTATTTTGTGGCACATTTATTTTGCAGGGGTTTGTCATGTAATACAAAAATGTTTACACTAAATAAATAATGTATTTATGTTTTTCATAAAAAAAAATTTATGATAAAAAATTACACGAAACGAGTTTTATTATAAAATAAGCAATATAAAAATATACATGTTGTATATAATTTATATTTTTTCCTTATACATGTCTTTTTTTATATTGCTATTTTATAATCAAATTCGTTTGGTGCAATTTGTAATTTGTAAATCATAAACCTATTAATATAATATCTGATAGAGATTATGTGGGGGGGGGGATCTGTGGCAGAGAGGCATTTTAGCATAACAAATAAAAAAAATTAAAATAGATTAGTTTAATTAAGCAAAATTACATTTTATCCGATTACACGATTAATCGATTAAATCTTTGGTAGAATACTCGATTACTAAAATATTTGATAGCTACAGCCCTAATGGGAACCTAAAGATCATCCATGCCTGTGGGGACTAAAGGCCAACCTGTCCACTCTGATCCCACAGAAAAGCCAATGTAGTCAATGCTGGCTATGATAGAAAGACACCAGAACACCAAGTGCACCGCAACCAGCCAAACTCCCCAGATCCAAATCCAATTAAGCACCCATGGGATGCGCCAGACAAACAAGTCAGATCCTCACGCCCAATGATCCGTTGCCAACATCCTGACATCA
The DNA here is from genome assembly GCA_030014305.1 of Clarias laeviceps. Taxonomy (NCBI): domain Eukaryota; kingdom Metazoa; phylum Chordata; class Actinopteri; order Siluriformes; family Clariidae; genus Clarias; species Clarias laeviceps. The sequence goes on from JAQMYJ010000015.1 coordinate 9,818,388, forward strand.
GACACCACAGCACACAGGACACAAGCCCCAAGGGGACAAAGCTGGCCTGATCTAACAAGTGGAACTCAAAACCTAGGTGTTTTTAATGTTAATTGTTTTATTGTTATGGCTGAACAGTGTACTGTGTACTAGTGTACAATAAGGATTTGGAAGACTTTTTTTCTGTATTAAATTTAATGTCATGAAATTTTTTTTAATTAATATTTATGCACAATTTATCTCAGTACTACTGTATATTACTCTCATTAGTGCTACTATAACCCTTGGAACTTTTCCATCTCCAAAATGTTATTTGTCAGGAGAAACTTACAGTTGCTTGCCATCCACAGCAACTCCAATCCAGCGGAGGTAACATTCCACTAATAAGAAGAATTATAGCCGACATGATCGACCCAAACGGATTTACTTTTTAATGGGATTGAGAGGGGTGGAGTCGACCTTTGACAATCTGTTCAGTAAGTAAGTATTAGCAATGTAAGGACTCCATCCAATCGTTTCTTTGTTTTTTAAATAAATCTATTCAGCCCTACATGGTGATAACATTAGATAAGTGACACATTTATGGGAGAGAAATTTTGGCTTCAATCCCAATGAATAAACTCCTTATCAGTAAAAAAAAAACTCTCTCTCACCACGCATATTATGACTTTATTTTCATCCACTGGGTCTCTGGTTGAGGAAGGAGTACTAATTGGCTCCACGTTTCATATATACCGTAGTAAAGCATATAACCAAACATAAATGAGACTGAATTATTGTTAGTAATCATAACGCAGAAGGTGAGATTGATCGGAAAAGCTAGGAATCCTAACCTAACCTTAAAATTTGTTATCTTATCTTAAAGTTATGTTATTTTCCTGGCACAGTTGTGACAATGTTAAATTCACAGTGGGCAAAACTACTTTACGCATGTTAAAGAAAAAAATAAGTGGTACCTCAGTATACGAATTTAATCTGTTCCGGAGGCAAGTTCTTAAGGTGAAATTTTGTATTGCAAAAGGCATTTTATCCTAGAAAATAATGTAAATGCAGATAATTCGTTACAGCCACCTAAAAATAAAAATATTACCAATTTCATTCATATGAAAAACAATCAAAACTTCGAGAAAACGCATGTACATTAAGTAAAATATGGAATAAATAGACATGAAACTTCACTTAACCTTCATTTATGATTCCTCTTGGCCCCGGTTGCTTTAAAAACACAACTGAAAATGGCTCCTTTTTTATTCTTGCTGCGCTCCTTGATAGCATTATCATCTTGCTCAAAATGCAAAAAAAAGTAAACTTGCTTCGCTTGGCCTTCCACTGCGTGAACAAGTTTTGATCGGCGCCTAGAAGTTAGAGCAACCAGAAGTACGCGCGACCAGCTCGGTCATTCGTATTTCGAAAATGCTTCTGGCGCCTGGCCGAGGCAAATGTATAAGCTTACCTAAATATAAATGTTACATCATTAACGCATATTTGCGTTCAAGTCTGCAGTCTAGTCCATGAGCAGGTCATAATAAATTGTCTACAGTTTTAAGTAAAGATACTGTACTTTATATACTGTTCAGTAAATTGTATTGAACAGGCTAACTGATTATGTTGTGATTTTGCCATTGCGATTTCTGTACAGCTATACAGTACATTTACAGGTGCTGATGGCAAGGTGTGATCGTCGAGCAACAACAACAAGGTAAAAGTCAGGTGTGACTGCTAATAAACAGCTCTTGCATTTTTTTTATATCCTGCTTTTTGTTTTCTATTGTCACCAGGATGATGTTTGACAATTCACTACTGTATTTCAAGAAGACGTGCATGTGTCCTTTCCCCTTCAGTGAATCGGGTTTCCTTTTGGTTGACTTTGATTCAGCTGATAAAGAAATGTAAGTGTCTTGCGTATTTCCGTAGCAAATAGTTATTGACTTTCACCTAGATATTGGCACTGTTACTAATTATGTACCATCTATCACACTCCTGTTCATCCCCAAGCACCTTAACCTGTCAGCATTAGACACATCTAGAAGAAGAGATTCTCGCTTTGTGCATTCAAAACAACTAAAGGGAATTTTACAGCATCTTCGCAGCAGAGATCATTTTAAGTATTTAGCCTGAGGCCAAACACGACCGAACTGAGAAATCAGATGCTTCTATCGGCAGGGACAAATCACCTCCCCGAGCTACAGGCAAGAGCTGCACCGGTACTATGACTACGGCAGACGTCGGCAGCTGTTGCTCCTCACCTCACAACGCGACGAGTGTGTAATGACGAGGAGCGAAGGAGACGTGGCTGAGAGAGTAGTTTGTGTTGAGTGTTTGACTAGGTCTCCGAATTCAGTTTCCAGGTAAAGGATTATGGAAATAAATCGCGCCTCCTCGCTTAAGAAACTGCCAAAAGAAGGACAAAGCATTGATTTCTCCATTAGAGGCTTACTGCACCATGCAGTCCAATATCCTCATTTGGATGAGAAGAAGTCAACAGTTTCCCAATGAGGCAGAACTGATGCCATTTCTCTGCGAGACGTCTGAGAGTTTACGACACTGATGATGAACCCCAAATGAGCTATACAAAAACAAGCATTACATATTTTCTTTCTGCTTTCTCCATGGTAATTAAAACCGCCAGAGATAACACGATCTCATTTTCCCAAATGTAACTAATAAACTCCCTGAACAAAATGAGGCACATCCACTAATCACAGCGCCTTATCATTCAATGTCAATAGGTTATACAGAAATGTAACAAACAAACGGAGAAGCATCACCAGATGTTTTTCAGTACCGTAAATTCGAAGTGCATTCATAGCCTTTCCAGGATGCATAAAGAAACCTTAATGTAGTATTTTATGGTTTCCAATTAAATTAAAAAGCTAATAAAGTTTATTTCCAAAGCACATTTAAAACATCTGTTCACCAAAGTACTTTGCAAAATGCTGTATGAAAAAAACACACCAATTACTGCTCTCTCCTGCTTCAAACAACATACAGTATGAAGGGTTTCTTTGCAAAATAAGATAACTACATTCGGGCAGTTTGAAGAAAACCGTGTTTTTCAAATTATGCAAAAAGTATTAAGACTGATAGAGCGTTGCATCATAATATATAAATATGCAATGTAATACCAATAACTGGTTGGCATTGATAATATGCTTTGATTTTGTTTTTGCAGGGAAACACTGGTAGCAAATTGGAGGCTGAAAAATGTTTTGAGTTTTGTTCCACACTTTTTTTTGTTGAAGATCATAAGAAACATTATTATATATCAGATTTATTATAGTAGTCTATGACTGCTGGGGAAATGACTGCAATGGTACATCATTGGCTTCAACATTCTTCAAAAGTCCATAGAACAAATGTCAGTGGAGCTTTTTGCCCAGCCGGTAGGTTTTGCTTCACTGATCACGCCACAGAAAGAAGCGATGTGATAGGGATGCGATTATGTATCATGTCTTGCCAAAACCATGTACTGTAAGTTCAAAGCTTTTAACATAAGGATGCATATAGCAGTTTTACAATGGAGAAAAAAAAGTTTTGTTATAGACAGCTTTGTGTGTCTGAAGATAATAATTTGCCAGACTAGGTGAAAGCACAAAAATGTTTTTTTATGGCATTTTTGTGATCCATATATACTACACAGTAGTGCGCAAAAGTCTTTAGCCACCCCTCATTTCTACATATTAAATTTAATTAATTGATTGAGAATAAATTAAAGAAAAGGGAACAAATATTTTACACCGACAGGCTGCAAAGAGGTTTATATAACAACCTCAGCAGCAACCTCATTTCCCCTCTCATCTGTTCAAACCGCTCAGTATCCAGCATCGCCAGTATACTAATCACCAGCCTGACCATCTGTCATCATCCGCACCTGTTTCTCACTGGTTCATGCCTAACGTTAGATTTTTTTTTTTATGCCTGAATGATTTAAAGGTCACTGTGTCGCTTAACAAACAAAACAAAAAAGACACTCCTCTGTCTGCAGCTGCTCAGGTGAAAACGAGAGCCAAAAACGTGCCAACAATGAGAGGCAAAATGTGCTTTAGGAAGCCTGGAGAACTATTTCTCAAGACTATATTAAAAATATAAGAAAGTCTGGCTACTTCAAGGCAAAATATGAAGAAATAGGGAGTAGCTCAAGACTTTGGCACAGCACTATACACTATATATTGTACAGTATGTACTGAATCATCTTCAAAGCATGACCTTGGCATTATAAAGTTTTCCCGTTTAATACATTGGTCACAAAAGGTTATGGAATAAAAGTATGTGTCAACCTTTAAAAAAAAAAAGGCATGGGTGAAGCATATCCAAGGTCTGCTTGTAAACCGTTCCAAAGCTTGGGTGTAGTGCCGGCAAAAATTGACTTCTACTAAGCTAGAGAAAATAATAGTAAGGAAACTGACGTGTGAGAGAAAATGTGTGTTTGAGAATAGGGCACACAGGGCAGTGACAGCGAGGATTCTGGATGCTCTGCGGACACACAGATAGAAAAGACTTGGGGCAAAGCGGCTATTGATCTGCTGCCTGCACTGCTGCCCTGCTGCTCCTTTGACCATCCAGCACTGGCTTGCATCATGGTGCGTTGAACCCCACTGACGCACACACACCGTAGGCCTCGTTTATCAAATGGAATACAAATTAATTTATTATGCAGGAAATGTGGAATTCATGAATGTCTAGTTAGTTTAGAAAAACATCTCACTACAGGGAGCCTGAGCTGATTGGTTTCAAATCGTACTGTATAACTGTGATGAGTTCCTGCAATTCTGTATATGGAAATGGATTATTTACTTCAATTAAATATCACACAGATTTAATGAAGCGCCTGTGAAACCGAGTCGTTTTATGTTACCGTCTTTGATTTTATTATTTTTTTTATAAAAGCAATCTAAATAAAAAAAAAACATAAATAAAGACAAATGAGTCTAACTATTCAATCAGGACAAGAGAGATACCAGTGTATGACAGAAGGAAGAATTAGTGTGTGTCTATAACAGCTGTATGTCTATAAGTGGCTGTGCTGCTGTACATACATTACTGGAAGATTTAGCACGAGACCCATTTAGGAGGCGCTCTTTCGCTGTCATTTAGTCGTTTTCAGCTCACTCCGAGCTTTTGCTTTTATAGACTTTTACGGCCATCACTAAATCAGGTGCAATGCCACGAAACCCACACGTACACCTTGTCATTCTCTCAAACTGCCACAATCTATTTCCTTACCCACAAGGTCAATATATTTTTTTAGATCACTCTGGCTGATTAAAACAGTACACGCCTTCTCCTCATCTCCTCCCTCTCTCTCTTTCTCACTCACATGCCCTCCCCCGCCCCCCCTCGCCCTCGTCTAAGCTGTTTTCTTTTCTTCAAAGGAGCCACCTTCTGTGTAGTTGTGTGATGGAGGAGACGAGCTGCTGTGACGAACACACTGCCCGTTTCATTAAGGAAATTACCAGGAGGCCGCTGGCCATTAGCAACCCGCTGGTCGTCCAGAGTGAATTCATATCAAGCACTGTGTTAATCAAGTGCTAGCACAGTGAGAATGGTGTTTTGTGTGTGTATGTGTGTATACGTGGAAAGGGGAGATAACAGGTAAAGGCCCTTCAATTGCATCATGCTCTTTCTCCTACTGCTTGGTATGATAGGTGGCTAATTAGAACTGCAGGAAGGATACGGACGTCGTGTTCCACCAGACTTCGTAATTGCTACTTATACTGGTCAGGCAGACGGACACAGAACATTCTTTATTAAAATGATCAGTCCTGAACACGCATCATGTATGATGACCTTTTTTCTCCCTGAAGAACTCCCGGTGGAGCTAATGCACATTTCGATTATGATAATGCCTGATTATTATTACTGGCACACAGTGTTGCTATTTTGTGGCTCACTCTTTAGAAATGCAGGATATAATAAAAAGGTGATATGCAATGAAGTTGTGATAGGAAGTGGTGGCTGGTGTATTTAATGAATGAACAACAGGACATTCTGTTATAGGAAAATAATCAGCCACGGTGTGGTGAAGTGATGCCGTAAAGTATGTTAACTCTCCTATACGACAGAAATCTGACAACACTCACAGTTTATACCGTTTTAGCCTGTATACAGGGTCATAGAGCCTTTCCCAGGAGACTGTAGGAGACAAGGACCCTGGACAAGGTGCCAATCCAATGCAGGACACACGCATTCACACACTACAGGCAATTTGGGAATGACAATTAGCCTAATCTGCATGTCTTTGGACTGTGGGAGGAAACCCGGAGCACCCGGAGGAAACCCAACAAGCTCTTTGAGAACTCTATGCACACAGACCAGAGGCGGGATTCAAACCCGCACCCTCGAGATGCAAGGCGACCTCAATGGTGCTAACCATTGCTAAGCATGTCACACGCTACACTTAATGCAATATAATGCTGCTATCAGTCCTCATAAATTTCCCCATTAAAATTCTTCTATTTCAATTTTAATATTTATTTTAAAAAGCCACTTATGTAAATGTCCTGGAAAAATATTTTGCAAATTGTAAAAAACAATTTGTTTAATACTGAAGCATTAAGAGCAGTGGTAGCTCAAACAGTTACTGATCAGAAGGTTGGGGGTTCTAGCCCCAGCAAGACCAAGGCCCTTGACAACCCTGACTGCTCCAGATACCGGCGGGCCCTGCGCTCATACCCTAGCTTCCTAACTGGAATATGTAAAAAAAAAAAATAATAAAATGCTGTAAGGTACATGTGACGAATAAATAGAATAAATAGAATAAATAGAATCTTAATCTCAAGTACAGGATGTCCTTCATTACATCAGATAGAACTGCTCCCAGGTTCGCCAGTTCAGATATCTGGTTCAGATTTTCAAGCTGTTTTCTTATCTCAGCCCTTCTGCACAATCGTTGTGGAAACTGACACTCACGTCTTAATGTTTAAAATATGATTAATATACCTCTACTGGGGCCTGTGTAAGTGTGTGTGTGTGTAAATGTGTGTCTACGCATATGCTTCCCAGGATAGATATAAGGAACTTACCACAAGAACCCTTGCGCATCACCTTGATGCGTCTCTGAGTGTTGCACTGAGCCTTCTCCAGCTCGCACTCGTTGGAGTAAGTGGAGGAGTCCGAGCCGCACACGGGCGCCACCACAGATGGACACACCATCTTCTTGCACACACACTCTCCTTTCGAGGGGTCCGTTGAGTCTCTTTCACACACTGCGCCGAAACCGCAGAGCTTTCCCCGGCAGCCTGGAAACAAACACGCGTATAATGGACATAATCAACAAGAGAACCTTTATAAAGTCAGGGTAGTAAATTAAGTTCATATGGAAAGGCTGTAATTCAATTTACAATACAGTAAATATAAAAGTAAATACAGTACTGGAGCATACTGTATCAGCACAGTAAAAAAAAGTGTTAAAAGCAATCCAATTTACTTTATTAAATTGAAAATCAAAGTGCTTGAATGCTAATGAGTAGTGATGTGACTGGGGTTGACAAGGAGAAATTGTTTCGGCAGGTAGTCACAGTGTACAGCATGGGCCAAAAGTATTGAAATAAAACTGAAATTCTATGTTCTAATGACATTCAATTTACTGACTCACTCATCATCTATACTGCTTTATCCTGTATTCAGTGTCGCGGGGGCCTGGAGCCTATTCCAGGAGACTTAGGGCACGAGGCGGGGTACACCCTGGACCCCGATGTGTCTGCCAGTCCATCACAGGGCACACACATACACACTACAGGCAATTTGGGAACGTTAATTAACCTAACCTACATGTCTTTGGAATGTGGGAGGAAACCCACCAAGCACGGGGAGAACATGCAAACTCTCCATGCACACAGAGACGGAAATCGAGCCTGGCCGGGAATCGAACCCAGATCCTGGAGGTGCAAGGATATCGTGCTAACCACTACACCACCGTGCCGCCACATTCCATTCAATTGTTTTAAATTATGACACTCTGGAAAATAGAACTGATTTATTTTATGCAATGAAATTGCGACACAACAAATTCTATAACGCATAAATAAATAAATAAATAAATAAATAAATAATATATTTAGTTTAAATTAATATTTAGTTTAAAGTCCTTTATCCTACAGAACCTGTTGGATCCGGCTGGGCATAGAGTCAAAAAGAAGTCTGCACTACTCTGGTGTACTAAGCCACACCATTCTTTTTAAATTCTCCCATCAATTTTGTAACCTCATCTGTAGGACTACATCTTACAATACAAACCTCCATCTCTCTACAACATGGACGCAGCGGTATTGAAAACCTTCCAGTATTGCGCATTCCATTATAGTGTGCTCACGTCACACTGCTCACTTTGCTGTCATTCATAGCACATTTACCGCTTTATGTTTAGAAGAACGTGGTATTGCTGACCAGAACTAGACAAAACAAGCATTTTTGTTTTGACTCTCTGCGATGCTGTTCCTCACAGCCAGCCAGTTTCTCCCAACAAGAACTGACAGTTGAAGAGATTTCTTTGGAAAGTGGCTTTCAAAAATGTCTTTCTTTTTTTTCTGTTATGGTCTCCTTCACCCGTTTCCTTCAGTTTTTAAACGGTGTCGCTTTCCGATGCTCGATGATACTATGAAACTGTGATATTTTTAGACTAGGTTATTGCAGTAGGAATGTCTCAAGTCGTAATATTCTTACGTCTGACTGCTGTCAGGTTCGACTTGCGACACAATGGAATCAAGGTCTACAGACATCTCATCATTCACTAAGAATGACCTCATGATGAATCATAGCTACACTAGTGATCAGCAGATTCCATTTGGAGTTGTGTGTGTTGCCATGGCAACGACTCAATCTCAGTTAAGCTGTTCGAAGTTTCAATGAATTTCAGTCCTGCCACGTTGTACGGCTCCAAATAGACAAAGAGCTGCGTAAGGCCCACACCAATAACCATACAAGAGTCTCTGTCTGTTCCTCTTACTCTTGTTTTCCTGTTTATCTCCTCTTTCCTCACCCTCGCTGCTGTCTTTCTCCATTCCTTTCTCATTCTCTTTCTCTCTCTTTTTTTTACTCCTCTTATCAACAACTCTCAGGATAGGTAGAAGCTGGAAGGGCTTGAGCACAGGCTATTCCTGATCACTGACTTCAAACAATTTGACCACACACACACACAGAACTCAGCATCCGTCCCTGTTCTTTTGCGTCCAGTATTGACAAGTGGGTGTTCACGTCTGTGTTATCGCTTCACGGTTATTTATTTATTTTTTTATTTTTTTAGAGGTAGAAGTTGCACGGTTGCTTGACTGACACCTATCCCATACACCCACAATGCTTTGTTATAGAGAGAACAGCATGGAGCCTTACACAAATTCAGGCTCGGTGGACCACCGGTGCGTGTGTGTGAGTGTGTGTGTGTGTGTGTGTGTTTGTGTGTGTGTTTTTAAGGCAGCTCGGGCTGTCAGAACTTGGTGCTGTCAGTCTGACATGCATAGGTGCCCACTGTTGTTTTGAACACAGCGCCTGCCACCCAGAAAGGCTGCTTGAAATTCACAGGTGTAACACAGGCCGAAAATCAACACATAGCATACACGCTCGAGTACACGAGTACACACTGATCCGATACTTGATTCAGGCTAAAAGAGCCCTGCATTTGTAAAGATGCTTCACAATTAAAAAAAAAAATCTCAGATGACTGAAGACACTTCTTTAATCCCCCCCAAACCACAGGCTGTGTCCTGTTCTACGTAATGGACAGAATAGGAACATCCACTCATTCCACGATGTTCCTACGAGTTCTCCGCTCTCCATAAATCAGTATGAGGTATGCAGTGAGTAGACAGACCGAGCAATAGGAACCAGTGGAGTCGAAAGAAGCTCGGGTATAAGATGCCAGTTCTTCTGCAGGCACGTCCCATGAAAGGCTTCAAGACCACTTCAAGAGCTATGCTTGCATGATCAGAAAAGAGAGCAGGAGAAAGGGAGAGAGAGAGAGAGAGAGAGACACAGGCAGGGAGAGAGAGAGATGAGCAAGATGGAAGGCCAATGGAGGACGAGAGCAACTACTCTGCATTCGTGCATATTCAAGATCAAGCAATGCAGAACGCATAATGCCACTGGTTGGCACCGCTGCATGTTAAGTGGGGTGATGGAGGGGAGTGGAGGGTTTTACACACACACACACACACACATCTTTAGAAACCACTGTATTTCTTCAAGAGGGGAAAAAGAGGGGGAAAAGATGAATAAATGAAAATCCAGTACCTGCATATGCAATGAAAGCCTAGAATATTTGACTGTGAAGCATAAAAGATGATGCATTTGTCAGCCTGATCCATCATTTAAATGCCATACATATATAAATCTATTGTATAATATAAACACCAGTCTCTTTTGATGTTTGTAATATAAATAATATCTGCCATTGGTTTATCTGTCACATGCTTGTAAAGCAAGGCATCGTAATGGTATATTTATTCTAGCGGTAATGTGCGGGGCCAGGCATCACAATGCATGATGTGTCGTATATAGAGTTCCTCTAAAATATCCATCCGATCCATCTCAGCAGTGATCTCACTCCTATACATTCTGTGCTTCGTGCTCATTTCCCGACCGTGTGGTGCGACAGGATTGGTTGTGGGGAATGTGTTGCTATGGCAACAGCCTAAGAGTAGACAGGGGAATCCAAACGGTTGTGGGTTTGACGATCGCCACTCGCGGTTTGGAGAGGGGGACTGCTTAAGCATGTACTTGTTGCGCTAGTTTTGTCACTCAAAACTTTTTCGAACTTTAACGTACAAAGAACTAGAAGTTTCAGCTTCAGGAAAAGGGGGAACAAACCGTGACAGGGCCATGATGATTTAGAAAATTAATCAATGATGAGGTTTTGTGATGAAGCTCAAGAGCAAGTAGAGTTGCGATTATCACCCTTAAGTCGGTCTATGACTTTTTTCGAAAACAGCACATGGTAAAATGTTTTTGTGTTCTTATACCACAGCAGTTAGTTAATTAATACAGTTTTTAATTACTTTATGAATTACACATAATGCATTTATATCATTTTCAGCTTTAAACAGTTCCTCACACTTGCCCTTTCTATTTGTTAATAACGCAAAAATAAATAAAGTTATGTCTTGAGAGTCTTGAAAGTCAAAAGATGTTACAAATCTCTGACACTGAAGACTTCAAAGCTGCACCAGTTACAGACAATGATACTTTTTTCATATACAGTACTATTTGTAAAAATGCTATCATTATTACTATTATAATTTGGTCTGTGTATATAATCCAACGTGGTGTCTTAGCAGGTAGCACTGTCGCCCTGCACCTTCAGGGTAAAGGTTCGATTCCGGCTTCGGCTCTGTGTGCATGCAGTTTATATTTTCCATTGCTTGGTGGGTTTCCTCCAGGTACTCAGATTTCTTCCCACAGTCCAAAGACTAATTGGCGTAGTGTGTGAATAACAATTTGGTGTCAAGCTGGCAACCTGACCCCTAAAGTAACTGCCACAGAAACGACGGATATGTCTGGGAGCCTGATGTGCCGGGTGGCTCGTGGACAGACCAAAAAAAAAAAAAAAAAAGATAATCAAACAAGTCTTGCCTGCATGTGAACTCATTACCTGTGAATCAGTTGTTACTATAGAAACGATGACATCTAACTAAGGAAATGTAATTTGTGACTTCTGGCTAACATCTCCTCTTCATGCATAAGTAAAGGAGGACTCTAGAGGTCACAGCCACTTGTTCCCAAACACAAACAGCTGGGGAAAAAAAATCTAACAGCTGATGCACCGAACAGAGATTTCTTACACACCTCTTCTTACTGACTATGCTGCGGCTATACACTAAGACTCGGGCTCAATGATATACACCTGAGCACCAAGGCACATCTGCACGCACGCTGGAGCTTACAGCAATCTAATATCGAGGACTCAGCTTTACAGCTCATCTTTTCTTGCTCGCTGACTTGTTTTTTCTCATCTTCGTTTCTATTAAATTTCATTGCTTGTTACCAAAAAGTAAAATGAACGAATAGAATAGGAAAAAAAAGAGGGCGGTTATTTGATTCGACTGGAGTTATAGATAGAGTAGTGGTTTCTGCAGGCACCTTCTATTTTCTCATTTCCACATATATAAAGGTTCAGACGATTCTCTCTTTCTCTCTCCCTCTTACTGCTCCTCCACGTCTGCTTCAGGCCCTGACCCGGCTTAGAGACACCCCAACTTATTTAGAGCTTCAGCATGAAAAAAGAAAAAATGGGAACGCAAAAAAAGAAAAACCCTCCTCCTACACAGGACAGGCCAGGGCAGTTTCTAATGAAAAGAAGCTCCAGAAAGGAGAGGTGGGTGAATCGGAGGCGAGTCAGCCATGCCTTATCCTCGGATGCACACCGCAAAAGATGAACGCGACCCAGTAGTGTAGGAAGACATTGTAACTGCTTGGTTTAACCAAAAACACGACTAGTAGTCTAATAAAAGCCACGGACAAATGCGAGAGCATACGGTGTGAACTCCAAGTCCCTGGTTACACAGAGGCAATGCTTTTCTAATGGACAGCTAAAGAGCAGAATATTTTCAGAAATCTACTATCAGGGGCGTATTGTCACCCTGCATTTCTTGCACAAAGATGAGCAGCCGAGCAATGAAAAGATTACAACTAGAACGGGCACGGATGAGCCACCATGGCCCTGTCGCCATCCGAGATTCAATTATTCAAACCATCCAAAGAGACAGAGGTGAAGAAACAGAAAATGAGAGAGAACGAGAGAGAGAGAGAGAGAGAGAGAGAGAGAACTTGCTTCTCGCTTACTCGCTCCATCTCTTCCACTCTGAACGTTCTTTCATGTTCTCCCTCGTTTCCTCCGCACCACATTTGCCATCCCCCACTCCGTGCCGAGCTCACTTCCACTCCACTGTGCCCTGTGGTCCATCCTAATCATCATCTTCCATCTTTTTTTTTTTTCACACTCAGTTCCTCCTTTCCCTCCTACCACCCTCTCGCTCTCTCTTTCATCAGTTCTCAGCACCTCGTTTCTTTTTTCTTTTTTACCTGCTGGTGGTTTAAAGACGAACATAGGGAAACGATAAAGAGCAAAAAACAGAAAAGGACAACAAGAAAAGTTTTTTTTTTTTGTTTTACTTTTTTGCTTACTGGTCTCCATTCCATAGCGACGCTCCTAATAATAGTCGCTTATGGTGAAAAGGGGGAAGGGAGCAGGCCTACACAGTATTGGAACTCGCTCCGTCTAGGTTGCCTCTTGGAGAGAAACCAAGCAATGGCCAGATGGCTCTCTGTTGTACGCTTAGGAATACTGTAAGAGCTCCCAATCCACAAATATGCTAAATATTCTAGATATGTGTCATTAGACCAAATGGTCTGAATTAATATTATTATATCCAAACCGTCCTCAATGTTTTAGCATTGTTCTGTCATCATTAAGCCCAAAAGGAAGTGTGATCTTGTTAAGACCGATTTTTTCAAACACCTTCGTTTTATCCCATTGCTTTGCAGCTCCGGTAGCTGAACTTTCCACAATGGACCTGGATCGCCAACCAGGAATGATTCTGGGATCGAATTGAGCTCGATTTCGTATAGAGGACGTCTTTCTGAATCGTGGATCAAATATGTAATTTCTCAATTATTCAAACCATCCAAAGAGACAGAGGTGAAGAAACAGAAAATGAGAGAGAACGAGAGAGAGAGAGAGAGAGAGAGAGAACTTGCTTGGTTACTCAAGTGGAATGTCTATGACTGCCGTGCAGTCTGTCGCGGCCAAACGGCAAAAGCCAAAATAAATCAGTCGCAATTCAAAGTA
>JAQMYJ010000015.1:9832243-9859050 GCA_030014305.1 Clarias laeviceps
GCAAACACACAAACCCAAATGTCGCCACCGTGAGGCGTGGCGGTAAAACCAGAATACCGCATGAGTAACCACTGTATATTTTGTACTAAAGGGTTTGAAAAATGGTAGGCAGTGCCAGAGACTTTTATGTTTCCATTAAGTTCCAACACTAAACTAGTGAAGGATAAAGGTTTTTGCATTACACAGAAGAAGATTTTCTTTTTTTTTTTTTAAGAATTTCACTTGAGCCTCCAAGGTGATCTACAAAATGTGCTTCAAGTCTATATGCTTTTATACATCTGTTCTTGTCATGGGAACATGGGAACTACTTCCTTCCCTTTATGAATCTTGAAATAAAAAATATTAGAAATAGTGTCCACACCTGATTCGGACGATGCAAAGGTTTGTTAGGAACCCAGACTAGTTTGTAGCCCCATTTTTAAGAGGACTGTGTATGCTGGAGCCCATCCCAGGGGACTCAGGGCAAAAGGTGGGGTGCACCCTGGATGGTATGCCAATCTGACACACCTTCACCTTCTGGAAATGTCACTGCCTGGAAACCGAAGTATGCAGAGGAAACCCACCAAGCATAGGGAGAACATCCAAACTCCATATATGCAGACCTGAAGGCAGGACTCAAACCCTTCACCTTAGAGGTGCAAGGCCACGGTTAACCACTACACCACCGTGCCGCCAACTAAATGTAATAAATAAAAGGCGTTAGATAGACGCGTTAGCGTTGACAGTTAAAGTTTTAGTCAAGTGTACAACCCCGTTTCTTCAATGCTAAAATTGAAGTGGACACGGTGCAGGAGAGAAGTAGTCGCTGGGGTGGTCATAATGATTTCCTGCTGTCATCCCTGCCAGTAATATCAATTCCGCCATCAAACCATGGCGACAAGGCCACACGCCCCCTGCAGCCAGGACAACTGGTGTCCATCTCTGCCAGACAAAGAGCTTTAGCCCACCCTCTTCCATCCCTCTCGGCACCCTGATCAATACCTCCGCTGCCGATCAATGCCTCCACAAATCACTTCATTTTCTCTTTTTCTCCCGCTCGCTCCTCACGCAGCCGGCACGGTCACAGAACGAGAACGAGCCAAGGAGTGAGAAAAGAGCCGGCTGTCATTATAAAATGCGACCTGCTCCCTCTCTGCTGCCCAACCAAAGAGCAAGTAAGCACAAAATAAAGCCCATTAAACGGTGACCAGTATTTCAGAATGAGAGGGCTCATTTTAGCTGCTGTCAAACACTGCCTTGTTTCTCTCTCTCTCTCTTCCTTTTTTTCTTCTTAATGACCCTAAAAATGTGAGCACAGCATATGATCGGTTTACTTTCGAGAAATCAAGGCGAACCTCACTATCCATCGGTCAAATCGCTACAAGCAGTTCAACATTGTCGAGTGTACATGCGATATTTCAGAAAGGAAGCAGTTGAACAATGCATACATTTTAAGTAACATGAAATACGCCCATGCCTCATCGAGCAAGCACATTCCCATAGCTTGTCCTAAATTAATCAGCATAAAAATGGAGCTCTTTCTGCTCTGCGGATTTTCTTTATTGTCTTGTGACTCGTTATCGTTTCCTGTCGGCGGTGTAAAATTACTCTAACCCCGGCAAAAGAACCAAATGAATACACCTGAGGAATAAACTGAGCAGGGCAGAAAAGAAATACTCGATTTCACCTCCCAAACTATGTCTTTTGTCAGTTTAGTTCATTTGCATCCCAATGTAAATGTATTTCATTGCAGTGTGGAAGCTTCTGGTTGCTAAATTAAAACTTTCTGCTGGTGGTGGGTGGTAAAGCTGCAGAAATGAGACGGCTATAGAGATCTGTCAACCAGCAGCAATTAACAAGTTTTTACTCTAAAATGCTACTTGTCAAGGAACTGCTGGATCTCCGCAGAACAGAATCATGTGGGCCAGGCGGTTGCATGCGATTGGCTGGAATTTACTGTACAGTGGTTTCCTATTTCAGAAAATAGGGCAAAGAATGTTTTCAGATGGAAAAGAGGGAAGAACTACTGTAGCTAAAGACTTTACTGTGTGTTTACAGCAGCCTTTCAAGATTATCACTCATCACATTGTAGAAGATGATCCCACTGCAATCTTCTACAACAGACTCTGAAATCATGTTCGTTCTATTATAAGACAAAGATTCTTTAATGATCAAGCTTTAATGTCATTGCTTATGTCATCAGCTAGCACAATCCAACCACTCATGACATCTCAACTTGTGGCCTGGTGGTTAGCACTGCTGCCTTGCACCTCTAGGGTTGGGGGCTGAAATCTCGCCTCCCAACTGTGTGCATGGAGTTTGCATGTTCGCCCCGTGCTTAGTGGGTTTCCTTCCGCAGTCCAAAGACATTTGGCAGTGTGGGCTGATTGTTGTTTCCAGATTGCCCATAGTGTACGATTAGGCTTGCGTTTGCTTGAGCCCAGCAATGGTTTGGCACCCCGTCTAGGGTGTACTCTACCTTGAGTTCCCTGGTATAGGTTCCAGATTTCCAACAACCCTAGACAGGATAACCACTATAAACAACAGATGGATGGATCACACCACTGTTTATCTGGCTTGCCAATTACCTCACATTAGCCAAAGTTGTTATATTGGCTGTCTAGGTTACTTGTTTGAAAGTTGCAAAATTACTGATTACATTTTTTAAGCATCTTGTCGAACGTCAAACCTTACTACCTTTACCCCAATCACCTACATCACCTACACTGAACCTTCACTGGGAGTGTAAGCTGAATTTTTTGGCCATTACAGTTGTGGTCACATGATTATTCCCCAATGTCAACGTTGCATCTTTCTCTAAATACACTAATAATGTATTGTACTTCAGTTTCCTTAAATAATTCTGCCTCCAAAAGCTCATCACCCTGAGAAGCTAACAAGATGATGAACAAGTCTAAACTAACATTTTAAATAGCACATGCCACATCGTACAGCAGCACAGTGGCCTCGCGCCTTCAGGGTCGTTTGCATGTTCTTCCCATGCTTGGTGGGTTTCCAAAGGTTTTTTCTGCTTTTCTCCCACAGTCCAAAATCATGCAGATTAGTTTCATCGACATTCCGAAATATCCCATCTGCTGCCCTAATTCTGTAGGCTCAGTGACCCTGTACAGGATAAATGGGTATAGAAGATGAATGAATGAATTAACATGCCACTTTAACGGATGACAAAAAAAGCAGTGAAGACAAACCCAGTCACAGCAAAATGTGGTCAAGAACAAGTTCCCAGAGTCCCTAGCATATGTTGGCCCTATGGCGGTACCTTTTGATGTGGCATTGCAAATCTGGAGCTCTGAATCTGGTTCTTGTTAAGCAATGGCACACAGTGAGAGACAGTTAAGAAGAAGCAGTGCACATGGCTCTCAAAAAAAAACAAAAAAACATCACATACACCCTTATCACCGTTGCAGTTTCCCATTAGAGCTATCCACAGCTACTCATAGGGACACACTAAGCATTCAATTGGCGAGCAACAACCCATGGGCACCTGTGCACTTCTTCCCCATGGCGGTTTGTGACTAGGCATATTGAATTACATTTCTTTTAGATGCTCTGGATATTTCTTTTCAAACAGAGAACACATGATCAGGCACAAATGCACAGGAATTTATGCCCTGAGGAAAGTGTGTGTGTGTGTGTGTGTGTGTGTGGTTAAATTTACTTCTGTCAATAAAGCTGTCTCTTTGTATGGTTTGAGAAAGGCCAGTTACAGCCCGAGTGAAAGCCCTGAGACACCCAAGCAGACAGGGGGCTGAGGAACTAATCCACAATCCGGGCCTTACAAGTAATGGACCTGATGACACCGAGTTCTTCTCACTGCTAGAGTAGCATCTGACAGGAAACAGACCTTCTACTAATGACATCATTATAGATGCTGAGTATTTGCAATGTGGAGTGGAGAAATGGGAAAAAAAATCAAGATTCAGCGTAAGTGAGGTGAGAAAACACCAACAGTGAATAGTAGGGTGAGCAGGCGCAAGCCAGGCCTTGAGGAATCGCACCGTGATCAGAGCTCGGCATCAGACAAATGTCTGTCCATGTCCGAACCCCAGCAGGACACGTTAAACCCAATTACTGTGGTAAGGAAGCATCCCTTATCCTCCGGCCACATCGAACTCCTGTACTCATCACTCCTGCCTTGGCATACCATCATTTCAACCGGCCAAGCCTCAGTAGCAGCTGTGCACAGAAGTGCCCGAATTCCCAGACAGGTTTCCACCGTGTATGGAACAGATGGAGCACTACACCCCCACCTAGCCAGTTACACTATCCATTTAGAGCCCTCTGATGGGAAGCGAGATGAAACAGAAAGAAAGACAGATAGAAATGTAGAGAAAGGCCAACACAAACAGGTCTGTCTTTATTAAAAAAAAAAAAAAAAACACCTCCCAAGTTTAATGCTTGTCATCACTTAGAAATTCCTTGCCAGCTGAGCCATCAATTCATGCTAAATTGACGCCCCAAATAAAACGTGTACAGCATAATTAGCAGATGCCCTCATTAAGCGCTTTCCATGCTAGGGAACATAAGAAACATGATAGAATTTTCATTCTGCCTTTCCTTCGCCACAGGGCTTTGCAAATAAAGCAAAGACCAGGAGTGAAATGAAGTGGAACAAAAAGGTGCATGACTAGAGACCTGGAACATTACATTACCATGTAACTATTTCCTTTAAACTCTCAGAGAGATAAACTCAAAGGACAGGTAAAGAATAGGATATAGAGACGATTGATGTATGAATAGGTGTGGAGGCACTGGACAGAGATAGACAGGCACCCACAGGGTCTGGCAGGATAAACAGAAGCGTTTCTAACAGGCTCAAGCAGTCTGTTTGGAGGGGAGCTACAGTACAAGAAGCAGCAAACAGTCACTGATCCCCAATTATTCCAAAACCTCCTCAACGTCTCAAGCACATCATTGATAAAAGTCTCCTCAAGCCATTGAACTGATAATGCTGAAGAGAGTCCAGAATCCATCGCTTTTTCAAGAACAAGTATCTGTGCTCCAATCGTCTGTACCTGAATTTACACTTACACACAGAGTACGGGTGGCCTAGACCTGAAGCTGTTTGGATTTTGTGTTTTTTTTTAGCAGTTCCTCAAACTCATATTACTTTTTAATCCTGTTCATGGGGTTATTGCTATAATTTTTTCATGCTTGCATTTTTTTTATCCTATCAGCAAACATGCACAAACAAAAACAGGTAACAAAAATTCTTCCCTGCTTTTAGTGCTTTTTTAGGGATCGGATTCGGATTTATATTAGATTTCTCCCCTAATGTGACCTCTTATAAGAACATACCCTCCCCCAGCTTGTTGCTCAGCTCTGTCTTTTTCTGGTTGGACGTGGCTCATTTACATTGACACTGAAACAGCACATTTGGCGGAGGAGTGAAATAAAGACAGTTTGCATTATCTGGGGGTATTTCATCTTGTGCATTAAGGGACAAAATATGGGCAACCTCTGAGGCCTACGATGTTAGGTCAAAAGTTGGTGACATGTTATCTGTCGATTTTCAAAGATCAGGCATTCCATTTGCTAAACGTTCCCCAGAACAACTGCGGTAGGGTCCGAGCCACCTCGGCCAGGATCGTCGAGGCTACGCGTCTCTTTACTGCACTGCACTTGAAGTCTTCTTTAAACGTGAACCTTTTTTTTTGCCTTCATTCGAAAGAAATTTCATCTCAAGTCTCGGTTTAACTCAAACCCTCCTGCTGGTAAAACATGGGTCCATTAAACAAAGTATCAGCCTAATTAAAACCACAGAAATCCTGAATAGGCTCTTGATGATACAGATCTCCAGAATGAACCAGATGTCCTGGAAGCCTTTCTTTTCTGTGCCTCCTATCTCTTCTATCTCAATAAAGTTTTCACTTTCAGTGACATCTTTCCTCTATTCAGAATAAAGTTATGAGAAAAAGCATTGTAAAACCCCTAAGGTGTTGTATTGACTCTTTCAGTCCAGTACTTTCACTGAGAACATTGTACACTCTTACATTTTTGTAAAAGTGTGTCATCCCATTACGCGGTTGGAAAGACACTCGCCTGCGAGAGCAACCGATGCCCGCAGGTCTTTGTGCACTAGCATAACTCGACTAAGTGACTGCAGCCTCGGGATTTTGCGTAATGGTATCCGCAGCCACTGGAACTGGTAACACACTCTCTGCAAGCTACAGCTGCTCCAGAAGACAAGGGGAACGAGATTGCTTCCCCAAAGCTGTCCTTACACTTCAAGCACATCCATGATGCCATCAACCCCTACAAAGAAGATTATTATCCCAGCGGAAAGAACCGCCAGCTGAAAGAAGCGATAACTGAATTCAACTTTTCTATTCAATACATCTCAATACATCTTCAGCACCCACACTGCCAAAGTGAACAAGAAGCATTTTTCCCCGCTTCTTCCTCGATCCTGCCTCGTCTAACCCTCACGTCCAGGGGAGTCTCAAGATCTGCAGCAATCAGACAGAAGTCTCAGAGGCCAAGGTTTGGCTGTAGACACAATAGGAATATAATGACAGAAAAAAAGAGCCAATTTTGTAAATGGACCCTGCTTTTTCTCCGCTTTGGTCTGTGTAAAAATTTATCTATCGCAGTATCTGAGTCACAAATGTGCCCTCTGCATCATTCGTCTCTGCACTACCACCCTCTCTGCCATGGTGCAATGAAATAATTGTAAAGAATTATACCTACCGCAGTCTGATTACGCCAGCACTTTAAAGGAAATCGCAAATAGGATAAAGTCGAAGAAAAATCAGAAACAAATTCCATTCCATCCTTAGCATTGCAAAAAATTCAAAACAGTGAGTTAATGGCTTTCCAAGTACCAAATGTCATATGCAGGAATGTGACGTGTTTTCCATTAAGTGCACTTGAACATGATATTTTATCCCTTTTCATTGAATAATCGGACTGAAACTCTAGTAAAGCGAACGGTGACTCAAACCTCACTTTGAATAAATGTTAATGCGTGAGAAGATCTAAATGGGTTGCAACCGAGTCTATCCAAACTGAGGTGTTATGAATTATAATGAGACAATATGTAAGCATGAGCAGCCATATGAATAAGAGCAGGATTATCACAAGTGAATAATGTATTTCACTGGATAAAAGACATTTAGAAGCGTTTCATGCAGTATACCATACACATACGGAACAGTGTCAACCGGAGTGACGCGTTAAAGGAAAAATAAACACATGTCCAGTCTGGTTGTAAATTCAGAAACGGGAACAGCTGTTAGGTGGCTGCTGGTTCTGAACACATTTCCATTTGACATTCCTCTCCTCAATTCAATATCCATAGTGACAGAAAGGTGCCGTAATATACACACCTCTCACCCTCCTCGATTACTCACCCTCCCTTTTTTAAAAATGAGGTCATATCCGACATCCATCTATCCATCCATCTCTCCCAGGCAGATCCTGCTCTCCAGCTTCCACCCTCCCTTCTCTCCTCCTCGACAGCCATTGGGTCTATTACCACCGAGGCATTCTGGCGTTCATTAAAAGGTGCTTGAGGAAGTTTATGGATTGGTCTAGATGAGAGGATCCACCTGTAAGAGGTCCCTGAACCTTGTGTTAGTCTGAAGGGCTGTGCAATGGCTGCATAGAGGCCACAAGGGGGCTGACGCTGAAGAGCAAAAGGTCAGCATGAATTGTGCATGAATGTTTGAGCGATGCGCGTTGCCATAGCGACGCGTTCCTGCTCCTTTCCTGGCTCCAGCTGGGCCTCATCTGTGCTCGGAGACTAGCTGGAATGGAAGAGAACGACCGATACGGACATGCATAATCATCAGCCGCAAATCTGCCACGCTGCTTAACATTAAATCTTCGCTTTCAAAAGTGGAACAATGAAAAAACTTAATAAATAAAAAAACACTCAGCATTGCAGGTGTGGGAACTCGATCTGAGCATGCGAGCATGCGAGCGGCAGTGAATTTAAGAAATAATGAAATTATGCCAACTGGGACTGAGGCGTGCTGAGTGAGCAGACGTGCCTGTGTAAGCGTGCATATGTGCACATTCATCATATCTGACCCAAATATGCTTCTTTTCTTCATTGTTGTGATACAGACGAATGCATACAAATGCTACACTTCCTGTCATTAAAGCGTCTGTCTTTCACCCCCTCTTATGGATCCACGTCCCTAATAATAAACGTTCTCCATCACAGTATAGCGCTCTCTATTGATAAAGCCATTCATTGTGGCCTTTTATTTTACTATAGCTGCAACCACCAGAAAATTATTTTGTATTATTAGAGACGCTAGCTAGAGCAATTCACGGCATCTGAAGAATATGGGGTTTACACAGCTGAGGAAAATTCCACACAGCCGCGCAGCAGTACCAAAGATGACACCCGTTTCAGTTTGCACTTGCAGAATGCCAACAGCGCGATAATGCACAGGCACGCTTCTACAGCCAGAGCATTTGCTCTTCTTAGCCAGGCCAACAAGTCTCACTTTGCTTTACTGCTCAGGCCTTCTGTCAGCAACAGGAAGCAGCCAGGCCAATATACAGTAACTATCAATGTATGGAATGTGAAGTGTTATCGCTGTAGTCCTGTGGCATGTCTGAAAGCAAGCTAGCCCGAGCGATCGAAAATGATCAACGCGCTGTTTGAAGAAACACAGCTTTCGGGACTCGAGGTTGTACAAATAGTTTTTACCCGACTGAGATAAACAGCGACTGAGACGGTTCTCAACATGACAAGCATGTCATGACGTTCGAGTTCTGAGTTCTTTCTTCTTTTTTTTTAACCATGTGCTTTTGTATCTTTTTTAGTCCAGCCTTCACCCCTGTCCTGTAAATGATTTGTTACCCAACTGTGCTCACCTATTCTGGGGTACTTTTTGTTTACATGCATCCTGCTGTTTCTTTGTAGTGTTACAGAGCATGAGAATGTGTCATCACAGTTAAGACCAAGCCGCCTTCTTTCTTTTTTCTGTTTATTTCCCCCCCAGATGTGTTATTTCCTGGTATCTGAATATGGATTAATCCTATTGAACTAGTGTCTAACTGTTCTTTGACCCTCACTGTGGACATCTTGAATTCATCCTGATAAATAAGTAATAAAATACAGTATTAGTGTAAGTACAGTGCTGTGAAAAAGTATTTATCTTGATTTTTTTCTTTCTTTTTTTTTTTTACATATTTGTTAAATTAAATGATTGAGATCATCCAACAAATTTAAATATTACAGAAAGATAACCTGGAGTAAACACAAAATGCAGTTTTTAAATTATGATTTCATTTGCTCATTCTCGCACTCACCTGGACGGGGTGCCAATCCTTTGCAGTGATTTCATTTATCAATTGGCCCTATGTGCAAAAGTAATTAAACACACCAGCAAGTCCATCTCTTAATAGCTCGAAAAAATCTGGAGTGGCCTAATCAAAGTCCGGACTTAAATCCGATTGAGATCTTTAAACAGGCTGTTCATGCTTGAAAATCCGCCAACAATTCTGCATTAAAGAGTGGGCCAAAATTCCTCCACAGTGATGTGAAAGACTAACTGCAGTTCTTGCCACCGGGTGGTAAATCCAGTTATTGGGGTTAGGGGGCAATTACTTTTTCACGTGGTTTGGAGAACTTTTTTACGTCAATAAATAAAATCACAATTTATCAACTGCAACTGTTTGATGATCTGAATCATTTAAGCGTGACAAATATTTAAAAAAAAAATAATTAGTGTCAAAAAATAAATAAATCACAGCACTGTACCAATTACTGAAGGTAAACAAATGAATGCATGAATAATATGGATTGTCAATTTGTTTATATTGACCGGATGCTTATTATCACTACCTTTTTAAGTTCCAAACTAAAGAAGTAATCAGACAGCAACTTCAAATCTGTTTAAAAAAGTTTGCCATTATTTTGACATGGAAAATTCACTAATAAGAGTAAAAAAAATAAATAAATAAAAACTACAGGCAGTTGGGATAGCAGATACAAACAGCTTGCTGCACCGAAGATCTGACAACACAGTACTTTCAAGACAAGTAAACAGAAGAAAATGTTCAAACCTGGAGAGATCTGAGCAATCTAAAAATATATTGCAGGAAGCCTTGCTGTCTAACAAGCATTTGAACTTTGTACTCTGTGATTGTCAGTGAAACGCTCCTTTGCGTCCTGTTACTCAGCACAAAACTGTTGACCTCGTGGGTTAAATAATCTGCCATTCATGCCACTTTCTCGCTTCTCACATCAGCCCTTAATTATTCCTTCTCACACATGAATGATCGCCAGCGTAGAATGCCTTTGTCGAGACTCCTGTAATTATTATCTTCAACTATTCCTGCTAAAATAGCCTAATGAGGAAGACTGCTTCTTTGGAGTGCACAAAATGAACAAAAACAACCATCAGGCACTTCGTTTCAAAACTGAGATGTTATATTTAAAGTAGATACTGAATAAATATAAAGCAAAGATAGAATGTATACGCCTGCATACCCTTGCGTTATATCAGCTGTTGGTAAAATAAACCAAAAGCTGATATACCTGATGGGAACCTGGTGACAAGAATCCTGGCAGGTGACAAGGTTCTTATTAAAAAGGCATCACTTCCTTCTTCACGATATGAACCGCTTGAGCATATGGTCACTCTAGTACATAAGCCCCTTCTCCAGGAAGGTTTCACATACCACTTATACACACGCACACACCAGCATATTAACATTACCACCCAGTGATACCTCAATGTCAAAGGGATGAATATAGAAGCATACACTACCATCTTTGGAGTTCTCTACCACCTACCCACACATACACACACACACACAGAAATGCATATGCATTAACACTGGTAGATGATGCACTGAGAAAACTCTATGAGGCCCCAAGAATGTCCACTTGACTTTCCTTTCAACACCCGGCCAATCAGTAGCTGTAGTGTAGAAATAGATTGCATTGTGTAATGCTTGTTTTGTTGATGATCATTTGTTGATGAACAGGTCAACTGAACAACACTGACATGATTATGGGCACCCAAGGCTCACCCATGTCTGCTGGGAAAAAATGCCAGCCCACCCAGTCTGATCCCACATAAAAGCCAACGGATCACAAATTGCCAAAAAAATGTCAAGGCCGCCGATCTGTCCTTCAAACTCCAACTCTAATCAAGCACGCATGGGATGCTGCAGACAAACAAGTCCAACCCATGGAGGCCCCACCCTGCAACCCTTAGCACGCAAAGGATCCGCTGCCCATGTCCTGGTGCCAGAGACACCCGGAGAGGTCCTGCGGAGTGGAGCCCCAATGGACCAGAGCCGCCTAGGTGGCACAAAGACAACCCAGACGTAGGTCGTTTTAATGTTAATGGTTTGAATGTTTAAGTGATCAATGTACTCCATATGTTTAGATACGAATAAGAAACAGATACAAATATAAATATGAATAGAAGGCACCCCAATTCTTTCACGTTTGCTTTTTAATGTTCAATGGGGGAGTTTAAAACTGTTTTCTCTGTGCGATAGAGCTGTGTGATTTATCATTTGTCGTTCGATTTAATTACCATTTTTTCGATCCAGAATCTATTCACTTATTTTTAAATGATCTAGCTAAACTTTTTAAAGATTAAACAAGCTTTTACAGAAAATAGAAACTACTTTCATCTTCCGCATCTCACATTTCGTGAGAGTATTGTTTTCTTCTTCTTTTGGTTTTATGATGTAGTAGGTGTAATACCACCACCTACTGGATCGGAGTTTGCAGCAGAAGGAGACGTGACATTTAAACATTATACCATTTCAATGCTTATTAGACACCTCTGGTAGTTTTTAATACTTTAAAATGTATAAGAAATGAAATAACCAGACAGTAAGCATTACTGCTACTGAATGGACCTGAATCTGTAGACTACCTGCGATTCGCAGGTCTTTGCTTTCACTGGGAAACTAAATCACATCTAGCATGACTGAAGATTATACAGGGTGATTCACTCAAAAGAGGCCGCTAATATTCTGTAATAACTCTCGCTAGAACAAAGTAACCTGAAAGAAGCAACGTACAATGTGCTCCTCAGTATATGGAGTTTCGTGCACGCCTGGATGCTTCTGAGTCGGACCGATAAGGTAGCACCAATTAACGCCGTACCCCTTCACTTAGTTACTTAACAGAATGGTGGTGTACAGTAATGAGCGGCGCGTCTTTATAGTACGAACATAATGAGTCACCAATTCGTTTAAGCAATGTTAGAGTGAATTTAGAGAGAAATATGGTGTTAAAAGAGTATTTCAGAGGGTGGTATGGGAACTGAAAACGACGGGATCATTGCAAATTTGTAATGTAATGCGATCGATGCAATACATACGTCACGGTATGTAGCGTATTTTTTTGGTACAAATTGCTTCATCATAGCGAGAGTTATTACAGAATATTCAGAGCCATTTTTTGACTGCATCACCCTGTACAGTACCTGAAATCAACTAATAGTTCCTCTTTAACAATATAAAACTAATAAGTACTAGCACCTCAATGGCTGCGGAGAAGAAACAAAAACAAACAAACAGTAGGATGACCCAGATGAAGAAATGGAGAGGAAAGTAAATAAAAAAAAGATAAAAAGGAGAGCCATTATGGAGGAAATTACCAGAGCAAATTGCTTTGATTATGTGAATTTGTAGACTTTAAACTGCTCTAGCATGACACGGAAGGGGCATTACATACTGGAGTTAATGAAAAGGTAGCTTCTGTGGGCTGTAAATAAAGAAAAAAAAATACCCAACATGACCAGCAGAGGAAATTGTGCTTCCCTAGATGGGATGTTTATTACAGCATGGCAGGCATGAAACACTGTTCCATGTGGTAAAAGATAAAACCACGTTGGAACGTTGGGGCAGGTTATAATTTACAATAGAAAATATGCCAAAGAGATGAGAACGGAACAGAATACATTAGAATATTTAATTAGGAATGCATAAGTGTCCAATTACCTGAATGTGCCTGAAATGGAGTATCCAACAGTGTTAATAGGAAGTATTTTAATATCTCCTGAAATTCTAATATGCTAATAATTGTTCCCTTCAGCAAACCGCCTGCAAAGCATCTTAATGAATATAGAAAAAAAAAAAGTAAAAATCCTGCCACCACAGTGGGATGTTTCTGTTTCTGTCATCAGTAGGATACTCTGCTTCAAAGAGCACTGCTTCAAAATTCGATGCACGGATACAGCCTGATTTGTGCCATATGGAACGCGCATGCAGAAGGACGATAGACGTTATGGTGAATTCCCCCAACATACCATGAGAGCATTTGCTGTCCATTTGAACATTTTCATTGCACATTAATTGAGGACTTGGATCACATGTATAGCATTAGTCTGGAGGTTATTTATCTTACCTGTAATGTGCAGGAGTGCAAGCCAGAACCAGGGATATACTGTATGATATGCATTGATCAACCAGAACTTTGATAACACCGCCAAGTATATTGGATAATACTGATGATCAATCAATTACCAGTGAAATGGTGACAAGATCATGGGCACCCATGGCCCATTTATGCCTACGAGGACCAAAGGTCAGCCCGTCCGGTCCAATCCTACAGAAAAGCCAATGCACAAAGAGAGAAAGGTATCAGAACACCCAGAACATTACAACCTGCCACATATGGGACTTATAGGAGGTAAAGAGTTGAAGGTTGTTGACCAGGCCCCAAATTCCCCAGATCTTAATGTGATCAACCATAAAATGCACCAGACAAACAAGTCCAATTCTTTCTCTTATAAAACCAAGCCCTTAGAACAACATGCTCTTCCATCTTTAACCGTCAAACGTCATAGTCTGGGGTCTGTATGTTTGAGACGAGAAAAGAAAATACCTCTTCATAAAGGCGTACAAAAAAAAAAAACACTGCTACTACTATTTCAGCTGCTTTTTAACGCTGCGACGTCAAATATATCACGTGAGTATTTCAGATACTCAACAACTTGCCAGGACTGACATTGTAGGCTGATTCAGGATTGCCTGATGCATACTGATAAATTTCAACTCTGCTTGTTATCCACATTCATTGCAAAACCAAAATAAAAAAAGCAAGCACGTCTTGGCTGGACTAATATGCAAATGCAGAAAATGTGCGAATGTGTGAATGAATGGATGAATGTTTTGATGTATTATCACATTAAAAAGGCGCTTACAGATACACCCGCCTCAGGCTGACCCATAAGCACATTCGCTCACACACACACATACACACACACTAATGTTACATACTCCAGATCTCCAAGATGGACCTATCCAGAGCTCACATGCCCTTGGTCAACAGAAGAACAAGAGCTAAAAAAAATGGACAAAAGGATGCAAGCGGCGTATGATCATGAGGATGATGAAAGAAGCTGTAGGACGAGGCAGACAAAGAGCATGCAATAAAAAGTGGGGAGAAAAAGAATGGGAGTGAGAAATGATTAAACCAATGCAAGGATGGGACAATCCAAGCATGGAATGAAATCAAAAACACCTATGAAATTCTGAAATAGATCTTTCTCATGACAGATCTTCTCTCAGGAGGACACTGACTGATGAACTGTCTTATACAGGTTTCCATGATTAGGAAAACACCCTAGCACACTGAATGGATCATATCACCATCTCCTCCATGCATCCCCCATTTACGAGAGCTGAGAGTGGCTTAGCGGTGAGGTTTAGGAAAAGTGTGGGTTTGTGCAGTTCACGCAGATATGACTGCCACATGGAGAATACGTCTTTAAAAAGAAGTCCTCGTTCGCTAATTCGTGGAAACTTGGGGCCCAACACGCATTAGACAACAGCTGGAAGCCATCGTTGCCACCTCTTACTGAGGGTCTGCTTATTTAACGCATTACATATGGAGTCCAGATGGTGGACCATAGCAGAATATATTTCTAACTCAAATAGGTTTGTAAACCTTGAAATATTTTTTTAACCTTTTAAACATTAACTTTCACAAACAGTACTATCCATGTGTGCAGCGCAGATTTAAACTGTACATAGCCCCTAAAGAGACGTTAAGTACAAATACAAGCAAGAAAAAAAAAAGTCCCCTTAATCATTACTGTATGTAGGAATAAAAGGATCTTGTAAAACCTAGAGTATTTCCAGGCCTTATAAACTGGGCTTGAAGGAATAGCTCAGGTTTTTTCAAGTCTGTCTTAAAACAAAATTGATGTGCATTTACGTACGTTACCAAAGGTCATAATCGTTACAACTTTTCCGGCTCTGCTCCAAACATGAAGTTTGTCACCCAGATAGCGAGTACAATATAAGTAACCAAATTCCAAATATAAGGAGCCAAATTCCACAACTCTCGTTCCGTGCAAAAATGCATTCCAAAACTCAGCTAAGGCTCATATGGAGCTTCTGCAGTGAAGCTAAACCGAAGTTGTTACGATATTTCTTTCTCTTATTTCCCTCAAGCAGCTCAAGAACTGCTATAGTACTGTGCAAAAGTCTTGGCTATCATATTATCTTTATTATATATATATTTATCATGTCTGCATCATTAATGTATGTACGTACAAAATCATTCAATATTTTCAAATATAAGTTGGGTTATAACTTGGGCTCCTGGGATTTGCATGAAAATAGAAAGGATTACCAGAAGAACTTATATTCTGTAAATGCTGTTTTACTTACAGTACAGTACTGTACAAACGTACACATATTTAAAAATGCCATTAGATAGATGCCTTTGAAAATATTTTTACATGAAAGAAACTTCCATAAAGGTCACTAAAGAGTAATAAAATAAACACAGACAAGATTTGGTGTGAAAAACTTACTTTTTTTAAGTAAAACAACTTGGAGGTTTTACTGAGCATGTTGGAGAATATGCCAAAGCTCTACTGGTAACTTTATCACACTTGCTCCTTTCTGTTTTCGAGCCTACATTAGGTTTCTTTTGTTTCCATCTGAAAACTGGTCTGTAATGTAATATGTACCTGTAATGTTGGTTATTTATAAATTTTTATTATTAATAATGCAGACAAGCTAAACATACTGTATATAACAAAATATGGCGCCCAAGACTTTTGCACAGCATCGTATAGGCCGAGGACTAACATTAACTTTATAACTGAGTAACTGCTCTTCTGTTACTTCCTGATGCCTGACATTTACAAAGCGTGATGCTTCACCTTTTTTCTTTTGGAGTGCTGAAAGCTGATTGCGATATTAGTCTAAAATCTAACATCTATCAAAAGCTTGACAATAAGGCTATTATGGTTAAGCGATGCATCAATGGTATCTGGTTTTCTTCTCTGATGCAAGCTAATTGCTGCAGACCTACAGTAGCATCTTCTAACCCCATTCTCCAAACTTCCGATCACTCCCTTTCTCTCTCTCTCTCTCTCTCTCGCCCTTCTGGAATGGAAATGTACATTTAGCGGGGAAAGTTCGAACTCCTTTCCAAATTTCCACCTTTCCAGCTGTTTGTCTCCTCTTCCCCTGACTCGTGCAATCACTTTCATTATGCAAATGGCCTAGATATGGGGTTCTCTTGAGGCGGATTTTAGCATCTGCATACAAAACAGCCTGCATTCTCCTTCAATTAGAGAACCCAAGGTGTATCATCAAATGGGAAAAAAGAACACATACATTTTTTCCAGTTCCTTCCAAGCCCTCAACACGCAAAATGGTTTCATATGTCTCGCTCTCCTTTAAGGTTTGAAGCACAAACCCTTCCGATGCCCATTAATCCCGATTGAAGTGAGTCAGCCAATCAGCATGCAGTAAGGTCTTTGATGGACAGTTAACATGCATGACCAGAATAGTCTAGACATCCGTTTCTCATATGTATGCTCATGCATCGCGACGTGGTGTCTGCTGTGATCTCTTTATGCAACATTTGGCCTGGACACTTAGTCTCAACATGACAAAATGTGCACAAGTTGGCTTTCAGCCTCATCAAGCTACCTAAGCACCTTGTCATAAGTGTGTGCAGCAGCATGGGGCAGACATGTCAAACAAGGGAAGTCAGGGAAACAATATAAATTAGATGAGGAGAGGAGACCGTCTAAAAAAAAAAAAAAAAGACGTATAAACACACATACTGAGATCTCTGCCAGGCCCTACTAACTCTTTATTACTCTTCTGCATCGCTCCCAGCAGGCAATAGAGTAATAGAGAGGAGGCACCATACAACTCCGCCATGCACCTTGTCTGTTTGTGTTAGAATGCAGAATAGAGGGAGTGAGCAAAAAGGATGCAGGGTTTGAACGATTTAAGGTTAAGATTTATTGTTTCCTTCTCTCCCCTTCCTGGCCCACTTTATCATGCCATTGCTAGCCAAGCCAGAGCCGCTGCACTCGCTTCTGCTTCTGTTTCTGCTTCTGCCACTGCTGGAGCATTTCAAATAGAATTTCAAAGCGGTTTCAGCTTACAGTAACCTTACTCGATACCAATAATCCCAAATCAGAGTATCGAGGAGACGTCACCCTCTAGAGACTCACAGTAACAGGATTCCCTTTTAGCAGAAAACAGTAGACATATACACCACTGTATAAAGGAGTAGTCTGCTGCTGCACGTGGCAAAAAAAATTATCTCTAGGCTGGTGCTAGTGTATGTCTGTTGAAAGAACAATACAGTTTTTTATCAGAGGGCGGAGTTAATTTAACAAGCCTGTAAAATGCAAATAGAAATGAATCCACTATACCCAAATCCAGGGTCTAATCTGAACTAGATGGTTTAAAACCCATTTGAAATGATTTTAACAAGCCTGTAAACCATCAGGATGCAAAACTGTCTGTGCTCTCTGTGTGACATACTCTTTCCCCTGTCGATCCCAATGACACCAGCCACTCAGGGCTTTCTGTGAGGTCATGATGCATGTGGAAGAGTTTGGTTACACTGCCTGTAAAAATGTGCTCAGCTGGCTTCACGGATCTTGAAGGAAGCATGTGTTAGCCTTCACCCTCTCCAGTTGGGAGTTTTTGTGCAGTAAGAAGAGCTGGCTGGTGGGTGGAAACGGGCAAGTGGCCAAATTGCCGGGGGAACTGTATAGGGTACGGGAGAGTTGATTAATATATTATCTTAAAAAATGAGCGCACATACTGTATACCATCACCAGCCACTTCATTACGTATACTTTGCTAGTACTGGATCGGACCCGATTTTAAATTTAGAACCGCCTTAATTCTTCTTGGCACAGATTCAACGAGGTGCTGGAAACAATCCTTAGAGAGGTTTTAGTCCATATTGATGTGATAGCATCACGCAGTTGCTGCAGATTTGCCTGGATGTGCATCCATGATGAGAATCTAGTGTTCAACCATATCCCAAAGGTGCTCTATTGGATTGAGATCTGGTGACCGTGGAAGCAATTTGAGTACAGTGAACTCATTGTCGTGTTCAAGAAACCAGTTTCTCTTTGTGACATGACACACCCTGTAGTCATAAAGGGATGGACACTGTCATGGACGGACCTACTGTACCACTGAGCCAGAGTATAGAAACAAATCTATTGTAGCCAATCTGCTTCAGGGTTCGACTATTTGTGCATTCAGACCTGATCTTCGGCATACCTCGGATGCAGTGAGGTGTTATTCGAGTTACTGTTGCCTTTCTCCTACTGTACTGTAGGTTGCACCAGTCTGGTCATTCTCCTCTGACCTCAACAAGGCATTTTCACCCAGAGATCTGCCGCTAACTGGACATTTTCTATTTTTCAGAGCATTCTCTGTAAACCCTAGATACAGTTGTGCATGTCTAGCACTTACAATCATGGCATAATCAAAGTCACCTAAATCACCATCCTCATTCTAATGTCTGGTTTGAACTTCAGAATTTTATACATTTAGTAATACAGGCTGTTAATGAGTTAATGAGTAAATAAAAAAAAATAAATCTATAAATATTCTGAATATGTAAAGAAATAATGTCTGTTAAATAATTATCACTGTCTTAGGAGATCCATTATTCCATGCATAAATCACGGCCTGGAAAAATGAAGTCTTGTGCTCATCAATATCGCGGTAATCAGTCTCGAGAGCACGAAACTTAATTGCCTTCGTCTAGAAACTAGACGAACTAAAATATTATCCTATAAAAAATCTCTACTCGAGTTGCACATACTGTAGAGTGACCTCCAGGCTTCCGAGTCGCCCTCATTAGCCTAGAGCATGCCGAATGACCCTTAGACCCTTTGACTGTGCGCTCACTGAAGTGTTCCAGCAGCTTACAGAAATAGCACTCAACATTTCATCATCTTGTGGAACGAATAACTGTCATGCATTGTAATTACAGTAATTAAATTTAACACAACATCCCAGAAGCCCTCTCTCTCTCTCCTCCCCTCCCCTCCTTCAGTGTACCTTCGACTGCTTTGATACATCAGCCAGCCAGCGGTTGGAGCTGTGACTCAAAACAGCTGAAACACTAAAAAAAAAAAAAAAACCTGATTACAGTTTCCACAGGCGATGCGAAACGGGACCCCATGAGATCCATGAGAAGAGTTTCTAAAGCCAGGGACAAACGCCTGTCTAGCAACAAAGGAAGAACGGATGAAGGAATTTTCTTTTTGAATAGTCGACACAGGCTTGAGATAATCCCTTGATGCCCAGGCAAGAGTCAGGCCATGTCATAAATGCACAGGCGTGAATGTCAACTGGATTCGTTTCTATACTCTGGCTCGGTGGCAGATCTGTGCCTGTGTCTTCTTATGTAGGTTATGACCCATAATTTCAAAAATCTCTCTTTTTCAAATGTCAGTAACCAATATTTATTTTTTTCCCCTGAAATGGACTTGCGAGCTCTGGTCAAAGCAGGCAATAGATTCCACTATCTCTCTACCCTTTTCACTGCCCTGGATGATGCTTTTACTTTTTTTTTAGTACACTGACTGTACAAAAGTTAACAAAAATAGATCTTTTTTGTAGATAAAACTTCAGAACTTCAATTTCAAAGCACCAACCTGAAGCTTTCTATCAACATGGTGCACCTACAGTACGGCATCCTGACACGTGCCAGGTTCAAATCCACAAAATAAAAAATAAAAAAAGAACAAGTCTGATTTTTTGGTTCTTTTTTCTGAAAAATCAATGATAGAAAAAAGATTTAATTAAGATAAGCCAGCAGGAATAATTAATTCTGCATGTCTCATGTCATCAAGAAGGCAGCAATCGATGAATAAATTAGGCTGTGTGAGCTGTACTTATATTATATATATATATATATATATATATATATATATAATTTTATTACATTTGTTTTTTTTGACGAAGACGTGATAGAAGCTTTTTGAAGCGAGAAAAGTTTGCCAGGTTCTCTGAACAGTCTTCTATTAAGAGCGCAGCTCAAGCCTGCACAAACACCTCCTAGTCCAAGATCAAGTCACTTTTCAATTCAAACATCCCTTATGGTGGCAGGTACAATGTAGCCCCTGAGGAGGGGGACACTAACTGTGACAAATGCCAAATGGGAGGCTGATTTCTGAGCGAACGCACTCATTACAGCGAGCAGAGATGTGTGGCAGACAGCGGGAAGCTGGAGGAGGACTTGAGTTACCAAGTGCCTGTCATTGCTTCACAATGTGGCCTAATTTAAAGGCAGTTGTGACAATGTAGGGTGGCCTGTTGCCACAGGCTATGTAACAGCTCCACTACGCAGATTTCATTAACTTGTAAAAGGGTGGAGTTTTGCATACAGTGGAAGCATGATTAAAACCGAGTATACAAAAGTTAGTTTCGACTGAGCAATCTGATTAGATGAGGGGCATTTCACGAGCGCTGATAACAGAGCATTACAGCACTGGGACGTTTAACTATACATTTCACATGTGTTCTAATGATCGTTAATTACATTATCTGTCAATTCCCCAGCATGGATGAAGAGGAGAGAGATCACCTGCCTGCCAAAACCAAAATTCAAAACATTTTGTCATCTTAAACAACACTTTGTCTCCTTAGTGTCTAAATTACCTCTGAACTGGCCATGTTGATGACTAACGTGAGCTACGAAGCTAATTAGCTTCTAATTATTCTAAATATTGTACAATTCCCAGGACTTGGGAGCCAACTCCATGTTTTTTTGTCGTACATATTAACGGTAAGAATTATTAAAAACTACTTTAATACCATTGTCAGCTTAACACTAGTTCCCAGTAGCGGAGGAATATTCGAGGTCATGCTGTTATACTGAATATCAGCACGGCTGTAATATCTTCGGCACCTGGACTACAGTATATTCAGTACAACAGCACTCTCTCTCGTGTGATATTGCTTAAATAAAAAGGAAAGAACAACATGGAGACTGGCTCTCTTCCCAGGCTATAAATGATGCCACTACTGTGGTTTGCTAATGAGAGTTTAGTATAACATACGCAGCAGTTGGTAAAGGCTAAATTATGAACTTCAATCACGTTTGGAAAATTTACCCTTGAATCTTTACTCAAACAAATGCTGGTAAGCAAAAATGTGTCCAGGTGGACAGATTGTACAAACGTGCCAAGTCCAGACCGCACTCGACCTGACAGGTGGTGGCATTCAGAAAGCAAAATGCTATAATGGACTAGTATTAAAGGGGAAAAAAGCTACCCGACAACAGCAGTCCAACTGATCGCTCTTCATGGCGCTTTTACAATCTGCAAATGAGACGCGAGCGCCGGCAGTGTGTTCAGCCGAAGCCAATGACACCTCAGCTCGGAATATTCCAAAGATTTGGGCCAAGTCTTAATTCTGGCACGTTCCAAACAAGAGTTACATTAGTCTGAGGTGCTAATTGCAAACCAACATTTGTTTTTATCTTTAATAAGGTTTTTTTCTAAACGCCAGCTTAGTGACACAAAACAAATATAATTAACAGGGCTTCGTGCTGCCAAGTTTCTTTTTTTCATGGATGACCTTTATCGAGGCTCAAACTCCAAGAATCTGGCAGCTCTCTGTCTGTGAATCTCACTGTAGCTAGTGCCGCTTATCTCCGAAAGGCATAATGACAGTGGACAGAGGCGTCTCAGTCTTCCAGTCATGCGGCGACACTAATTAAAGGATGCTTTGTTACTTTGGTGGATTTTAGCTAGTGATTAAATGCCGTGTATTGGACAGGACTTGGCTTTTAATTGCAGCTCAGCATACCATAAACTCCCTGCGTTATCAGGAGTCGGAGAAAGAAAACAACCACTGTTAACGTTGCACCATTAGGATGGAATCTCGTTCAAATAATATTGCAGCAACATCGATGTTTAACTTCGGGACTCTTGAATTAAAACTGCACAGACGTCCTTGGAATGAAGGGCATGTTCACTAGATCACTGGATTGTTCAAGTCTCATTCGTTTGACAGCTAATCTGGGCAGCCTTGCAACAAATGACACTAATATTTAATGATACGAGGTTTGAATCAGGGATACATCTAATTGGCTAACTGATCTCCTTCTGTGCATAATGTCCTCCGGACGGCTGTAGCCCGAGGCTAGGAAGAGAGACGGTAGAGAGAAAAAGGGAGAGGCTTTATGTGCCGCGTAAAGGACATAAGGCTTTCACAACTATTGGAAATGTAATTAAGTGCTAGATGCAGCTTTTAAATGATCGACTAAGGCAGAAACAAACTGTGCCTTCTGGAGGGAGGAAAAAAAAACATGAAATTTCCATACATCCATAATGAGCACTGTGATCAATAGTTCACAGTTAGGAAAGCATCAGGGGAGGAATGGGTTGATGTGCTTCATTCATTGATCCAATTTTCCTTCTCGGCCACTTATTATCAGGCCGAGGAGGATAAACGTCCGTGAACACAAGGGAGAAATGGGACTTCCGTTAAAAATAGGGTTCAAAATCTGGTTCACTTTATATTATAATTTAAAAAATGTCATAATAATTAAATTAAGTAATTAATTCATAATTATTATTATTATTATTATTATTATTATTAATAATAATAATCAGACAGGATCCCATTGAGGGATATAAGCAAAAACATGGCTGAATGCCTTACAAGAATGCCTTATAAAAATAATAATAATAAATAAATAAATAAATCATGACACTGAGACAAAGTCAGTATTTGCTGTAACAACACTTTAAGGACCCCTGGAATACTGATGTTTAAAAATCAGAAAAGTTTTATGTTGACTATATAATAAAGACCTAAAATTAAATATATACAACAGATTCTGTACTAAAACGTTAATTAAATTAAATTGAATGATGTTGATTAAAGGAAATGGAACAGATGTTTTACTATGACAGGCAGCAAAGTGCGTAAAGATACAATGTAAAAACAGGTTATTTATGTAACAGCGTCAGCAGCGACCTCATTTCCCCTCTCGTCTGTTCCAACCACTCAGCATTCAGCATCAGCAGTATCCTGATCACCAGCCTGATCATCTGTCATCATCTGCACCTGTTTCTCACTGGTTCGTGCCCCAAATTAGATATTTTTTATGCTTGGATGATTCATAGGTCACTGTGTTGCTTAAGGAAAAAAAAAATCTGAAACTGGTCAGGTACTGGGACTGGACTGAAAATGAGAGACAAAAAAAAGTCCTTCAGGAAGCCCGGAGAACTATTCCTCAAAACTACATTAAAAATACAAGCAAAATATACAGAAATGAGGGGTAACTCAAGCCTTTCGCACAGTACTGTATGGGGGAATTCCTGCACAAGCTTTTCCTTTCCCTTGAAAGAACCACACAACATCCTACCAAGCAGATGATTGCCCAATTTTAGGACAATTCCTATTCACTATTCACTCCCCAGCAGGAAATGTCAATGGCCTGGTCTGCACTTGGATCATTAATAGCTTGTGTTTGTTGTTTATTAAGGCTCAAACTTCCCATTTCTGGCTTTGCCCGACAGGCACGATGAAGTCAGCGACGTCTGATCTTAACATGATCCATCTCCACAGCCGGCGGCGTGGGATTCAAATCTAATCCCCATTTCATCTAGTGCCACACATAAATATTCATCAACAGAAACCAGCTGTTTCCTCCATTTAGAGGGTTTGGAGAGAGAGCCACTATTTGCCAGTCATTTGTTGCTGTTTAATTAATGACTTTCTGTGCATGGCAGTAGCAAGAAACAATATTTCACTAAGGAAGGAGATTTATATCGTCGGAAATAGGCCCATGTGTTAAAAGTGAACCTGTGTCTCTGAGGTACACTAGCCATGGATGTTACTGCCCAAAGCTAGCCTGTTTCTGAGACCCGGGACTAATCAACCAAGTCAAATCAAATAAGCCATAAATCCGAAATCAAAGCAGTTTTTTTTTTTTTTTTTCATTTTTAATCCTTTAGATTCCTATGTCTACTGTATGTGACATGCTAAACATTATGAAGAGCATCAGGGCTGAAGCTGAGATCATTATCATCCTAGGTGAAAACACTAAAGCAAATCAGACAGGATCCCACTGAGGACTTACCATCGGGAGGTGGGATGTGCGGAGGGGTGGGAGGTTTGTCTGGAAAAGATAAAAAGAAAAAGACAGATTAGTGCATTAGTTAAGTGAAAGATATCAACACATCCTAAAGGGTTGGCAAAGTCATCGTGGTGTTGGCTAGCACCGCATGCAATCTTGGAGCAAGATAATGAGAAGCAAGGAGACTAAACCGGCTGAGAATAAAGGAGCAAAGATCACGAGCTGTCATTTATTTCTTCGCGAAGTCACAGGTGGTCATGGCAGTGGTTTGGATCTGGAAACAGATGTGCGGTTAACACAAACAGTGTATGACTGTATTGCCAAAAATGTGATTTCGAGTATTCAAGTTTCATAACAGGTAGACTAGTGTAAAATTTTATTACACACAAGGAAAAAAAAAACAGGATGTTGAACTATAATATATGGCACAATAAAAAAAGACTTTGGAAGAAGATAAAAGAAAGATAAAGTATTATATTGTGCTTTTATTCTTGCTATTTCTACTGAATTTGGTTGTCTTTACCGCCTAAAAATCATAGGCACAGACCTTGAAATCATCCCAGAATCGTCCTGATTAATGTTTCTGTCTGAAGTCTACAAATCTTGTCTTCGACTGACATTTCCTTCTCCTTTCAAAAGTCCTCTTTTTTTTCTCTCTGAGATTTAAGACTTTACATCCTTACACTATCAGAAAAGAAAAAAGGTACTAAATTGTACCTTTTTCTTGCTGCTGCTGTACCGGTACTCTTATCTCTTGTACCTTTAATATGCATCTTTCACCTGAAAAAGCTTTACAATCTACACTACCAGTCAAAAGTTTTGGACACCTCTTCTAATTCCATGATCTTTCCAGATGTTTATCACTTACTACATTGTAAAGCGATGCTTCCAGCGATGTGTCCAAAATATGCAATAATCTGCTTTGAATGCGATGTGTCTGCTACTTATGCTCTGAGGTGCTGTTTGTTAATTTGGAATTTTTGTTGAGGCTGGTAACTCTAAATGAACTTCTCCTCGGCAGTAGAGATAAGTTTTGGTCTTGCTTTCCTGGGATGTCTTCAGGAGAGCCAGTTTCATCAGAACAGTATGATTAAGTGCATTTGCCAAACCCATCTCCTAAATAACACATCTGGAATAAAGTAATTATGTAACTACAACAACACCAACATTAACAGTCACATAATTACATAATACCAGATGCGTTATTTCATAGATATGAAATCTTCAGTATTGTTCTCAAGTGTACAAAAATAAATCTTTTTACAAAAATAAACTTGTATCCAAACCTTTGACTTTACATCATTGTTAAGCTTTACAGATACTCCACATGTAGCTTTCTAGTTTAAGGATTCTAAAGCTACCACCAGCACAGAGAAAAGGAATACTTTCATAAAATGATGTTGAGATGAACGATCCAAAGCAACATTGCAAATACAACCTCAAAACAAAAAAAAAATTATGGAGTATTTACAGTATGGCAATTGACATCCATGGTCCCTTAATCTAACAGGGTTTAGAATTAGGATCGGATCGAATAGGGGACGGGGACGGACTCAACAGCTTCCCACACAGTGTGTATATCTCATGTCACGCATATTACTTTTCTGTTTAATTTTCTTTCGGAATTATTACTATGAAGTGCACCTTAGCTCTCAAATAACAGTACTGTAATATGGTGTTTGTGGTGCTCTTTGCAATATAAGTGCATTTACTAGCATCGACAACACGTTCCCTTGTGGTCCAGTGGTACAGTAAGCACGCAGCACTCTCGCTACATTGATCGGAGTTTAAATCCTGCATTGGCCATCAGTTTGATATCATTTTTGCAACATTGTTTGCTACCATTATTTTTTTTTTTGCATGCATGCATCTTGAAATGATGTATCTTGTTTTTGCAACATGGTTTTAGGGTGTTCGTTCAGCGTTATCCCATCGTCATGTAGTCAGCATTGTTCCGACAAGGTAATCCTCAATTTCTTTGGGAAACCTGGCTCAGACACAGTTTCCCAGTTTAAAAGTAGACTCAAGACACATCTCTTTAATCGGGCATACACGTAATTCATCCCATAACCTCATACTCCAGTACATCTATCCTGAATGGCAACTACGCTAATTCTTTTCCATCTGTTCTTTATTCTTCTGCCCATCCCGAGGCATCTGGAGATTGTGCCAGTTTCAGTAGACAAAGGCCAACCCTGCGAGGATCCTGAGGCATCCAGAGAAGGACCAGCTCCAGCTGGATTCTGCTTTCTGATGGTTGGAGCTACACATGCTGCTCCTGTGCTTCCAGTGATCCAGACCCCATCTGCCCTTTGCATCTGCTGACTCATCCCTGTGCTGAACTGGACTTCATGTTCATTTAAAGAACTTCTGTTATATTGAACTTTCAGCTGCATAACACACGGTGTTATATCATCTCTATCTGTTATCACCCAGATGGTGATGGGTTCCCTGTTGAGTCTGGTTCCTCTCAAGGTTTCTT